>CM064508.1:6729810-6739810 GCA_032716605.1 Paralithodes platypus | reverse complement strand
AGTTTATATTTTGTACGCTATTCAAATAATCGTTAATTATATATTTGTAACCATTATGGTATAATATATTGATAACAAAATATGTTTGAATATATTTGATAAGTATGAAAGAGTAAGTCGTCAATTATATGACTATCACTTTTGAAACCCAGACCCACATGTAAATAATACATTAGGAAGGACATTCATACTATACAAGGAATCTACTACCACCGAATCAAAGCTCAAGTTTGCTAATACAAAAACACCAGTTGGTAGTTTACAGTGTGGAGGGCCCGACAATATCTGATAAAATCCCATATCGGGAAAATATATAATACAAAACCACTTTGGTATTTTTGGACCAATTCTATCGGCCTGGACCCCACGCCTGTTACACACCATCCATATATTATTTACAAAAAACTATATTCAAATGGATCCACGATCACTTTTGGTCGGAACTGCAGAAATATATCAAAAGTGTAGGGAGGGAGTGTGGTTTACAGTCACACCAGATGCCTTACCAGCTCTCTTTCACACAAGAGGGAGTGTGGTTTACAGCCAGCCCAGATTCCTTCCCAGCTCTCTCACACAAGGGGAGGGAGTGTGGTTTACAGCCAGACCAGATCCCTTCCCAGCTCTCTGACACACACAAGAGGAGGGAGTGTGGTTTACAGCCTGACCAGATCCCATCCCAGCTCTCTCATACACAAAAGAGGAGGGAGTGTTTTTTACAGCCAGACCAGGACCCTTCGCAGCTCTGACACAAGGGGAGGGAATGTGGTTTACAGCCAGACCAGATCCCTTCCCAGCTCTCTCACACAAGGGGAGGGAGTGTGGTTTACAGCCAAACCATATCCCTTCCTAGCTCTCTGACACACACAAGACGAGAGAGTGTGGTTTACAGCCAGACCAGATCCCTTCCCAGCTCTCTGGGTGTGGGCATGCCACTGGACTGGGAATCCAACGGTCCCGGGTTCTAATCCCGATTTATCAATGTGAAGAAATTATTGGGATGGAATTTGTGCTGTACATAGTATCAGTGCATTACCGCAAAGCCCACCGAAACGGCAAAAAAATAACGTTATTGTTCCTTGATTAAATAGCATTGTATGAATACTCCCATATTCAAAATATGCTACAGGGGGGGCAATGGCTAGTGAGTTCATTGCTCAATAGGTGGCGTTCAGAGAGTAAGGATCCGAGTCTACTGTAGGTGGTGATACAGTGAAACACTGGAGCGAAGCAGCTTCAGAGATGTGGCTGCATCGAACCGTTGGTGGGTAACCATGCATATTACAAAGGCAAAATATCAAGGGCTGGTTGTATCCCAAAGTTATTCACATGTCTCACTCCCAAGACTGGAACGAGACCTCACAGGCTTCACCGTTCAATGTGTAGTTGAATGTACTGTTGGTCAAAGTTCCAGCTGACCCACCCTCACTCTGGGGCTCGCATAATTAGTTGGCAATCAGTGGATATAATAACTTGACTATTAAAGCAAATCTACGAACTTTGGATGAATGTTCGGGATCATACATAGCGATGTTTGCATTTTTATTTGAGATAGGCTTACTTTCCCTTGCTTAGTATATGTTCTAACAATAATATAGCCGAAATCAGATCTACCAATCCCAATTTTTGTATGACACACCTCCTTCCTACACCGGTATGGCTAATTTAGATAAAGTGGACTGTATATTATTAATTTGGAAGAAGCATTAACCATATAGAATAATTACCCGTTAGATGAACTCAGCTGGTGATTGGAGGATGGCGGAAAATAGGCTAGTTGACTTGAAGTGGTTAGTAAGGTAAACAAGCCTCTACAATAGGATAGGATAGGCTAGATATTTACGTTACTTTTGTGATAACTAACAAAGATGATGATGTAGTGACTATATGAAATATGAGATGAAAGTGAAGCGAAAACACCTAATATATGAAACTATATGAAGAAGGCTTAGCGTGTGTAGCTGGGACTGAGGTTGGTTGGAGAGTGAGAGCGAGCGCGTTGTGTTTGTCTCTGTCGTGACCTACCGCGCACGCGCATAACATATGGAAAATGTATCCCATCTTTTTTACAATGAGATACTTATGAACAATCTTAAATAATACAAATATATATATATATATATGGGAATTATAATCCTACAATACTTTCCCATATACAACTAGAGAATAATATATTCTACCCAATCATGGAACGTTCGACCAAGGTTATGGAAGCGTTCAACTTAAGACTACGGAAAGATACGTAACGCTACATCAACCCCGATTACGTAACATCGAGACTGTTCATACTAGATAGAGTATACTAAGTATGGACATATTCCCACCCGCAGAAAAAATATACAAAATTTACATGATTAGATTTGTCCGGAGGCAATCTTATCTCGCCAAGCTTGGGAGGATATCTTGGCTGCCTGTCGACGGGGGCGTCCGCCGGACGCATCAACAGGCTGCGCCGAAGTAGGAGCCAGGGAGGGGACATCAATGGATAACTGATCCGAGGGGGTGTCCTTGCGATCGAGGTCACCCTCAAGAGGATATAGTCGTACTGTTTGGCGGTGTGATTACTCCAGTCCTGGTGCGAACCTTTGCTACCCGAACCTCACCATCACGACCTGGTAACAACTCCTCTATCCGACCCAATTTCCAGAATGTGCGTGGGCCCTCTTCATGGATGGTTACCACGTCCCCTACCCTAGGCCAATGACCTTTTAATGGTGTTAGTTTATTTGTTTGCACTTCCCTTAAAGTCACCAGATATTCTGTTGACCAGCGATGCCAAATATCTCGCGATAATTTACAAATATATTTGTAGCGAGCCGATATCACATCCTTGCTTGTGTAGTCTGGATTTTCCATAGTATCTTCATCATGCTCTTCAGGAAGATCCCGCAGTCTGTATCCACGTACCAGTACTGGGGGTGTGATTGGGGTAAGGTCTTCCAAATCACCAGAAGCATAGTATAGAGGGCGATCATTTACGGTGGCTTCAATCTCCAAGAGTATGGTGTTGAGTTCCTCAATCGAGATGAGAGCTCTACCCAACACCTTCTTCAGACCCGCCTTCACGATACCAATGGCTCTCTCCCATATGGCGCCAAACCAAGGCGCTCTGGCGGGAATGAAACGCCATTCGCAATTTACATCCGCTAGGCAGGTCTGAATCTTAGGATTGTTGCTCACTTCTTTGAGATATGTAGATGCCCTATGAAAGTCTTTGCATTGTCACTCAGCATGATACGTGGATATCCCTGTCTACTGCAGAATCTTCGGAAGGCATGTAGGAAGCTATCACAAGTGAGGTTGGTGACCAGTTCCAGGTTAATTGACCTAGTAACAGCACAGGTGAAAAGTATCATTTACACCTTAAGATTGGGTGAATCTTTCACAGGGATTGCTCCACTGTAGTCAACCCCGGTAACTTTGTAAGGGTCACATGGGGGGGGGTTTGCAGGTTTGGTAAGGGAGGAATTCCGACGGGATCATAATGTGTTCCCTGTACTCTTCTACACTTTAAGCATTTGTGTAGGACTTTCTTGACCACCTGCCTGATTCTAGGCACCCACCATCGTTGTCTTACATAGGTGACTATATGACCAACCCCATAATGACAACAGAGTCGGTGACACCTATCGATGATAAGATGGGTGAAGGGATGATTGGGGGGCAGTAGTATTGGATACTTACTTGCCTCAGAGAGGGCTGCCAATCGTAATCTGCCTCCGCAATGTATCAAGTCCCCCTTCAAGTGTAAGCCCAACTGGTTGATCAGGTTATTCCTGGACTTTGTTCCCTTAACCAGTAATTTATATTCCTGCGTATATATTTCTTGTTGATAGAGCTTATGCAATAATTTATCTGCAATTCTGGTCTCCTTCACATTGAGGTAAGCACTACCTGTGGGCGGTGTGCCTTTGATTTTTACTTTTACATTTTCTACAAATCGTATCACCCATGCTGTAACACGTTGTAACTTCTCATAGCTGCTGAATCTATCCCAGTCCCATAACCGGGAGTCTTCGTCAGGCACCGAGTCAATTACCGGTGCCACAATAGCAGTGTGTTGCTCGCTCAAATCAATATTTTCTGGCCATTCGTTGGGATTATTAAGCCTGCATGGGCCATTCCACCACAACGCAGAAGATTTTAGAAATTTAGCAGAGACACCATGAGTAATGCAGTCACTGGGATTCTCTTTGGTAGACACATACCGGAACTGTGCGGTTGGGAGCAGGGTATGAATTTCGTTGACAAGGTTGGTGACGTACACTGGTAGCTTCTTTCGGCTATGTAACCAGTAGAGCATAATTTGGCTGTCTCTCCATATAACTGTCTCCAAGATATTTAGCAAATTTTTAAAAGTTTCCTCTATAAAGTGAACGAGTCTAGCAGCCAACAGAACTGCAGTCAGCTCTAATTTTGGGATGGAAAGGGATTTGATCGGGGCGACTTTCGCCTTTGCCATGACTAGACGGCTGCCACTTGTGTCAACAAAGTATATGGCGGTGCCGTACGCGACTTTGCTAGCGTCTGAGAAGGTATGAATGGAAACAGGATGGTCCATGACAACTCTCCGAGGAAAATTAAAACCCTTACAGAGACGAAGGTCCAAAATAATGTCTTCCCACTCCTGAATCAGATCGCCAGTCAAAACCTTATCCCAACCTAATTTTATCCTCCATAATTGCTGAAGGAATAATCTTGATTTGATCAACACCGGTAGAACTATCCCCAAGGGGTCAAAACGTTTAGCCGTCATACTCAAGCAAATCCGTTAAGTAATCTGCGAATATTGCGCGTACAGAACGCCGAATGAGAGGGTATCGGTGTCCGTTTCCCAAAACAACCCTAGCACTCTAACATGTTCCTGCTGTACAGCCGCCACACCATCCCGTTGCAGTACAGTCCGCAAAACAGAATTATTTGTCGCCCATTCACGCAAATGTAGATGGGCTTAATTCATAATTTCTCGGACTACACCATAGGTATCAATCAAGAAATCTTCATCATTACCTGTACCCAGTAAATTGTCGATGTATAGCCCTGAACGAATCTGATGAATAACCTGCGGATCTGCACTGACATTCGACAAATGTTTTAAAATGGTGGCGTTTAAAAGAAATTGAGAACACGTTGCGCCAAATAAAACTGCCCGGAACCGGTAACAAATGAGGGGGGAATCTAGCTGCCTTGGAAATTTAGGCCACATAAACCGCGTATAGACCTGGTCGTCTTCATGGATTCTTAACATCAGAAATGCCTTCTCAATATCAGACACCCAGGCATACTTACCGAGTCTAATCCGGAGCAAAACCTGCTCTATGTCTGGCACCAGTGAAGGTCCAGTATACAGGCAGTCATTAAGACTAGGCTGACGATCACTCATCCTGGCGGAACAGTCGAAGACGATACGCACTGGCGTAGTATTGCTCTCCTTGACTACTCCATGATGAGCCAAGTAATGTCCGGTATCTGATTTATCAAAAGGCACCTCTTCTATAAAACCCCGGGACACCTGCTCCTTTATGACTTTTGAATATTCCTCGCAAAAGTCAGGCTCTTTGATGAATCTTCTCTGAAGACCCCGAAGACGGCCTATGGCCAAACCCTTGTTAGTTGGCAGCTGATCCTTGTAATTGTTCCAGGGCAGTCTCACTTTATACTGTTGGCTGTCGGGATCGTAGGTAACGGTATCCTCATACGACGATAGTGCTTGACGCTCAACCTGTCAGTATTCCTTAGGGGTTATTCCGATGTGATCTAATTTCCACAAAACGTTTAAGTAAATTTTGCATGGTGGAATATTACCAGTGGACATGTATTCGTCCATTGGGGTTACTGCTACTTTCAATACAGTAATTACTTCTGTGCTGGAGCTGGTAGGCTGTGTCACATATGAACCACTTATGGCGTACCCGTAATTGGTAGGACGCAGAATTAGGCTACCTGACCTTTTATACCCAGGTCGCAGTATATTGTAGTAGTGATCCGCACCGATGAGCAGCTCCAGCTGATCTGTGTCCGTTGCGTGAGGATCGGCTAATTTTATGCCTTTACTTTGTAAACTAACCAGTTTAGACTTTAGGTTAAGTTCACCTTTATGTTCTGGCAATTCATCAACCACTATTGCGTCTAGATAATGAAATTTACCTCTGTGTTTGTATTGCAGTGCCACAACATTATATTCCCTAGAGGCTTGTTTTCCGGTAAATCCGTGAAGACATAACTCCTCAGTTCCTTTAGAAATGTAGGAAAGGGAGGATAGAACAGAAGACTTCACAAAGGTCCTCTGAGAACATTGGTCAAGTAGCGATCTGATGTTAACACAATTATTATCCTTACTCTTTACCGGCAGATGTACGGTGGGCAAGATTACTGTATTTTTACCTGTGGCAACGGACATTGTAGTTGAAGTAGCAGCAGAATGCTCTCTCTTGGTGTTATCCTCCGCTGGTGTACTTTCTTTCCCATGTTGTTGTGTACACAGGGAATGAAAGTGTTTGCCCTTACAAAACTTGCAGCTTCTTATGTTAGGATTAGTACAACCCGACTGGCCATGCTCTTTTGACAAGCACCCAGTGCAGAGACGTAGTTGACGGGCTCTTTTAACTTTAAGAGGCCCTGTCTTATACTTCATACACTTGTACCATAAATGATTGGTGCCACTACACAGAACACAGTTGAATTTCCTGTACTCACTTTGGGCGGTAAATGTTGCCGTAGCCATGGGTGTACCCCCTACTCTGTCTTGACCCGCCAGATTGTACACTTTAGCCTGGAAGCAATGAGTGAATTTCTTATAATCCAGGCTCAAGTCTCCCATTTCCCGTTTTATGGTTTCCTTTAGGTGGTGATGGTAACTTATTGGACAAGAGTCACCACACAAAATTCCTCCAAACAAATACCATGGCTAATGATTGACCTCATCACACTCTCTGTATTGGCATAGAAGTCCTTCAGATCAGCTGTTTGGTGTTTGGGTGACGCTAATTGATTGAATTTGGTAACATAAGCTGCCTTGATTCCATCTGGATGCCCATATGTCTCTTGCAGGAGCTCTATTGCTGGGGCATAACTTGCACTTTCGATAATGAATCCTTCGACTAGCTTATGTGCATCACCCAGAAGCTGACCCTTTAGATAGGTGAAGCGTTGTATATCTGTGAGGTCGGGATTGTCATGGATGGTATACTTGAACATCTCCCAAAATCCCGACCACAATGTGGCATCACTCTCAAATTTTGGAAGAGTAAGATGTGGTAATTTGACTCCGGATTTCTTTGGCTCCTTCTTGACCTCTGGAATCAAGATCCCCTTCAGTGTGGCAACGATTACTTGTATGCCCTCCATATATAGGGTATCCTCTCTTAACTCCTCGATATACTCGGCGTCCGTCTCGTAAGCGTCGGCCAGGTCCTCCTGTGTGACCTCATACTTGTCAAGTTGCTTTTGAATACTGAGCATCCTGGGCTCCACCTCCACTCTAGACGCCGAATCAAGGAATTCGTCGATGTCAGAGGTCAAGACCGTCAAAGAGCCCTTAAGCCCAGCCCGACGCCTTTGTACACTTTTAGCCATGATTATACGGGAGGGAAATTTATTGACGTTAAATCAAACTATCAATGCCAGACCGAATAAGTAGCGGACAACAATGCAGTACTCCGAGAAATCAAATTAAATCGCGAGCTGAAAATAAAACAACCTCACGAAATGCAGAATAAGAATTGTGCGCAATGTAGACTAGCAATCTGGAGCCTTTCAATTTAACTCCTTACATAATAGTTATGATCTAGATCCAGAAATTACAGAATCATTACACCCTAATTCAAGAAAAGCCGGGAGGGAAATTTAGTACAATACAGTATAGGCCAAAAGTCTCTAGATGTCAAAAAAGAGAGGTACCGTTTTAAAGTTATAATAAATTCAAGAATTTTAAGCTGAGAGAGAGAGCCAAGAGGGTAATTTAAACAGGCTAAACTCAATGGGTACCGCTAATTTTATATTATTAAATTTAATAAATGTGAAAATTGTACACAAGAAAAGTTCATATCAAGAAGTCACAAGGAAAAATGTTTTTGAGTGGATTAACACACACTCAGCCTATCAGCTATCATATTACCCCACCTTCAGGGCACACGACGAGAGTAGAATTTAGAAAGATATGTGAATGAATAAAGAAGTTTATTTGAGAGTATACAGTTATATAGATTGAATAACCTTAACTTTTGAAATTATATACAGTACAGTATGGATGATTTTAATCTTAGTGCCAATCAATTGTTATATAATTTGGGCCTAAAGGATTTGCAATCAAAATTTAATTGATATACTGTACCGACTTTGAAGGATATTTATCTAGGCTATAACTGATTTTGTTGGTCCACTCTAACGTCATGGTGGGCAAACATCTCGTCGTATGACGTGGCGACCAAGGCATACTCGTCCTGCCCAAAGCACCGGCGACAGGTGGCCAGAATCTCCGAAAAGAGACGCTTTGATGCCTCGTGCGTGAGGTGTACTCCGTCGGGACCGAAGTCAGCCTCAGAGGTATTCATAGACTGATAGGGCTCCCTGATGAATGGGATATGGCGCTTTAGCCAACGGTTAACCACATTTCTAATGCGGTTAATCTCGTCCGTTGTGCTCCCTCGTGGGGCCTGCCGCTTCTCTAACCCTATCACCCGGACTTCTCCTCCCGAGAGCCGCACCACCTCCTCAGCTAGGACCTCGATCCCCTCCGCTATCTCTCTCGGACAACCCCGCTCCTTATCTCGTTCCCTCCTATCACCAAGAAGGTCAAGTCGGGCTTCAGCTCTAAAAACTGACCCCAGGCTTCTGTTGACCTCAAGGTGGTGACGCGGGCACCTGGGGCGGCCAGAGGAGTCACGAAAAAGAAAGGCCTGTGTACGGAGTGGTCCACGTACAAATCCCTGACATAGGAGTGGCCCAATATCGCCACCTTCCTAATAGGGCCCGGGTACGCAGGCCTATCAACAATCGCAGGATAAACTAGTGAAAGGTTTAAGGACCAATTATATGGCTAATTTAGATAAAGTGGACTGTATATTATTAATTTGGAAGAAGCATTAACCATATAGAATAATTACCCGTTAGATGAACTCAGCTGGTGATTGGAGGATGGCGGAAAATGAATAGGCTAGTTGACTTGAAGTGGTTAGTAAGGTAAACAAGCATATGGAAAGAGGGTACAATAGGCTAGGATAGGCTAGATATTTAAGTTACTTTTGTGATAACTAACAATGATGATGATGTAGTGACTATATGAAATATGAGATGAAAGTGAAGCGAAAACACCTAATATATGAAACTATATGAAGAAGGCTTAGCGTGTGTAGCTGGGACGGAGGTTGGTTGGCGAGTCGCGTTGTGTTTGTCTCTGTCGTGACCTACCGCGCACACGCATAACATATGGAAAATGTATCCCATCTTTTTTACAATGATACTTATGAACAATCTTAAATAATACAAATATATATATATATATATGGGAATTATAATCCTACAATACTTTCCCATATACAACTACAGAATAATATATTCTACCCAATCATGGAACGTTCGACCAAGGTTATGGAAGCGTTCAACTTAAGACTACGGAAAGATACTTAACGCTACATCAACCCAGATTACGTAACATCGAGACTGTTCATACTAGATAGAGTATACTAAGTATGGACAACCAGTATTCCCAGATAATTCTGCGAGCTGCAGAGCAAGAGTGGGTCAGCTGGAACTTTGACCAACTGTACATGCTCTCAGCCTATGCCCGAGAGGGAATAGTTGGAATATAGAAAAAAAAAAAAAAAAAAACGAGGAGGGAGTGTGGCCTACAACTAGACAAGATCTCTTCCCAGTTCACTCACTCACACAAGAGGAGGGAGTGTGGTTTAAAGCCAGACCAGATCCCTTCCCAGCTCTCTCATACACACAAGAGGAGGGAATGTTGTTTACAGCCAGACCAAATCCCTTCCCAGCTCTCTGACCC
>CM064508.1:5679641-6037304 GCA_032716605.1 Paralithodes platypus | reverse complement strand
ATTCATCCATTTGGGTTGGTTCTGTGTTGATCTAAATTTTCTTTTGGGGATGTATTTATTTTGTGCATTGAATACTGACTCGATAAAATTATCGTATGTATCTACCAAGGTTGAAGTCTCTTCCTGACTTAAGATGACAGGTGCCTGAGAAGGGGTACACTCATTTGGACACCTGGATCGACTTAATTTTTTGACCATAGGGTCAACTAATAGGGCTCTTCTTAACCCACCATAATTGGCTTTTCTGAAGTCAGGTATTAATGTTGTATTCTCTCTGGTATTAACTTTCCATTGTATATTAAAATACACATAATTGTGGTCACTATTTCCTAGGTGGTCCCCTATCTCTACATTATTTACCATATCTTCATTGTTACTGAAAACTAAATCGAGAATATTATTACCTCTAGTCGGCGTATCTATGAATTGAAATAATAAACTATCTTGTACTACCTCTATAAACTCCTCAGAATCAGAGTCTCCTATTTGATGCTGCCAATCTATATTCGGAAAATTAAAATCCCCCATAATGCACACATTGCTAAACCTTGATGCCATTTTAATTTCCTCCCATAATGACGTTCCGTCATTTCTACTCATATTTGGCGGTCTATACATAACTCCAATAACTATGGTCTCACTACCTTCGTTAACCTTTACCCAAACACTTTCATTATCGTTATTTAGTCTAATACCTGATTTAATACAGCTTTTTAATGTACTCTTGACAAACACTGCTACTGTATACCGCCTCTCGCCTCTCACCTCGCACCTCACACCATGTAGTGAGTATTGAGGAGGCGATATCACTATATTATATTATCAGGAGAGCGCTACACAATCACCTGATGAAGAATCTGATGAGGATCACAAGCCATAATATGTGAACTAATATCCGGTAACAGTGGAAGAGTGAAAGCGAAAGTAAGCTAGCCACGAAGCTTATCTGAGAGTCTCTAAGACTCATTTCTCAACCTCCCCATTCCCAGACTGTGATGTGGCTGTATTTGCCACAGTGTTTCAGGGACTATCGCACCATTGAACACTTACAAGCTGCCTATAAATCATCGCATAATAAAAGTGACAGTGACAATCGCAATGCGATAATCATAACCAGAATAATATGCGATAACAGTGGAAGAGTGAAAAAGTAAGTAGGCAAGGAATGAAGGTTAGGTGAGAGTCATGGTGACAGGTTGTGTGTGCATTCGTCAGTGTGTGCATTGTTATGGTTATAGGTACAATGGCCACCCGTTGCCATGACAACCAGGACGCTCGAGGTTTGGTACTGTAAACACTGGACTTTACGCACTTTACGACACTCTACCAACACTCATAATAACTTTCAGTGATAGTTCTTGTTATTTTACACATTATGGAGGCACACATGTAGCTACAGAGAGTCTGGGAGTCATGTGGTGGAGGCAGGCTGAGCGTACATTCGTCTTTAGTTTTGGTATTGTCTGGAGGAAAGATGGTCGCCATATAGCGGCTCGCTGGTGTAATGAATAGCATCTTGGACTTCCACCCAGAAGGTCCCAGGATCGCGCCCACGCTCGGTGCAGTAAAGGTTTTTTTCACAATCACTGAATTGTTACCGTCCCTCATGAGCAAGAGGATGGGGTAGTAGTACAGGACCACAATGGAAATATGCATAATCGGCCTTATTAGGCTATCCTTAGCTGGCTTAGCATGCGCTAGCCTTAAAAACTATTATAATTATTATTATTATTATTATTATTATTATCATGTTACCATGGAAACAGGGAGCTTGTGAGGCTTGCCACTCACCAGCACTTATAACACTGAACTTTACACACTTATAACACTGTAACAACACTTACAATGACATTCAGTGATACTTATTGTTATTTTGCACACTTTGGAGGCACACATGATGCTTGGGTGATATAAATGAATCGCACTGGCAGCATCGTGCATCAGCCAAACTCACCCAGCCAGCCGTCATCTGCCGGCCCGGGAGTTTTTAAACCTTTCTCTTTGGGCTATTTAGGGCATATTCAAACATCCTGAATGATTAATCAAGTACATATTCTGCCAAAAACTAGAGGAAAATAGTTTCAAAATGACACTAGAATGAGCTTCATAGCTCGCCGTGTTCACCCGCATCACTAGCATAGACATTGGGGAAAACTCGCTATTTATTAGCAATGTAGCGCTTCTTTGCCTTTGGCAGAACTGCTGAGAACCAGGTCTGGGACCTCAGTTTGCTTCAGTGCATGGACGGACGTGCTGACGGTCAGAGGTGGGCCCCTCGCGGTCCCGCCCACTGAAACTCTATATCTACGGCTTATACAGGCTTTTAAAGACTGTAAATTGCTGTAACTTACCAAAACGTAGTACTAAGTTTCCCGCAGCCAATGGGTTAATAGGCGCATGGCACCCAGTGGTAGTGGTGACATTCCCTTCCTTCATTACTAACCCATTACATGTCTTTTCAGCAAAACAACAAATAAAATAAATTTACCCATGGGTTCTGAGTGTTAAACATATATAAATCAGTTGGGGCTCAACGGGGTTACTAAGGTGTCATAATTGGGTTGATTGCTCTTGTCCTTTATTGAGAAGATAATAGGATGGAAGATGGGCAAGACAAATGTAATGAAATATATCGAAGGTTGGATGGTTAAAATTCCAGGCAGGAAACGTTGAACAATGGCTAAACATTTAATTAGTGTTCTACGTGTGAATCAGAGGAGTTTATAAAGAAACATCTCTGTCAAGTTGATTTTGGTAAATTAGCCATATATTAAACAATATGTGTAATGTTCTTAGAATACAATTTGAAAACACTTCCTTGAATACCATTGTACAATATATTCAATAAATCTCTCGAATTAAAAGCATGACTGAAGAAATTTTGTTCTAGCTAATATTATATACTTCAGTGTATAATCATTGCAAGATTAAACACAGACAAAATATAGAATTACTATAAATAGAATGCGATTACTATTTATTTATTACTGTAAATAACTCAAATTCTTCATCTACAATTTACATTACAGAAACTCGTGCAAATGTAGTATCTTTGATATATCTTGATATAAACATGCAACTCATCAGGAAGGTAATCTCTGTAACATGCACAGTCCAGTCTACAGCTAATAATACAGAAAGTAGTATTTGTAACTGATGATGGATTCAGGGAAGGTTCTGGGAAAGGTCCTCATGTTACTCATATTACTGTCAAACACGCAGCTTCCTCTTCCAGACAAATTATGGTACCTTCGGTAGAACTCGGACGGTAATAGAACTTTAGCTCTACACAATTGTGGTAAAAAAAAAAAAAAATTAAAAAAAAAAATGGGTAATTATGGACAGACCATCTGGAGAAGATAATGATCTGAAACATTTCTACTTCCACAATTGATGGAAATATGTGTGTAGAGAAGCGATGTTAGTTTGAACAGAGAGTATTAAGGTGGGTGAATTCCACAATCTTCTATTACATTTATGTATTTCCTTACGTTTTAAGTTATTTATATAGTGATTATATATTTATGTTGGAAATATCGCCCACATAAGATGTGACTGGTTTTTTTGTTTTTTTCTATGTGATTGAGGGAGACATAAGGCAGAACTGCCTGTATCGAATGCCTCCCCCAGAGTTGAAAGCGTGACAGGGTCAAAACCAAGGGGCGTTCGAGCCAAAATGCCTGGACATACAGAGTTTGAAGTAATTTAAGTCATAGGAAAAGGGAAAGACTGATTCTGGGAGAGAGTTCCAAAGCTCAGCAGTTGAATAGAAGTAGAGAATAACGTTTCACTCTTGTGTTGGAGAGTTGCACAGAGTAGGGGTGAGATTGTGATGCTGGAGGGGTACTAGTACCCTACGTAGAGGAGGTGGTTTACATTGGGAAAGCTCTGAGGAACATTGATTGTTATAGTAGCGATACCATAGTGAAAGAGGTGCACCACTGCGGCGAATAGAGAAAGATTGCAGAGAGTTGGTGAGTGGGCGGAAGTTAATGATACGAAAGGCTTTCCTTTCGACTTTGTTCTTTATCTATTCCTGTAAATATAATTAGAGAAAATTAATGTGAATTATATATTCCGGTATAAATATAATGATCATATATATATATATATATATATATATATATATATATATATATTTAACATGAAAAATATTGATTCTTGTGGTAAAAATATATGCGAATATGCTTCCACACTAAAGGTGTGTAGAAAAGGGTAGGTTCACTGCACAAAGTTTAAAAACAATTTGTGCTAAAATTAAATTGCATCTAAAATATATTGCATGCACAAAATAAGGGTTTAAAAAGTATGTCCGAGTATCTTATTAGAAGGCTCGGACTGTTGTGTACATATTAAAATAATGTTTATGTAAAAGTGTTAAAATGCATTTCTCTACTTTCGTAGATCTTCAGTTATTATAAAAATCTGCAAGAGTGGCTGGCTCCAGAGTCAGGCATTTGTTCTGTACTCTTCTGTAGATTTCCAGTCACTGGTTTAGACAATAAAATGTTTGTCTTAGGTTATGATAGTTAAAAAAAATACTTCGTTTTTGTTCCAATATTGTTTTTCGTTCAGAGTCTATTTATAGTTCTTTATTCAAATGAGGCTTGAATTTATTTATGAAGTGACTTTCTTTACTCTTTCTCAAAGCAACGTCATCTTTCTTTACTTTGTAAAAGGGCATTATATTAAAATTAGGAGATTTATCTTTAGCACATTTTGATATGTGAGTACTAACATATAGCCCTGTATTATGTCTAATGTGGTCCCTGTGCAGGTTTGTTCTAAGTCTAAGATTCGAAGTCTCGCCAATATAGATGGAATTACAGCCATTACAACGAATCACGTAGATACAATTGAGCGTGGAACAATTCATATTATGATTAATTTCAAATGTGTAATTAGTATCTACAAATTTGAATTGATTCCCTTCTATTATTTGTGTGCATAATTTGCATCTTGGGTTACCACATTTCGTCACCCCTTGATTTTGTACCGTATTGAATCTGGCCTTGGTTAGCAAATTCTTAAGGTTACTGGGTTGTTTCTTCGACTTTATTAATGAAACATCTTTAAATATATGCTTAGTTTCTTGAGAGGTTTTTAATAGGGCAACTGCGGATTTTGCTCCACTGAAATGATCATCGAAGTTTGGATTGTATGTACTTATGTATGGTAGTATATCATTGGATGTATTTCAGTTGCTTTATCACTGGTGCGTAGTACGCTGGTGGAGATCTGCTTTGCGCGACTTATCCCATTATTTATTATGCCTTTAGGATAATTACGAGCCAATATAAAGTCTTTTAATTCACTTAATATTATATCTCTCAGAGTAGGTTCTGAAACAATTGTGCAAATTCTGCGTGCTAAGTTGAATGACATTTTGTTTTTTACGTGGCTCGGGTGGTTCGAGTTATATTCCAGATATTGAGATATATTTCAGATATTTGGAGAATACCTTATATTATAAAATACTCTCCTCGTTTGGCGAATCCACTGCCAATAAAATAAAGAACAACTATATGAGATATTTAGATGATGTCTTCATGGTATGGGATGAAAGAGATGGTGATGTATACACGCTAATAGACTTGATGAATGAGCTTGATCCCAAAATTAATTTCACCTGTGATAAAATAGGAGATACGGTAACTTTTTGGGATGTTAAAATTATGAAGCAAACAAATGCAGTGATAACATATGTCCACTATAAAGCTACTGACACAAAACAATATCTGGAATATAACTCGAACCACCCGAGACACGTAAAAAACAACATTCCATTCAACTTAGCACGCAGAATTTGCACAATTGTGTCAGAACCTATTCTGAGATATATAAGATTAAGTTAATTAAAAGACTCTTTATTAGATCGTAATTATCCTAAAGGCATAATAAATAATGGAATAAGTCGCGCAAAGCAGATCTCCATCAGCGTACTACGCACCAGTGATAAAGCAACTGAAATACATCAAATGATATACTACCATACATAAGTACATACAATCCAAACTTCGATGATCATTTCAGTGGAGCAAAATCCGCAGTTGCCCTATTAAAAACCTCTCAAGAAACTAAGCATATATTTAAAGATGTTTCATTAATAAAGTCGAAGAAACAACCCAGTAACCTTAAGAATTTGCTAACCAAGGCCAGATTCAATACGGTACAAAATCAAGGGGTGACGAAATGTGGTAACCCAAGATGCAAATTATGCACACAAATAATAAAAGGGAATCAATTCAAATTTGTAGATACTAATTACACATTTGAAATTAATCATAATATGAATTGTTCCACGCTCAATTGTATCTACGTGATTCGTTGTAATGGCTGTAATTCCATCTATATTGGCGAGACTTCGAATCTTAGACTTAAACAAACCTGCACAGGGACCACATTAGACATAATACAGGGCTATATGTTAGTACTCATATCAAAATGTGCTAAAGATAAATCTCCTAATTTTAATATAATGCCCTTTTTACAAAGTAAAGAAAGATGACGTTGCTTTGAGAAAGAGTAAAGAAAGTCACTTCATAAATAAATTCAAGCCTCATTTGAATAAAGAACTATAAATAGACTCTGAACGAAAAACAATATTGGAACAAGAACGAAGTATTTTTTAACTATCATAACCTAATACAAAATGTTTATTGTCTAAACCAGTGACTGGAAATCCACAGAAGAGTACAGAACAAATACCTGACTCTGGAGCCAGCCACTCTTGCAAATTTTTATAATAACTGAAGATCTACGAAAGTAGAGAAATGCATTTTAACACTTTTACATAAACATTATTTTAATATGTACACAACAGTCCGAGCCTTCTAATAAGATACTCGGACATACTTTTTAAACCCTTATTTTGTGCATGCAATATATTTTAGATGCAATTTAATTTTAGCACAATTTGTTTTTAAACTTTGTGCAGTGAACCTACCCTTTTCTACACACCTTTAGTGTGGAAGCATATTCGCATTTATATATATATATATGTGTGTATAAAAACTATGTATATATACTGTATATACTGTATATATATACTGTATATATATTGTTACGTATCTTGATCCTCAAGTGGTTAACTTGATGAATCTAGATAGCACAGAAATATATATTAAGGTATCAGTCAGTTGAAGGCAAAATAAAAGTAAAATATAATAACATTATTTCCTGTTGTTGCTTCCTTTCCTTTTGGATCTTAGGACTTGGTATCCTTTATTGACTGACACTCTTTAATTATGAAAAATACAAACTAATTAAAGTCATGTAGTATTTTTAAAGAATTATTATTTAACCGAAGCTTAGTAGGCTATGGTTATGAACCGAATAAGTTATATCTAAAGAAGGACTATTAATTCTATAAAAAGTCTTGAAAGATAAATATTAAAGTAAGAATATTTCTGTCTCTTTCCCTTTTTGAAATGAATAGCTAGTTTTCTTATATGTCCTTTTATTTATATTTAATGTAATTATTCTTGGTTCTTGTCTTACGTTAATAGTATTATATTATTATTATCATCAAGATTAATATCAAAGTCACATAAAAAGTTAGATATATATTTAATAATTAGTTAAATGTATTTCTTAACCACGTAACATTGAGGTTTGATTTATGAGTAAATTAAGTTACAGGATCGCTTCATAGATTCGATGCAGGTCTCACTCAAATAATATGAAAAGCAAAATAATATTTTGAAGCTAAAAGAATTTTCTTCAGCTTAGGAAATCACTAGAAGTAACATTAAAACAGCCATGTTAGTCTAAGGCGATATTACTAAGAAGAGACAATAGCATCACCGTACTAAGCAACGTTAAGCAATGTAAGCTTAATTAAAAGAAAATGAAAGAACTCTTAGGTATGAATATAAATCAATAGTATTACTTTCATCATAACCCAATTACTTTAAGATTTGCTTTAGTCCACAAGTCAGTCAACTAAAATAGTTAAGTACAAAATAGTAGCGTTAACGTTAATTCCCAATCAAATAGTTAAGTACATAATAGTAGCGTTAACGTTAATTCCCAATCAAATAGTTAAGTACATAATAGTAGCATTAACGTTAATTCCCAATCACATATCTCACTAACCAACATAACGTAAGTGTTTACACCGAACACACTTAGCACACACTTATATAATCTGACTGACAGTCACAATCCCATTATAATACTTCACCCCGTCTTCCTCCAGCTGCAAGTTCACCTTCCCCAACTCCAAATGAGACTGATTTGAATGCCCACTACTCGGGTCTTATATACTAAACAATGATGGTGTAGGAACGAATCAGGAGGAGGTTGATGGTGCGCGCTCCAATCACAGCTCCTCGAGTTGCGTAGCAGGTGCGTGGTCCAATGGAGTCTCCTGGCGTCGATCATACGTAATAGCGTCGGGTCATCGAAGTAGTTTGCAGGGTCCCCTATGACGCACGCAGGTGTGAAGGCTTGTTTGCTGGTATGCGGACGAGCTGGTTTCCCACTCGCTAGTTCGCTCGCTGGTCTGCTTCGCCACCTGGGTAGTTTGGCACTCCTTCAACTCTAATTCTAACCCTTTAATTAACATACAGGGCTCCGTATGTCAGACCTCCCCCCTAGAAAAGAGTTTAAGGAGTATAGTACATAATATTAAACATTATACATAAATAGATTCACCACCAGATTGCCAACAGCAAGATTATAATGAGGATATAATAAGGATATCACCCAAAGTAGGCAACGTCTCCAGGTACCACATCAGAACATAGCCGGAACGTAGCTGGAGCGTTTTTCGAACTGCAAGGCATCTCACAGCTGAAGGCTTGAAAGCGCACTACTAAAGCATGATATTTACCTCGCTACAAGGGAGAGCTAATTGCCAAAATCCTCTCATTAAATATATCTTACTGCTGTATGAGGCCAACCCGGTAAATGTAATCTTTGATCCGTGGCAGAGGGTAGGTATCGTTCTTTGTGACAACATTAACTTGCCTATAGTCCATACATAACCTATGGCTCCCGTCTGGCTTTGGCACAAGTATGACCAGACTACTCCACTGGCTTAAGGCCCTTGTGATCAGCTCGTTAGATAACATGAAGTCAAGCTCGACCTGCAGTATACTCCTGCGTTGTGGCGAGACACGGTAGGGGGATAGTTTAATGGGAGTTGCATCCCCTACGTCGATGTCGTGCACGGCCAAAGAAGTGAGCTCTGGAGTATCACGGAACACACTGGGAGACTGAGATAAAACAGAGATTAGTTGGTTCACTTGATCAGAGGGAAGATGACATAGTTTAGATGGTAATTCCCTCCAAGCTTCCGAGTTATACTGAAAGTTGGATAGGCTACATGACAAGACGTCAAAGTCTGCATGGACAACTTCAGGCTCTGGAACAGTCTGTTGCGGGTCAGTAAGAGAACTGAAGACTTCGTCCACACCAGGCTGTCCACAGGTCCTGACATTCACTGCCACAGTGGGAGAATCTGGAGGAGAGGAATCAGGGGACCTATGGTAGGGTTTCAACATATTTATATGGAATACTTGCGTGGGCTTTCTCCTGTCTGGGGTAGTTACTAGATAATCGGTAATGCTCACCCTCCGAATGATCTTATATGGGCCCCTGAACTTGGCAGATAAAGGTTGGCCAAAAAGGGGGAGCAGGACGAAAACCTCATCACCGGGCTGAAACTCCCTCTCACGGGCTTTTCTGTCATACCACTTCTTCATGGAGCTTAGAGCCACTGTCAAGGTCGCAAAGAGCGACAAAGTTGATTCCTAAGAAATAAATCTTATCATGAAAGACAAAAAAATAAATGTATTTTCACCTAAGAAAAGAAGAGAGCGAGGTCACTTAATCAAGTGTTTCAAGATACTAAAGGGATTTGACAAAATTGGTGTAGATTCACTTTTCTAAATAGATAATAGTTCATTAACTTTGGGAAACGGAATTAAATTTAAACCCAGGAGGGCTAATCTTGATGATACAAAGCACTTCTTCACCTACAGTGTGGTCATCGGGTGGAACAAATTGCCTGAAAAAATGGTACAATGCAAGACAATTGACACATTCATTTTGAGGAGGTGGGAATAATATAGGTTACAAAAAAAAAACACACACAAAAAAACATGGGTTAAGCATAGGATATCATATTTCGCATCTTCGTTATTTACTATAAATTTCCCAGCAGAAGTTTTTCTCATTCGGCTGGGTGACTTCTTTCCCCAACTTAATTTCATGCCGACCAACGGTAGGTGGGAGAGGTGGTTGGGGAGAGAGCCTTGGGGAGAGAGCCTTCTTCTTTGCCATCCATGCCTTCCACTTGTAGCAAATTTTATTTTAGCAGTAAGTCCGGACTACCTAGTAGGGACCGCAAGGTCTGTGTAGTCTGTGTATCTATGTAACTATCTCTCTCTCTCATACAATGGGTCGACCTCCACCATCTTTATCGTTTCCAGTAGCCACCCATAGTATCTTTTCTTTATTTCTTCCGACTGCTATCTTCTTGATCATATCCGTTTATTGGTGGCCAACTTGTTTAATGTTCGTTCCTTCATTTATTTGACTTCATGTTTACTTTCTTGCCATATTTGTTAGTATACCGTATTGCTATTTCTCCTTGTAGTTTATTGTAACAGTCTCCATTATTGTGTGTGTGTGCGTCTGTGTAATTGTAATGTGGCCTGTACGCCTTCAGAGTATTAAGCTTAGAGAGAACAGAAAGCATATGTGTAGCCTGATATAATTAAACAAAATATACAGTATATAATATGAGGATGATGTCAAATACAATGGGAACCTTTCGGTATACCTTGTTAGTTCCATTCTGGGTATCATTAGATTACCTTAATCAGTTTTGGAAGGACCGATGTGTCACATAATTGAAAGTGGGCATCCCAGGTCAAGTCACTTAAATACAAATATATTTATAGAATATTACAAAGATATTACTCCATAAAAAATTTGAACTAGTAATGAAACATTACTATATGATCAAATATTATGAATACTGAAAACCAATTTAGACTATCGTAAACCTTTCAATAATGCCTGAAAGCTTTGCATGAAAATTAATTAGTCTAATATTACTGTTAACGCCCATAGGAAATAGTGATCATTTTACCCTCTCCTGTAACCTCTTATTGGTCCAAGTTTTGTATTAGCAGTAATTACATCCTCGGATTATGATATTTTTTAAAACGTCTATCTCACTCAATAAGAATACATTAATAAATAATACAAAATACAGTGCCACACTCAGTCTCTCTCTTTTGATCTCCATTTACTCATTATCACTATTAACACTATTACATTATTAGGGTAGACAACTATGGGTTTCAGAGGCCGTGTTACATAGTTTTTCGGGAATAACTTATTAACAAACAGTAGGATCAGTATGATATTTTGCCAGAGCATGTTTTACACAGTCTCCTAACATTCGTCAATATACTGCATTACCAAAAGTTGAGAATTAAGCCACTTGTCCCTGTGTCATGAGGTTAAAGTCACACCTGAATGACTAAGAAAGGGATAAGGCTACCGTGGTGTACCTGTGGAAACCACCAAACCATTATTGCTGCTCCATCAAACACAGTAGTTATCACCCACCACCCAACCCTACTATCGCCTTACATTCAAGTTTTTTGTCAATATCAAATTAATATGTACACAAATACATACGTTTTTTATAGATTTATGTTCTTGTGAATCTAGATATAATAGAGTGTTGTTATCCGGAAATAATAAACCATTAGGGTTTGTGAACATCACTCTACCACAGTTCATTTACCAATACTATTACCAAGATTACGGTTAATTGGTTACCATTACTAACAATACTAATGCACCACATACATAACACACATACACACACACGCACACACAATAGAACATATATTATAGTAAAAACTTCGTCACAACTATCCTCCAATCAGATAGCACCTCAATATAAATTAGTGTTACTTGTACTTATAACATTAATGAACACACAAATAGAATATAAACACTCATAACAGTCAACCCCACAACACGAATATATCGCCACAAAAAACAATCTCTTCACAGGACCACAGTTAAAACATAACACCAGATCAAAGAGCGACAACTGCTTCACCATAGGACCAAGAATATTAACTAAATCACTATGTCTCCTGCCACGGACATTAGTTCCAATGTTCCCTTACCCACTCTAAACCACTGTTTGGACACTTGATCCTCAGTGTTTTGGAGAACAAGCAACCTAGAAGAGTCACTAGATATGTTGTTGCTTGATTTCCTTTGTACTCCTTTGTACTTTGTACTATATCAACCAAACCACCACACACCGACGCACACCACAACACCAACACTATACTCAACAGTTACACCCTCAAAACCATTATCTTGGTATCTCAGCCTGAAGTGCGGACAGCAGACAATTTCACCAAGCAATGGGGAACCTCTCAACCATAATCAACAACAGGGAACATTGATTGCATCTATAAACACCATTCCATCTTAAAGCTAAAATATAACACTTAATTATAGCATATCACTTCAACATCACTTTCACCTTAACAACCACAACACCATTCTCCCTTAGCCTACAACAGCACTATTCATCAACACATTATGCTTACTCCACCGTAATGTAACACTGCATTACCACACAATATCACACATTACTGTATCACTACCACAATACTCCAATATTCCACCATAACCTGCACTCCATAATATCAACACATTGCAAACACCACAACACTATAATATACAACAAAGCAATTCAACTACAACTGTAAACTCCACCTAATTCCAGCTTCCACCATCACCTGCACCTTTTGGCAATGTACACAACCACCCAGGGACCTACACCACCACGGGTTGGTTCTCTGTCGGGGTCATTGAGAGCAACTATTATTGGACTGTAAGTAGCGTTCACCCTCTTTCAGTACATTAGTTTACTTGCCATTAACACCATATAACACAACACCACACCACACCACTATACCCTGTTACAAATAGGTAGGCCGAAATTAATGACCAGTAACCTCTATAACTTGCAAACGCCTAAAGTAATCGAAATCAGATTTCTTCCATTTGGGAATGGGTGTGGTAATGTACATTCCATTTGCTTTGGCCCTTTTTTAGTTACAGGGATTAATGTTGACGATATTTGGGCTTTCCTATTTGGGACAGGGTATAGTTTGACAAACACCAATACCATGACAACATAACACTTACATATCAAACATTCAACACCAAACATAGTAATGAACACCATAACACCAATCAACACCACGTTAGGAATACAAATGACACTACACCACATGTCATATTCCAATCACTCCATAACAACACCATCAACACATACAAGGAAGGCATTCATCGCAGTTATGGGTGTCCTTCCTAAAATATATGTGCGGCACCATTATCACACCTATAGCCTGTTTCGTCTACCCCTGCTGTTGTTATTGTTGTTGTTGTTGTTGGTAGTGGTGGTGGTTGTGGTGGTATATATGATTGCAGTACTTCATCACTAAATACCAAAGAACCAAAGCTTCATATAAATTTGTCTGTCATCTTTTGTCTGATGGGATCCCTAACTAACAACAACACAAACTCTCCAATACCAATACATTCAGCAGGTAGGATTATCCCTCCTCTTTGATGAACACAAAATAAATTACCTTCCAACATGGAGTTAACTATGATTGTTGAGTGCCAATTATATCTTACAAT
Source organism: Paralithodes platypus (assembly GCA_032716605.1). Taxonomy (NCBI): domain Eukaryota; kingdom Metazoa; phylum Arthropoda; class Malacostraca; order Decapoda; family Lithodidae; genus Paralithodes; species Paralithodes platypus. The sequence goes on along the minus strand of CM064508.1, from coordinate 6,023,603 downwards.
GACTATACATATTACTGAACCTTGGAGGGGATCAATCACTCGCGCTGTTTGTTACCACGGTAACTTAACCTAACCTAGTTTAATATAACCTCACTAGGATAGAACATTAACAAGACATGAATACATTAGTTTAGACAGCTTAGCTACGTAATGGAAAAGGGTATTTGTTGAAATGTCACAGCAGTTTCGACTCTGTCTGGAGTGCTCTTAAAACTTTGAGAATTATGACGCGTTATGACAGTTTATTCTGGCTAAAACATGTACGATTGTATGCAGCTTAGGAAGGATCTTTGGAAATTTAAAGGGTAAAGACAATCTAAATTAACCTTTTGAATTCCATATACCCTTCCTAATCTGCATAACATCGTCTAATAATAGCCAAAGAACAAAAACGAAAACGTATTATTACCTTGAAAGGGTTGACTATTTAACTGTACAGTATATACTATACACACATTACACACCAAGTGATTAATTGTGGATATTGTGTCATATCGTTGACACAACACTGGTTCCATAAAGAGGGCATAATTCCCCCTTAACCGAACTATTAAGGTAGCAAAGGCAGGGAGAGATAGGAATCGGGTTTATAATGTCCCTGCCCTTTATAGACATTTCTCAACCTAAATAAAGTTAAACTATTGATATGTACGTTATAAAGTCTAGACATTCATCTACGTAAATGTATATAATCTATTGATACACTAATTTACCTGACAGAAGTAAGTGTTATTTTTAAGATTCAAAAGACCATTATGTTATAAGGACTATATTCATTTGTGAGTTTATGGGATTTTCACCTTTATACAAGAGTCTGCCGTATCATTCGAACCAATTAACAGCTAACGGTCATTTCTGCTTCACCACCCATCTGCTTCGAATCACTTCGCTTGATCAGAGAATCATTTGATTGTTACTTGTGCAGTGGTAATATCGGGATTTCAACCTCTGCATCACGAACTGTGAAACACCTCGCTGCTTCTGTCAGGATGTTAGTTATTATAGTTCTGTTTTTAGGTTTATGTGTAATATTGCTAGAATATTAGTGTTGTGAAGAAGACCTATTTTTCGTTAATTATTTAATTAATATCACAAATATGGCTTAGTTTCGTTCATGTATATAATTTAATATTTAAATATATACTTGTTACGATTAGTCTTTATAATTAATTAATTGTTGGTTTAACTTTTGTATTCATTCACTAAACATTCTGAATTTGTTTTTACTTATATAACTATGGGTTAACTTTTGTATTAATAAACTATGGGTTAACTTTTGTATTAATAAACTAAACTTTCTGAATTTATTTGTACTTGTCTTTATCCATATATTTATTATAGTCACTGCTCTCGCCAATAGTCGAGTATGTTGTGTCCCTTACTTGTTAAAACTGCAGTGTTCCCCTAGACTATCCTCATAGCTTCATTAAGGTCATTTTACCATTTCATTAATAACTTCATGACTTGGCGGTTGACAAGTGATGGACGTAACGTATGGGGGCCTGTCAGGGAGTTATCTTCTTCACACACTGTATTGTAGAATGTTGACTTAATTTACCCTACTATCGGTCTTATGTGCATACACATTTCTCGGGTAATGTTTTCTTAATTAGTTGGTCATAAAATATATGTTTCCCTAAAATGGTATAGGAATATTCTCAACTGGCCATTGTTAAAGTTTCTTGCCTTGCCTGAGTAATCAATGTTGTGACTGTCATTGTTTCCTTGCCCTACGTCCCTCCCCATAGTTATTTGTTAATCTGTATAAAAACTCTAGGGGTATTCCACCCCCACGTTGCCAATCCGAGACTCATTCCAATCTATGAGCCAATCAAAGACCCATCATGCTATAATTAACTTTACGTTAGTAAGCCTCAACTCGGTTGTACTGTGACCACTTCCTAAACTTTTGTTAAAGTACAATGCTGAAATCTTCTAGTGCATATCAGTGGGAATAATGCCTGATTTTCAGCTGCATCGGCACTTTACAATTTTGAAGTCCTAAATTATTAAGTCTATAATTTTAACATATTTTTCCTCTAGTTTGCAAATCTAGGTGCAATTTTGGTGTAGAAGAATCCCCATGTTTTTTTCTATATGGGTCCTGCAAGGTTGATTTGTGAGGAATTGCCGATGTAGCTGTTTGGAAATTGTAGACTTTTGTTAGTGTTAAAATTCTGAATTTATTCAACCTTACCTCACAATAACTTTAACATTATAACCTACTCACTCGGAAAATCTCTGGTAGGATGATATTCTAGTTAATTGGTTGGAACCTTTTATCAGTGTTATGTCTGCTTTTGATGTTAATAACTCTATTGCCAACCCTTCCGTGGATGCTTTGTTCTCTGCCAATCCACGCAAAGATGAAGCTTCAGTTTACATCAGACATAACCAAAGCTAGAATTAAGAATTTGATTTTGAAGCATATGAATGTAGATTTCGATGATCCTCATTTATTCGCTTCTGACAATGGAGATGCGAATACCCTCTTAGAACTAGAAAAACATAGAAGTGAAACAGTAAAACTAGCCTCACAGGAGAAAGCGCTATAGAGACAGGAGAAAGATCTAGAGAGAAAGGAGAATGGGCGTCAAAAGACAATATGAGCTGGAGATACTTGAAATCAAAAGACAAGGTGCTAGTGTCCGATCACTTTGATCTCAGCAAATGTACCAAACTAATACCCTCTGTCTCTGAATCGAATCCTGAAGATTTCTGTCGTGAGTTTGAGTCAGTTGCTGCACAATTTAAGTGGCCTAATCAACATTGGATCTGGTTTGTTAAACCCAAAATAACTGGAAAGGCTGTGAAAGTTTTTGAGGGATAACAAACTGACACAACCTATACTGAATTGAAAGAAGCCATCCTAGTCTCTTACTCAATCACCACTGAGGGTTACAGACAGACGTTTCGGAATCTGTCAAAGCTAATTCATGAGACCTTTGCAGAGCTCGCCTCAGAAAAATTAAGATCCTTTAAAAAGTGGATACAAGTGGCTGATGTTAACACTTTTGACGGGTTAGTAAATCTTGTGGTATTTGAGGAATTTAAGAGAAAGGTTCCATACCAGGTTATGCTACATCTGATAGATAAGGAGGAAACTAATTTTGTCAAAGCAGCGAGGTTAGCAGACGTGTTTGCACTATTTCACCGCGACACTCTAGGGGATAAAACAAAAGTTGCTTCTACCTCTGTAAAGTCATCTGCAGGATCTGGATATAAAAGCCATATGAGCAGCGCCAAATGGCTACTCCTAGTAACATTTCCTGCTGTAGATTTTGTAAGAAAGAAGGCCATGACATCAAGGAATGCCCTGATCCTAGCTGTAGAGTTGCCAAGCAAAATAATTTCACAAAGCCAGTAGCTTCGGTTAATGTATCAAATACCCCTAGTGACTTGTTTAAGCCTTTCAGATCCCATGGTTCAGTATCTGTCAATCCAGAGTCTGAAAAGCATCCTGTTCGAATTGTCAGGGACACTTGTTGTGCGTAAACAGTTATAACTGATAATCTTCTACCTGATATTCGGAAATGCTTCACCGGGGAGAAGGTCTATCTTGATGTAATAAAATCCAGAACACCTGTCCAATTAGCAAATATTTACCTAGATAGCGACTTGGTTAAAGGTTCAGTCACTGTGGGCGTAACTGACGCTCTCTTCCCTTTCCTGAAGCAGACATCCTTCTCGGAAATGATTTATCAGAAAGTTTGGTAGTTCCTTGGCTGAAGGTTCCGGATTCTCCCTCTACTCAAAATCTTACCAAAGATCTTGAAATGGAACAACCTAATCTTTTCCCGGTGTGTGCTGTTACTCATGCTCAGACTCGGCAGAGTGAGAACACTGAGATGGTTGACCCTCCACAGAATAAACCTCCCACTTGTAGCATAGTACGGTATCTAATCTAATGTCACCTGACCAACTGGTAAAGTTGCAAAATGAAGATCCTACTATTTTCAAAACTTCATGAGTTAGCTGTAGACAAGGAAGACCTAGTTAAATCCCCTTCCTAATATTATCAAAGGAACATTTTGATGCGATACTATAGACCTCCTGAACTTTCTCATTCAGAGACAGTCCTAGAGGTCGCTCATGAAGGATTTAGTGGATATATGGGCATAAAGAAAACTTACCTTAAGCTTCTCAATTCATTTTATTGGCCAGGGATGAAGAAAGATGTGACACTATATGTAAATTCTTGTCACATTAGTCAAATAAATGGAAAGACAAATCAAACTGTACCCCCCTTTCCCTTACATCAAATTCAGGTTCCTTCAGAGCCCTTCAAGAAAATCATCATAGACTGTGTTGGTCCCTTACCCAAAACAAAACAAATTTAACCAATACATCTTGACTGTTCTCTGTCCTACTACAAGATATCCTGAGTCTTTCCCGTTACAGAACATCTCTGCAAAAAATATTGCTAACCATCTTACCCATATGTTTACTACTTTTGGTATTCCTCAGGAAGTGCAGAGTGACAGAGGAACAAACTTCACCAGCGATCTCTGTGCACAGGTTCTCAAAGAATTAGGAATCAAACAGACTCTATCCTCAGGTTAACATCCAGAATCCCAGGGCGCTTTGGAGCGGTGGCACCAAACCCTCCGAAAGTACTGTCAGGAGAACACAGAATCTTGGGATACAGGTTTGGACTTTCTGCTATTTACTACTAGAGAAACTCCTCATGAATCTCTGGGCTGTTCCCCATTTCAGCTAGTTTTTGAGAGGCAAGTAAGAGGACCATTAACTCTAGTGAAAGAGAAGCTACTAAACCCTTCTCCTGATCCTCCCATTCCAGTAACCACCTACTTGCAAAATCTTAAGGACACTTTGAGTAGAGTAAGACACTTTGCTAAACAAAATCTCTCTAAAGCTCAAACTAAGATGGAATTTCAATATAACAAAAATGCTAAATACAGACAGTTTAAGGAAGGTGATAAAGTCCTAGCGTATTTTCCCAGTTCTGGTTCTCCCATGTCAGCAAAATATCACGGCCCATATGAAGTTAAAAAGAGAGTAAACACAACTAATTATATCATAATTACCCCTGATCGTAGAAAGTCTACCCAATTGATACATGTAAATTTGCTGAGAGCCTATGTAAGCAATGATCCTGCAGATCTGTCTAAAAAAACTCATGTGCAACCAAAAATGTAGTAGATAGTGTTACTTCTGACTTGCATGAGATAATAACTCCATGTAGCGGGTCCTCTAACTCTGATATACTGGCTGATCTACCTAATTTCCTAGGACATAATTATGACCTGTGATCAAGTATCAGATGTCACCACCTTGTTTGGAAGTCATCCAGATGTGTTCTCAAATCTACCTGGACAATGTAATATTTTGCAACATGATATCGGCCTAATGCCTAACACCCATCCTATTCGCCAGGCACCATACAGACTCCATCCACAGGAGAAACAGCAGATGAGGGAAGAAGTATACTACTTACTGCAGAATGGTTTGGCAGTCCCCAGCTGTTCCTCGTGGGCTTCCCCTCTTTTACTGGTGCCAAAGAAGGGGGGACAACTTCGCCTTTGCACAGATTACCAAAGAGTTAATGCTGCAACAGTACCAGATTCCTATCTTATCCCTATGATTGATGACTTGATAGACAGTGTTGGCAAATCTAAATTCCGTTCAAAAATGTATATGCTTAAAGAGTATTATCCAATTAAATTCTCTGTGAAGTCTCAATTCATATCTGCATTCATCACACCGTTTGGCCTTTACCAGTAGCTTATCTTGTTATTCCTTTTGGATTACGAAATAGCCCTGCTACCTTTCAACGGGTAATGAACTTTCTTTTTCAAGATCTTGAAGGTGTTCATGTTTATTTAGATGACATTCTAATCCTAGCAGACACTTGCCCTCAACAGCTACAGAGATTGTCGGCTGTCGTGCAGAAGTTGGAGATGGCTCACCTGACTATCAAGTTGCCAATACCTCTCTCGGGAGGGCCACAGTGGCTTACCTGGGTCATGTCATTGGTAATGGTCAAGTCTGCTCGAAGGAAGAAAACCTCCGCGCCATCCTGGACTACCCTGCTCCATTCAACCGCAAGGTCCTTATGCACTTTTTGGGCATGGCGGGCTTCTACAGGAGGTACTGCCCGAACTTTGCCATGGTTGCTGCTCCATTAACACCAGTGGGAAAGTAGCCTTCCAGTGGACAGGGGAATGACAGACTTCATTCACTCAGTTGAAGCAGTTCCTGGCCTGTAAGCCTGTCCTCGCTGCCCCAGACTTCAGACTTCCCTTCGTTCTTCAAACGGATGCCAGTGACATTGCTACTAGGTCTGTACTTCTACAAGAGGACGAACGAGGTGTCTTGCATCCTGTAGCGCATCAATCCACCAAGTTGAATAAACATCAAATCTCCCATAACACCATAGAAAAAGAACTCTTGAGCATAATAAATGCTATTAAGAAGTTTGAGAGCTACCTATATGTTGGTCTTCCCTTGAAGATCTTCATAGACCATAACCCTTTGACCTTTCTTGAGAGGAACAAGTTCTCGAACCAACGACTGCTCCGATGGTCTTTGTATTTACAACCATACAATGTGACTATCCACTACATCAAGGGCTGTGACAACATCATTGCTGATGCCTTGTCTAAAATCTGCTTACCACAATCATAGGCAGAGACATCGTTAACAGTCTACAAAGCCGAATCTCCCAGATATTCGCCTTCTTGAAGGGGGAGATATAATGTCCCTGCCCTTTATAAACATTTCTCAACCTAAAATAAGTTAAACTATTGATATGTACGGTATAAAGTCTAGACATTCATCTACGTAAATTGATATAATCTATTGATACGGCCTGTACACTAATTTACCTAACGGAAGAAAGTGTTCTTAATTAAGATTCAAAAGACCATTATGTTATAAGGACTATATTTATCGTATAAATACGATAGAATAGGACTCTTTTGTGATCTCGTATGTCTCTGTGACGTCACGATCTCTCCTGCAGCACGACGTAGGACGGTATAGATCGTATATTATAAGATTGTAAATAAGTTAAGTTATAAAAGGCCTAATATGCTATTAAGCAATATTGCCATGGTCTTATGTAGTATATATGAATTTATCGTATATATTAATATAATTTATCGTATAGAGCAACCTAAATGCGGTACGATAATGTGGGCTCCTGGCGGTTTGCCAAGGCAGCAAGGTGTGCTTTTGAGGTACGCCAGAGCCTTCACGAACACCAACCAGTTAACATCTAAATTTTCCGCCCTCAGTCGATCGAGCTTTTGTGCCTCTAATCACAATACACATACAGCAATACACTCTGCTACACCATCACGACGCTCTCATCGACATCATGACTGACTGATAGATAAGCATAAATTATAATAATCATGTCCATTCCCATGTAATCATTTATTCTTTCTTTAACTTGACTCGAGTCTTGGGACCGAAGTCTCGTTCCCCATTGTCCACCGCCATATTGGGTAAAACGTTCTCCCTTGCCTCATTGCCACGTGGAACTATTGGTGAGTTAATTCCTGGCTAATATTAACCCTTATAACCTTACCCTATATATACATTTATTATGTGAGACCTTTGGATATAAATTAGCTTGTTTCAGATTGAATTCAATTTAGATATAGAGTAGTTTTCATTTAGATTGATTTTATTTTATTCATTATAGCTTAGTAATATTTAACTTCCATTGATAGTTTACCACAATGGTGCCCAGACCCAGGAATTAGCTACCAGTAAGGGAATTTAAGGCAATGAACAAGGGGACATATAACAGGATGCAGGAACAACTCTATGATAAACTGGCAAGGCTAGCCAAGCGATGGTTAGAGCCGGAATGCAGGGTCACATCGTTGCACCTGCCTAAGTCCTGCATCCCACCCATCATCTTTCCCCAATAATTTTCTTTTCCGTTTCAGACTTCCTGTGACATATGACCTGACCTAACATTTTTTCTTGTTCAATATGATCCATTAGTAGGTATTGCTATTTAGTGTACTATTTTTTCTCCATAACATAGAAGTCCGCCGGTCGGCGTCTCTTAATTAGACTATTATTTGGCCGTTGTCTTTGTAACGTAATATTTAGATACATAGCCTATAGGCTCACAGGCAAAATGGATAAAGACCATAAAGAGACACCGTCTAGTGGGGTGCTGAGCAAAGCCCCTAAAAATCAAAGGGTGGGACTTCGGGGAGTATTAAATAGGCTAATTATGGACGTCAACATTTTCATCATCACTACTGCTGAACTAGAGGAATTGGAGGCTAGATTAGAAAACGTCCAAGCTACCCACGGTCGTATTACGGCTCTGAGTGAGGTGATTGTGGCTGACATGACAGAGGAGGAAGAGATAGTTACAAAGTGTGATAATCGCGCCCTCTATGACGAACCTGTCTTTAGAGCGAAGTACCTATTACAGCGTGCTGTCGCAAGTAAGAAGGGAGGCGATAATGAGGCCCATAGAAGGGCTGACCCAAAACATAACTGTACACCTCCCAAAGCTCAATCTTCCTACATTTGGGGGCAAGTTAACCGAGTGGTTAAGTGGTTCTGGGACGTATTTTGATCTACGGTTCATTAATCCTCTTTGGATAATGTCCGCAAGTTTCACTACCTGAAGGGACAAATGGAAGGAGAGGCCTTACATTTAATAGAGGGTTTTGCAGTAGTGGGTGGTAGTTATCTTGAAGCGGTACACTTATTAGAGTCCACATACGGGGATAGAGAGCAGTTGAAGATGGCCCATGTCGTTGCCTTGTTGGGGATCGCAGAACCACAGTATAAGGTTGATGAGTTGACAAACTTCAGGGCAAATATGGAGTGCCATACTCGATTGCTAGACACCCTAGGGCTTACCACGCAGGAAATGATAGTCATTATCTTGCGTCAGAAGCTTCCTATGGCAATACTTGATAAGGTAAGATCATTTGAGCTGGGGAGTTCAAAACTCAGTTCAGCAAGGAGATCAATAATCTACAGTTGAACAAAGGGAGAATGTATGTGTCGGGAGGGAGTGAGAATGTGGAGAAGAGGGGAACAATAAGCATGACAGTGGGGACTAAAGTAAAGAAAGAGGGTGTGTATAAGAAACCTGCTCAGATTCTATGTAAGCTATGTAACAACAAACATAAATGGAGTTTCTGCATAAAATACCCAACAAATGAGACAAAACTAGCACAGGCGAAAAGATTGAAGCTATGTGTAGGTTGTCTAAGTAAAGAACATGGTAAGCAGGGACAATGTACTGCTACATACTTAAGGCCCTGTCGCCACTGCAAAGGACATCACTTTGATAAGTTGTGTCCTACAGCCATAGACTCCTCTACATAAGGACTGGCGTCGGCCATACTCGGGTCCCGGAACTTGGGTCCATTGTCAGGCCCACAAACTGAGGTCTTATTTTAGTTTTACTGGATATGGGACTTTGTGTTTTTACTCTACAACATCTTATTAACTAGAGCAACCAAGTAAAGGAAAATAAAACATTTGTTTTTGGTTGATTGACTCATAAGTCTCTTTCGTGATTGAACATAATAGGAAAATATACAGTTATAATGAGATAGTTTATAAACTAAGAACATGTATATACAAGCAAAGCATCATACCATGACTTACATTAATTAAATATTAGAAGAAATTAGAGTAAAACCTTTGCAAAATATTACTTTACACATAATTTTACATATATCAAAAGTCACATAACACAAAAATTAACTTAAACATTAGAAAGTTTCTCTGACGTTGCAATGGTTTAGGAAATACTGATGAGCGTGTGAGTTTTGTCAGACGAAGTGGTGTCTTCTGATCTTCATTCAAGAGCTTTAACATCACTCCAACACGCCAAATATTCTGTACCGTCCTTGCTAAAATGAAATTCTTGACATTTCTCTGTGATCCAGTTGTTTCTCATATTCTTGAGGATGTGAACATAATCATAGACAAGGAAAACATTTATGCCATCTGGTGCTAGTGTTACTTTTCCAGGACCCCCAAGCATTCTGTAAACAGCTTGATTCAGTGGACAGTTGTCACAGACGAACGATACTGGATGGCCACACTAGCTTTAACAACATATACAGCCTCAAGTAATATTTCCTTCAGTTGAATAGCATTCAGTTTTGATACAGGATGAATTCGTATGATGTACCGTGGTCCTCCATAGTGACAAACAACTTCAAGAGCAGATGTTGCTAGATTTTCTGGTCCGTTTGTTGCATAGCCTACTATATGCTCTCCTGTAAATCTAAGGGCCTGCTTAAGCTTGACTTCATCAAACAAAATGTTAACTAACCGCTGTTGTGGCTTCAACTGATCAAAAAGGATTGGGAGACACTTGTCAGCATAAGTGCGAGATAACAATTGGCGAATCTGTTTCTCACAAGGAAGACTAATTGCTTTGGAGTTTCTAAGCATTCTATATGATGCGGGTGATATACAAAACAGTTCTGCTGCAAGAATTAACATATGCTTTGTATATCGGCGATTTTTAGGAGGAATAAGAAGGAGTTGTAACTGTGCTTGAATGCACTGAAAACCTTCTTTTTAAGCGGTCAGTATTAGTCGCTTCATGAGTGTTCATAATTTTCACTATTTCTTCAATTTGAGACCACTTACTTACCAAGCTATTTTTTTGAAGATTCAGTTTACTGTTTGGTATCTCCAAGCCACTTTTCTCTGCTACTACCAGCTGCAGAAAACCAAAAGGAGACTGTACCTCTTTAAAATGAAGAAACTTATCAAATGCTCTACCATTACCATCTGTCTTAAACATTGTCAGTTCTCTACCATTTTGCATTATATAAAACTCAGGGAAGTGTTTTCCAATCTCTCCTGCAAATTTGTCATAACTATGCATTTTGTCTTGTTCATTTTCAAATTCAGTTTGTTTTTTAAGTCTTGCTTCACTTGTCACTGTTTTAGTTAAGCTAGGAGCTGACGTAAGTTGTTTGAGGCAAGACTTGGGTACACCTTTAAAAACTGTAGGAGGCCCAGCTGGTCGTTTTCCTCCCCGAACTGTGACCCAATCGCAGTCGAAGTGTGATGCACAAATCCATAGTTTCGACCTGTCTCTCAAACTTTCTGGGCTATTTGGCATAGCACTAATCCATGCATGTCGTTCTTGTTCTTCATTAGGGAAACACACCATAGGACTGTATGGCTCTCCCCTGTAGTTTCCACGACAATTGAATGCAGCACATCTTTTCGGCATTGTTCCTGTAAAGCAAAAAAACAAGAATAGTTGTAAAATGGTTATCAGTACATATCAAAGCAACCCGTTGACATCAGCTCAATTCTAATATTTATCAGCTAAATAAGTTGTTAACACAGATCCTTTTGTGACTGGTAAGTATTTATAAGAAAATTACTTACAATAAGCTGAGAGATAACGAACAACAGAACAAAAATGTGTTGCCTCTAACGTGTCTCGTGTGTGACTGGCGTCTGGCATCGTCCTGGGCTGTTCGTTTTCTGGCGAGACATTATGTCGCCAATATGGCGGGGATATGGACGATTGCTTGTGAAATTACATGCATTTATATGTAAAGTTGTGTTTGTGTACATATTTTTGTGTTTAAGAAAGTCGGAGAGACCACTGCTTTCATGATACTGCTTTTAAGCAATGGACCCAAGTTTCAAACTCCGAGAATGCTCGTTTCCAGTCCTTATGTAAAGGGGTCTATGCCTACAGCAGATAAAGTCAAAGACGTCAAAACAGAGGGTACTACAACTGTGACACTAGGTAGCACGCAAGACACCACTATATTGCCCACAATACAGATTCCCATGGAAGGTACAAAGGAGTACAAAGGAGTACAAAGGAAATCAAGCAACAACAGATATAGTGACCCTTCTAGGCTGCTTGTACTCCAAAACACTGAGGATCAAGTGTCCAAACAGTGGTAAGGGAACATTGGAAAGGGAACTACTGCCCTGCCACTAACGTGGCAGGACTAGGAAGTTAGTAGGGGACATATGGGTTAGTAACTGAGGGGAGGATAAAATAAAGTTATTCATTTACAAACGCAGTCAGTCGCGGGTTTGATGCGAGATATTTGTCTAGGCGGAATTTAAATGAATCAACGGTGCTGCAGTCTATAACGTCTCGGGGAAGCCCATTCCACAAGTTGACAACTCGATTGAAGAAGAAATTCTTAGATTCGTGTGAGTTAAAAGATTTACCAATAATTTTGCAACCGTTTCCCCACGTGTAATTAGATTGGTCGATAGTGAAGTACTTACTACAGTTCATATTGTCGATGCCTTTGATGATTTTGAACACTTGAATTAAGTCCCTCTTAATCTGCGCTGGGTTAAAGGAAATAGATTTAATTCTCTAAGACGCTCTTCGTATGGTTTGTTCTTTAGGCTAGGTATTATTTTGGTAACTCTACGTTGAACTCGTTCTAGCTTGTTTATGTCTTTTTGGTAATAAGGGCACCAGCATTGAACGCAGTATTCCAGAAGAGGGCGGACTAAGGAAATGTAAAGGGTTAGGAATACGTCTTTGGATTTATGCTCAAATGATCTGCCTATAAAGCCAATTATTTTGTTTGCCTTCTTAACAACTTCTGAACATTGTTGACTCGGTTTTAGGTTACTCGATATTGTTACTCCCAGATCGGTTTCTCTGTTTACATTCTTAAGCTGAGTGCCATTCATCGAATAGTTTGCTTTCTCATTTAGGTATCCGATATGTAGTACTTTACATTTATCCGCATTGAAACTCATTTGCCAAATTTGGGCCCAATGTGACAATTTATCTAGATTGTGTTGCATATCGTCAACTTGATCTTTTGAGAGTACGCTATTTGCAATTTTTGTATCGTCAGCAAATTTTGAGATTGTACAGGTGAGACCCTCATCTATGTCGTTGATGTAAATTAGAAAGAGAATTGGTCCTAGTACCGATCCCTGGGGTACCCCGCTACTTACATTGGTCCATTTAGATGCCTTACCGTTTATGACGACTCTTTGCTTTCTGTCGCTGAGCCAATTTTCTATCCATTTCAACACACCGTCTTGTATTCCATGCGCTTTTAGTTTTAGAAGTAAACGTTTGTGGGGAACTTTTGTCAAAGGCCTTTTGAAAATCAAGGTATATAATATCTACAGCTTTACTCTCATCGTAGAGGTTGAGGATATCGTGGAAGAAGTCTAAGAGGTTTGTTAAACAGGAACGTTTTTTACGAAAGCCGTGTTGAGTATCTTTAAGTATGTTATTTTCCTCCAAGTGATTTACGAGTCTGTCTCTTATGACCGTTTCTAGCATTTTACATACAACTGAGGTTAAGCTAATTGGACGATAGTTACTGGGTAGCGATTTACTGCCTTTTTTTAATATCGGTGTTACGTTGGCTATCTTCCACTGATCAGGCATAGTTCCAGACTGCAAGGATTTATTGAATAGTAATGTCAGTGGTTTGGAGAGCTCATCCTTAGCTTCCTTTAGAACTCTAGGCGAGATTGTATCAGGTCCAGGCGTTTTATTTACCTTGAGTTTATCTAAACAATTCAATACTTCTCTCTCTGTAACGGTGATATTGCTTAGAACATCTGAATTATCAATCTGAATCGGCGATGGTGTAGGGATATCACTGAGGTCTTCTGTTGTAAAAATTGATGCAAAGAAGGTATTGAGGGCATTACTCATTTGTACTTCGTCTTTGGTGTATTCTCCATTTTCATCGACTAACGGTCCAACAGTTGAAGTAACGACTTTTTTCTTTCCGATATAACTATAGAATTCTTTCGGGTTTGTTTTACTTTGATTCGCAATATGTAACTCTAGGGTCTTTTTACTTTGCTTAATTAACTTTTTGGCTTTGCGTCGTAGCTCTACAAATTTCACCCGTTCTTCGTCATTTTGTGAGGATTTTAATCTATCATTAGCAAATTTTTTAGCAAGCAGGCAGTTTGAAATATCTTTATTCCACCATTTGGGCTTATTATTATGGCCTGGACGCCGTATTTTCGATGGTATGCAGTCTTGCACTGCTTTTAGGTAAGTGGTTTCGAATAACTTCCAAGATGTATTTATGTCGTTATTGTTAATTAAAAAGCTCCAGTCAGTTTCTTTAAACATAGCTCTAAGTTTATGAAAGTTTGCTTTCTTGAAATTAGGGACTTTTTCGATGCTACTATTTGGTTCGTTACTAGTAAAGTTTAAAGAGAAAGTTATCGTACGATGGTCGCTGTTACTGAATTCATCACCAACATTCAAATTCTCTATTAATTCTTCTTTTGTTGCAAGTACAATGTCAAGAACGTTATTACCTCGGGTCGGTGTTCGAACAAATTGATAAAGCGAACTCTCTTGCAAGTTCGTATACAAGTCATGTCCGGAGTGTGAAGTAAGAGTATCGCCCCACTTGGTCACAGGTAAATTAAAGTCGCCAAAAAATACGGTATCTTGTGAGTTACTTACATCTGCAATTTGTTCATAAATTTCTCGGTCAGTTTGCACTGATTGAGCTGGAGGTCTGTATATTAATGCAAGTATTATTTTGTACCTTTATTATTCTTTATTAGCACAAAAGATGTGTCGACGTTCACAATTTGAGGTTTTGACAAGAGGGTCGGGTTAAGACTTTCTTTGATATAAAATAAAACGCCACCTCCATTTTTATTTATTCGGCTTTTCTCAAACATTACATAACCGGGAAGTGAATACTCTGCTAAAAAGTCTCTATCTACTGTATTGAGCCAAGATTCTGTTATACCAATCACATCATAATTTTCAGTAAACACTAGTTCCTCTAAATCTGAAAATTTATTGCGTATGCTACGAACGTTTGCATAGAAAACCTTTAAAGTTGCGGTTTTAGAACTCGCAGAACGTTCTTTAATAAAAATTGTGGTTCTGATCGGATCTACATTTACATTCCTGGCTGACATCGGTCCTCGGTCGTTATCCCTGGCGGTTTTGAATTTGGGTCGTGTTGGTGGAGCTTTATCCAAATTCGCGGTTCTTGACAGATTAGCATTTAATTCCTTCGCAGGTTGCCGCCCTCGCTGTCTTCGGTCCTCCTTCCTGGTTGTCCTGTGCTGAGTCGATTTCTTCTCCGAAAATCCTTCACCGCATCGTTGAGAAGACGCCCAAAACGTGCTGCTCCCACCTGGTTCAGATGAACTCCATCGTCCGAAAACAAATAGTCATCGTAGTAGAAATTGTCCCAGGTGTCGACGAATCCCACGTTTTCCTTCCTGCAGAGGTTTGCTAGACAACGATTTGTGCTGGTGGCTATGTTGTAAAATCGGCTCTCTACACCAAGCCGGGGGACGATTCCTGAGACGATGATCGTTGATGACTTCTCCTTAAACGACTTGATCAGCTGCTGGTACTTTAATGACAGTAACAAAGTTTGTCGGGTACTTCTAGATCAAGGGTCTCAACATTCCTTTATAAAGAGGTCCGTACTAGTGGGACTGAAGCACCGAATCGTAGGGGCTGAGACTCTTCGATTACAGGGCTTCACAGGGGTTACTGATAAGCAAGACTACGAGATAGCGGAGATTTCATATTTCCACCGTAAAAACCGGTACTTTATGACTTTTATCGTAGTAGACACCTACCAGAATATGTATCTGTGGGTGTGAAGAAGGTGGAACACGCATTACGTAGCAAGGGGGTTAACTTGTCAGATCCCATGGGAAATCAGAGTGAGGTGCATGTTCTACTTGGTGTGGATCATTATTATGAAGTAGTATACCCTGGATTTAAAAAGATGTGTGGTGTAATTTTAATCCCCACTAAATTTGGATACTTCATGAGCGGAAAGGTGCATACTACACAGTCAAAGGTCCTGGTCGACACGGTCTCGATATATAGAGTCAATGTAAGTGCGGCAGAGGAGTTGGGAAGGGAGGATTCCCAACCTAGTGACCCTAAGATGGCTGCCGAGTTCGACCTGGAACGACTGTGGAGATTGGATCACATAGGCATTAATCCTATGGAGACTGATTATGACTCGGAAGTTGCGCTACAAAGGTTTGACGAGTCTGTGTGCTACTGTGCCTCAGACAAGCAATATAAAGTTAGTTTACCCTGGAAGAACGGTGAGATAGGCATCTCTTAACAAGGAAAAGTCCAGAAATTTGGGGATGATCTGGCAACCTAAACATGACATACTAACTTTTCAAACAAGGTCTTTTGCTCAGCAGACAGGAGCGCACACAAAAAGAAGTCTGTTGAGCAAAGTTGCGCAATGTTTTGTTCCTTTGGGTCTAGCATTACCTGTTACCATAAGAGCTAGGATTCTAATGCAGGAAGTTTGGAGACGTAAGATAGGATGGGATGACAGTTTGCCCGAGGACCTGAATGACCAAGGGAGATTGTTGTTGAATGAATATGCCGTCCTATGTACTAAACCTATACCTCGTAAAGTGGTGACGTTACGTTACACACGTTTTGCGATGCTAGCGCCACGGCATACGGGGTAGCCATATATGTCGTTACTTCATTTGGGGCACATTTAGTAACAGCCCGGGCCAAGGTAGCCCCGGTTAAAAAGGTAACTATCCCTAAAATGGAATTGACTGCCATGCTGCTATTAGCACGTCTGGTGCAACATGTACGCGCAGCATACGAGAGCGAATTAAATATTGAAATCGTTCATGTATGGTGCGATAGTCAGGTCGCACTCAACTGGATACATAGCAAGAAGTCTCTGCCAGTTTATGTGCGGAATAGGGTAGATGAGATTAAAGCCCTTTTGCCAGACGTTGCTTATCATTATGTAAATACAAAAGAAAACCCTAGTGATCTCATAACTAGGGGTATAACGGCTAGCCAGTTAATGAAGTCCGAATTGTGGTGGCATGGTCCAAAGTGGCTGCTCCATGAAAGTGAATGGACGATATGGCATGCTGTTGGTGAGGGACTTCTGCCACTGGAAACAGTGGCAGTTACAGCCCAACCAAATGAGCCACCGGGTCCTATCATGAAGTGGGCAAGATTCGGTGACTATAATAAACTAGTCAGAGTTGTAGCTTGGGTATTGCGATATGTATCCAATCTCAAGCTTAAAGTAACGGGCCAACTCTGCAACAGGGGTCACAACATTGATGCTCGTGAATTTAAAGCAGCTGAAGTAACTTTGATCAAATGGGTTCAAGTCGAAACCTTATCCAATGAATTAGAATCCTTGAAAGGCTCGAATAAGACATTACTGCCTAATATAGTGTGTCAACTAAGGTTGCACCTAGACAATGGCCTCATCAGGTGTGAGGGTCGCCTGAAGTGGTCGGGTGTACCAGACGGCACAAACCGCCCTATACTTATGCCAACAAGACATCACGTTACTGATCTATTGATCATACATGCACATAGGGAAGTAAAACACTACGGGGTATGTCATATTATATCAAATTTACGTCTCACATGGTGGATACCCAGAGTTCTACATGTAGCTCGACGCGTGGTAAGAAAGTGTGTAATATGCCAGAGACTAAAGGGTAAACCATATGCAACTGGACCAGCTCCACCTCTACCTGAATGCCGTGTAAAGCACGTAGAACCTTTCCAAGCGGTAGGATTAGATTACACAGGGGCATTGAAGACGAGGGAGCATGAGAAGGTTTATATATTATTGTTTACCTGTGTAACGTCTCGAGCGGTACACCTAGAACTATGTGATAATATGTCTAGCGAAGAATTTATGCTGGCGTTTAGACGGTTTTGTGCCCGTCGTTCATTCCCTCAACTCATTCTTAGCGACAATGCTCCCACTTATGTCCAAGCATCAAAATATCTAAAGGATATGAGTAGTGATCCTACTATCATCACTTTTTTGGGAGAGAAGAAGTGCGAATGGAGGTTCATTCCAGTTAAGGCACCTTGGTTTGGTGGAATGTGGGAACGGTGTGTCGGCATAGTAAAGTCAGGACTCAGAGCGGTTGTAGGACGTGCTCTATTGAGGAAGAGTAAGTTGACGACAGTCCTCACAGAGATAGAGGCAGTCGTGAATGATCGCCCGCTTACATATGTGTATACCGACCTGCAAGAACCACTACCATTAACGCCAGCTCACTTGCTATATGGGAAACCATTGACTGCGTTTCCATCTGATTTCCAATCCATAGTAGAGTTAGAGGATCCCTCGTTGTACTCTGAGGTAACGGTGTCTAAGAGATACCAGTATATATCCAGGATAATAGAGGATTTTAGGAAATGGTGGATTAGTGAATATCTGCTAGCATTGAGGGAAAGGAGTGTTACTCCCTCTGGTAGACCAACGGCACCTACAGTTGGCGAAGTTGTTTTAATTAAAGAAGATAGTCCTCGTTTATACTGGAAATTAGGCCGCGTGTTGGAGGTATACAAGGGGGCAGACTCTGTAGAGCGGGTGGCGCTATTGAAGACAGCCACTGGAACTACTGTTCGTCCTATCGCACGTTTGTACGCTTTGGAGCTCGATTCTGCATTGCAATCTGATGCTCCACCTGTTATTGCTGGGTCCGAGGATTCTCAAAGGAACGACTCACCTCATACTGATGGTGATCATTCTCGGACCGGGACGCGTCCCAGATGCGCTGCTGCTGGCGCCGTTGACTTGTGGTGTCAGAAGATAGCCTCTGGGCAACTTTAGGTTTAAGGTGGGGTTCAGGCCCTTTTTTGTGGGTGGAGTGTATCGTATAAATACGATAGAATATGACTCTTTTGTGATCTCGTATGTCTCTGTGACGTCACGATCTCTCCTACAGCACGACGTAGGACGGTATAGATCGTATATTATAAGATTGTAAATAAGTTAAGTTATAAAAGGCCTAATATGCTATTAAGCAATATTGCCATGGTCTTATGTAGTATATATGAATTTATCGTATATATTAATATAATTTATCGTATAGAGCAACCTAAATGCGGTACGATAATTTGGGCTCCTGGCGGTTTGCCAAGGCAGCAAGGTGTGCTTTTGAGGTACGCCAGAGCCTTCACGAACACCAACCAGTTAACATCTAAATTTTCCGCCCTCAGTTGATCGAGCTTTTGTGCCTCTAATCACAATACACATACAGCAATACACTCAGCTACACCATCACGACGCTCTCATCGACATCATGACTGACTGATAGATAAGCATAAATTATAATAATCATGTCCATTCCCATGTAATTATTTATTCTTTCTTTAACTTGACTCGAGTCTTGGGATCGTTCCCCATTGTCCACCGCCATATTAGGTAAAACGTTCTCCCTTGCCTCATTGCCACGTGGAACTATTGGTGAGTTAATTCCTGGCTAATATTAACCCTTATAACCTTAGCCTATATATACATTTATTATGTGAGACCTTTGGATATAAATTAGCTTGTTTCAGATTGAATTCAATTTAGATATAGAGTAGTTTTCATTTAGATTGATTTTATTTGATTAATTATAGCTTAGTAATATTTAACTTCCATTGATAGTTTACCACAATATTCATTTGGGAGTTTCACCTTTACACAAGAGTCTGCTGTATCATTCGAACCAATTAACAGCTCACGGTCATTTCTGCTTGACCACCCATCTGCTTCGAATCAGTTCGGTTGATCAGAGAATCATTTGAATTTCATCAAAGGAGTACAAAGGAAATAAAGCAACAACAGATATAGTGACCCTTCTAGGTTGCTTGTCCTCCAAAACACTGAGGATCAAGTGTCCAAACAGTGGTTTAGAGTGGGTAAGGGAACATTGGAAAGGAAATTACTGCCCTGGAACTAATGTCCGTGGCAAAGGTTACTTGTGCAGCTTTTATCATTTGGAAGTGAGTTCTCATCTAGCAACGGCAATGGAAGCTGTTAACCTGGAGTGTGGTGGTGGTATAAGGTGGTAATATCAGGATTTCAACCCTTGCATCACGAACTGTGTAATATATGTATTCTGACATACGGAGAGTTGAAGGAGTGCCAAATTACCCAGGCGGCGAAGCAGACCAGCGAGCGAACCAGCAAGAGAGAAACCAGCTCGTCTGCATACCAGCAAACAAGCTTTCACACCTGCATGCGTCATATGGGGACCCTGCAAACTACTTCGATGACACGACGCTATGACGATGATCGACGCCAATCAACGCCATTGGACCACGCACCTGTTACGCAACTAGAGGAGCTGTGATTGGGGCGCGCACCATCCCCCATCTCCTGATTCGTTCCTACACCATCATTGCATAGTATATAAGACCCGAGTAGTGGGCATTCAAATCAGTCTCATTTGGAGTTGGGAAGGTGAACTTGCAGCTGGAGGAAGACTGGGTGAAGTATTATAATGGGATTGTGACTGTCAGTCAGATTATATAAGTGTGTGTTAAGTGTGTTCGGTGTAATCACTTACGTTATGTTGGTTAGTGAGATATGTGATTGGGAATTAACGTTAACGCTACTATTATGTACTTAACTA
Source organism: Paralithodes platypus (assembly GCA_032716605.1). NCBI lineage: Eukaryota > Metazoa > Arthropoda > Malacostraca > Decapoda > Lithodidae > Paralithodes > Paralithodes platypus. The sequence continues at coordinate 6,003,218 of CM064508.1, read as the reverse complement.
TTTTAGTTGACTGACTTGTGGACTAAAGCAACTCTTTAAGTAATTGGGTTATGATAAAAGTAATACTATTGTTTTATCTTAATACTTGCGAGTTCTTTAATTTTCTTTTACTTAAGCTTACATTGCTGGTAAGAACAAGTACGGTGATACTATTGTCTCATATTAGTAATATCGCCTTAGACTAACATGGCTGTTTTAATGTTACTTCTACTGATTTCCTAAGCTGAAGAAAATTCTTTTAGCTTCAAAATATTAATTTTGCTTTTCATATTATATGAGTGAGATCTGAATCGAATCTATGAAGCGATCCTGTAACTTAATTTACTCATAATCAAACCTCAATGTTACGTGGTTAAGAAATACATTTATCTAATTATTAAATATATATCTAACTTTGTATGTGACTTTGATATTAATCGTGATAATAATAATATAATACTATTAACGTAAAACAAGAACCAAGAATAATAACTACATTAAATATAAATAAAAGGACATGATATAAGAAAACTATCTATTCATTTCAAAAAGGGTAAGAGACAGAAATATTCTTACCTTAATATTTATCTTTCAAGACTTGATATATAATTAATAGTCCTTCATTAGATATAACTTATTCGGTTCATAACCATAGCCTAAGCTCTGTTAAAACTTCGGTTAAATAATAATTCTTTATAAATACTACATGACTTTAATTAGTTTCAGTATTTTTCCATAATTAAAGAGTATCAGTCAATAAAGGATACCAAGTCCTAAGATCCAAAAGGAAAGGAAGCAACAAGAGGAAATAATTTTATTAGATTGTACTTTCATTTTGCCTTCAGCTGACTGATACCTTAATATATATCTCTGTGCTATCTAGTTTCATCAAGTTAACCACTTGAGGATCAAGATACGTAACAATATATATATATATATATATATATATATATATATATGTGTTACGACTGAGGTTTAAATATATCAGGGCTCTTATTCATTGGACTAGTAATGGCATAAATGCTACAACGGAAAGCGCTAGATCCAACCTCTGATGTATATTCCCAGTGAACAAAGAACACAAATACTCTCCAGAGTTCTATATGCAATAATAGGTTATTAAACTCTCAATAAATGTGCGTCTACTCTAGGCTTAATGTTATGTGAAAACAGCCTATTACTACCTATAACCGAAGGTGCTTGGTTATGGTATGCAAAGTAAGGTGGTAAGAGAAGTTACAGCTTACGTTACTTTAATCAATAAATGTCAGGCACTCCTGCATGAAAGAAAGTGCACTAAAGTCCTTCAACACCAAGAAGGAATCTTCTTTAAATGTTGGATGCTATAAAGATGCTCGAATCAGAAATGGAACCCAAAAAGGCAGGCAGCGGAACAATGCACGTGCAGGCTATGCACACAAAAAGGCAGGATATATAATGCAGTCGGAGCCAAGAATATCCTAAACGCTACAACAATAATAATCTCCACGACAATGCAGTATTCCTATCAACAAAAAGAGCCTAAGTCGTTTGTGTCTCAATACATCAAACTAGGCTGCGAAATGCTTGTGTAATCATAAATGGGTATGCATAAAAAGAGTAATTGGTTTAATATACTTAATGTCTACTGTGACTGATAAAGTCTAGCTAGAGTCAATGATACGAGATACTGGTGCGCATGGCATGCGGCATAGCCTAGTGCAAATCTCAAGTCTGTGCGTCAAATATTACGTTATAATGAAGGGTAGCTCCCTTGAGAAACCTTAATACCGAAGTATTAACCCTTAAAAAGCGGCCCACCACTTAAGTCGAGTTAAATAAAGCTGGACCATGTGGCGGCGCTCGACATAACTCGAGTGGCAATTTCAGCACGTAATGTGGCTGAGAGAGAGAGACAAGTGGTGGCAGGAGACTAGCGAGCGTATGACTGCTCCAGACCACCGCGGCGAACCTACTGACACAAATCTCAGCTCCCTCCTCCCTCTCTCACTCGCTACATACTCAATTATGTACCGAAAGTACCGAATTACCTGCTTTTTGCACTCGCGTTGCACGGTTATTGCAAGAAAACTATCCATCATACAAGGATCGTTATGGTGTCATTCGAAAGCTCTGTTTATGCCCTTTCAGGGATAGATACTTGTTTTACGTTCTGGGTCTTATTTAGGCATGAAAATGATCACGTAAACAGCCCTATTTTGGCTAAAAACACCCCGCTGGGCGGTACACATAAATAAACCGCATAGGCCGCTCGTAAGGTGTTAAGCGTTCTCCTGGCGTACCTCAAAGACAAACAACGAGCTTAGAACAGTGCAGAATGGTATAGGCAAAAAGCCCTCATTCGTGCATGCTCTACTCTCAATGGCACCCAGACTAGAACTTACCAAATCAACTCCAGTTCTCAGGTATGTCGTGCAGCTTTTAACTAAAGCCAGCACCCATCGGAAACCATACTTTATAGTATCAGACTCCTAGTCTAGCATTATCTAATCCAGCAGAACGCTAATAATTATAGGAAGCGGTACTGAACAATATGAATGCCAACCAATGCTTAGTGATCAACTTATCTTAACAACTAAACATACATGGGTTATATAAGACCTTAACGCACAATACAACTGGCCAGCATTAAGCTGATTATGCAGAGTTAACCAGAGGGGGTATAATATTAATAAAAGGTGGTGAAAGATATGGAAAATGAGAGAGATAGTCAGAGGAAAAGGTTCTCAGGTACAGAGAGGGGACCAGATATCAAAGGGATAAGAGGGATGCGTTCTAGAAATCAGATCTGAGGGAGAGAGTGGCAAGAGAGCTGTATATATACTAGCACTAGCTCGAGCCGCGTAGACAAAGTGGTAACAATTCCTTCAGCCAATACCAAAGAAGCCAGCCAAACATGACGTCACCAAGCATGGTAAAAAACTCCTCCAACCAATCCCCAAGAGGCCAGCCAGCTGTGACGTCATCAAGCATGGCAAAAAACACTACGCGCCTCCTCTCACTCTGTTCTACTCTCTCTCTCTCTCTCAAATCCTATCATTACTACTTAATGATAAAACATATACTTTGCAATTAAATATATAAAGCCTTGACATGGGCGAAAACAAAGAGCCTTTCTGGACTGCCCATGACACGAGCTTTCATATGAATCAAAGCACACAATAATACATCAACTGTAACCACATCCACTGCCCTGGCGATCCTAGCGAGTCACTGTAGGACAAGCCATGTGTTTCTAACGGAGTGGTTAACGTCACCCCCCCCCCCCCCCAAGATTTTTCTCAGAGGCCCAAAGCTCAAAAAAATCTGATGGTTAGAACCCATGCTATATCTCTACTTCCCATCACCCAGTGGCAGTAAAATATCTGGCACAGTAAAACATTTTACAAAATTATAACCCTCCCCAACACAATAGGTTAAATCATATGTAGTTATGCTCCTCAAGAGCGAGATTCTCTAGCCCAGCATTCTGAGAGGAGTGCAACTCAGAATTACTGCTATAACATACTGAAAACATTCTGTTTTTAATTTGTTTATTTCGGCCGCACTATAGGGGCAAGCCTAGTTTTTTCTTCTATACCAAACGCTCAACTCCTGCTTTACGACCCAATACGCTGGGCTACAACCGCGAGCCAACAAGCACCAAGCGCAAAATACTATTCAAACTAAAGCAGGAGGCTACCCGTGTGTCAATCTACCCAGGATCATATACCCTTGAAAGACAATCTGCAACCATGTTGTCACAACCGGCAATATGGCGTATGTCCAGGTTATATACCAATAACCTTAGTGACCACCTGGTCAACCTCATATTCCGATTGTGAAACTGGTCCAAGAACTTGAGAGGGTGATGATCTGTGTAAACTACAACGACCGGACCATAGGCCTCGAAATGCCCCGGTGCAAGCACAACTGCCAGCAGCTTCTTCTCGACAACAGAGCAGCTCCCCTGGGCTGAATTGAACTTCTCCAAGCAGAAACTAACAGGATGCTCCAGCCCATCATCGTCCTTTTTCATAAGGACGGCACCAGCCCCCACACCACTAGCATCCGTTGCTAGTTGGAAAGGTAGGCTAAAGTCAGGGGCCCTGAGGATCGGGTGAGTGCACAACAGGTGTTTTACTACTCCAAACGCCTTCTCACACTCAGGCGCCCATATGCATATCTTATCCTTCCAGTTATCCTCCACCTGAGCTTGACTGTCCCATTCTCCTTCTCCACCTTGACTGCTAAACGTCATCACAGGCACAGTGAGAGGCTCAGGGGGCTGCCTCACATACTCCTTCATGAGATTAACGTGACATAACTGATTGCGCTTACGTCTGTCTGGAGTGGCTACCAAGTAATCCAGGTCCGATAGCTCCTCAACCACCCTATAAGGACCAGTGTACTCCGCGGATAAGGGATGACCTACAAGGGGCAGTAGAATCAACACCTCCTGACCCACGTGAAACTCCCTGAGTTTAACCTTGAGGTCGTACCTGTCCATCATGAGGGCCTGAGAGCTAGTCAAATTACGGCCAGCCAACTCCAGACTGCGCAACATCCGTTCCCAACTGTCGAGGACATACTTGAGCATAGAACAAGGTTTTTCTGTGCCCTCCCATATTTCTTTAACCATATGGAGAGGCCCTCTGACACGGTGTCCAAAGACGAGCTCATTAGGGCTGAATCCCAAACTTTCCCCAGGTACCTCCCGTGCAGCAAACAAAACATATGGCAGGCCAAGATCCCAACCTTTCCCACCCTCAAAGTAACAATAACGAAGCACAGATTCCAAGGCTGAGTGCCATCGCACTAACACACCCTGGCTCTCCGGATGATACGCAGGTGACACAACCGCAACAATCCCATGCTGCTGCCCTGCTTGAACAAAGAGGTTAGAAGTTATGTTGGATCCTTGGTCTGACTGAATCCCCTGCGGGTAACCATACCGGGAAAAATACACTAGCAAGCTTCGGACCACCGTCTTCGCTGACCCATTTCTCATAGGGTACGCGTCAGGATACCTTGTTGCTACATCTCCCGACTGTGCATCACTGTCCTCCTCCAACTCGACAGCACTGGTACCACATTCAAGAACCTCCGGGTCTTCTAATTGCAATTTACGAATGTCTGAAGGAGCAAGCTTATCTAAGTGTTTGCGAAACAACTCATGCCCCCCTCCTACATTGAATTTAGCCTCCCGTTGCTCTCTCTCTGTGTATCGTTGCTGTCTCTTCGTCTTTTTAAGCCCATCCTCTGCCGTCTTAGTAACAGTTAATGGGTCTTCTCCAGACTCGAAAATCGGTCCTAATAATGAGTCCCCGAGAATGTCCGTTGATACTACACTCTCAACCGCATCAACTTTCAACCCCTTCTCAGTACCTTTCCTCCGCTTGTCTAAAGACTGTTGACCAGAATGCGACTCCCTGGATGCAAGAGATCTGGTGACAACACACGCCATAGGTTGCACCTGACACTTCTCAACCCACTCCTGCTCCTCCCTACTCACGTCGGCCGGCTTCTCGGCAACGACTAAGGGTGGAGCCTCAGAAGTAGGCCCCACAAAGTCGTTGCCGAGAAGGAGGTCGACGCCCCCAACAGGTAACTTCTCCACAATTCCTACATCCAGGTCACGAGTCACACCATCAACTTCCATCTTCATTCTTACAAGCGGGTATCACCGTGTTGCATTAACTCCCTGAACCACAACCACCCGCGCCGTATTTACAGGTTTACCAGTGAAATTCCTCAACAATGTTTGCGATGCCCCAGTGTCACGCAAAATTCTCACCTCATGTCTTCTACCCCCCCACTCCACACAACCAAGTCCCCTGTGGTCACTAAAGGCATCACGGACAGGGAATAAGCCTTCCGGATCCTTCTGCACTGGCAGTGTATTTACCTCGGAAGAATTGCCTCTAACAAACTCCGATGTCCTCTTGAACACTCCAATGCCATGAGCAAAATACACGGCTGCCGGAGGAGGTCGACTAGGGCACTCATTTGCCTTATGACCCTCCTGGTGGCACTTAAAACACATAAATTTCGGTTTCGGCTTATACTGTGAATGTAAAAAGCCCCTGACTTTTCTCATACGGCGTGGTGTTAGGTTTGGATTTAGTGTTAGTTTCATGGCTCTTTTGTTTAAATGTGTCATTGCTACGGGGAGGGGGAGGATAACGGTCCCTAGCACTTGCATCGTACTTCTGTGAGGACCCGCAACCCCGAATCAACGACAGCCATCGATCAGCCATTTCTGCTGCTTCGACTAGAGTTCTTGGGTTTTTCTCCTTTAACCCCTTCTGTACCGGTGACGTATTTTGCATTATATTCTGGCAACTATTAGACGATTTTATTCAGCTTAGGAAGGACGTCTACCCATTAAAAGGCTACAAACTATCTCACTTAACCCTTTTTACTACCACAGATCCTTCACAAGCTGCACAAAATCGTTTAAATATAGCTAGAAGAATATTAAAAATTGCTGCGATACAGAAGGGGTTAAGTTCAAAGTTAGATCACCGCCCGCGCTCTTAAAGAACTGCTCCAACATCATTAACTGCTTAACTCCATCAAATGTTGTTACCTTCTCAGATCGGAGCCAGTTCCCCATAGCATCGGACAAGTTCCGGGCGTGTTCCAAAAAGGTGATATCTCTTCCCTTGGTTACACCCCGGAACTTCAAACGGTACGTTTCTGGTTGCAGTTCGTAAGCCCTCAGGACAGCCTTCTTGAGATCCTCATACACGACTCCAAAGGTAACGCATCGTAGGCTTTAAGACCCTTGCCTATTAATCTAGAGGATACAAGTGCTGCCCATTTATTCTCTGGCCACTGGTGTTCCTGGCACTTCTTCTCAAAGCATGCGAAAAATTCTGTTACCCCGGAACCAGTTTCAATAAGTGCGAGAGAGATTGATCATGAGCACGGTTACCAGCCCCAAGTCGCTGTCCCGTTGTCTCTACTCGCGACTTCTCTACGTCCCTGTCGGCACAGTACATAGTCGACTCAGCTTGGATTTTTGCTAGCTCTATTTGCTGGTGACTTTTTTCTCTTCTATCTTGGCTAATTCTATTTGCTGCTGATGCTGAAGCTGAAGCTCACATGACCTTTGTTGCTGTTGAATCTTAGCTAATTCGAGCTGATACAATAATTCTGGAGTTAACCCTGGAGGAGGTGAAGGTGCTACAATGTTTGAAATTACCGGTGGTTCCCCTCAGGGGCAACCCACCCTGCCAGTCACCACCCAACTGTGGAAGCGTACCCAGGGTCGGCAAACCACTGGGATGGCTGGGAGTCGAGTGTAGGGGAAGCATGGCCGAAGGCCTCTGAGCACTCAACCCATCTCGCTCACCAGTCACCCTGCCCAATACACACGTTATCAAGTTATCCCTGGTCATGCTGCTAGTACCCGCAAGACCGATAGCTGTGGCCAGGCATTGAAGACCGTACCGATCCATACCCTCCAACCGCTCGGCAGTAACAGGCCATTGCAAAAATATCCTAGCATCCTCCTCACAGTTCACCTGATTAACCATTTCATCATACTGCTGTTCCTCAGTTTCGACATTACGTACAGTGTCTCCATTCTCATCTGATCCGGTATAAGACATGATGCTCAAAAAAAATTCCCACCTCAATATTCAGAAAAGAAGCACCCCAAACTCTTATACCTCAATATACACACAACAATTCTCGGAAATACTCAAGGGCTAAACTATGTTTCAAAAAAATTATTCTTGCTGATCCCCGCAAAATATTGCCCAAAACAACAAATGTTCCCTGCTAATAAATGTAGGTTCACCAAATCCTAGGTAAGGTCGCCATTTGTTAAGACTGAGGTTTAAATATATCAGGGCTCTTATTCATTGGACTAGTAATGGCATAAATGCTACAACGGAAAGCGCTAGATCCAACCTCTGATGTATATTCCCAGTGAACAAAGAACACAAATACTCTACAGAGTTCTATATGCAATAATAGGTTATTAAACTCTCAATAAATGTGCGTCTACTCTAGGCTTAATGTTATGTGAAAACAGCCTATTACTACCTATAACCGAAGGTGCTTGGTTATGGTATGCAAAGTAAGGTGGTAAGAGAAGTTACAGCTTACGTTACTTTAATCAATAAATGTCAGGCACTCCTGCATGAAAGAAAGTGCACTAAAGTCCTTCAACACCAACAAGGAATCTTCTTTAAATGTTAGATGCTATCAAGATGCTCAAATCGGAAATGGAACCCAAAAAGGCAGGCAGCGGAACAATGCTCGTGCAGGCTATGCACACAAAAAAGAAGGATATATAATGCAGTCGGAGCCAAGAATATCCTAAATGCTACAACAATAATAATCTCCACGACAATGCAGTATTCCTATCAACAAAAAGAGCCTAAGTCGTTTGTGTCTCAATACATCAAACTAGGCTGCGAAATGCTTGTGTATTCATAAACGGGTATGCATAAAAAGAGTAATTGGTTTAATATACTTAACCCTTAAAAAGCGGCTCACCACTTAAATCGAGTTAAATAAAGCTGGACTATGTGGCGGCGCTCGACATAGGTCGAGTGGCAATTTCAGCACGTAATGTGGCTGAGAGAGAGAGACAAGTGGTGGCAGGAGACTAGCGAGCGTATGACTGCTCCAGACCACCGCGGCGAACCTACTGACACAAATCTCAGCTCCCTCCTCCCTCTCTCACTCGCTACATACTCAATTATGTACCGAAAGTACCGAATTACCTGCTTTTTGCACTCGCGTTGCACGGTTATTGCAAGAAAACTATCCATCATACAAGGATCGTTATGGTGTCATTCGAAAGCTCTGTTTATGCCCTTTCAGGGATAGATACTTGTTTTACGTTCTGGGTCTTATTTAGGCATGAAAATGATCACGTAAACAGCCCTATTTTGGCTAAAAACACCCCGCTGGGCGGTACACATAAATAAACCGCATAGGGCGCTCGTAAGGTGTTAATGTATACTGTGACTGATAAAATCTAGCTAGAGTCAATGATACGAGATACTGGTGCGCATGGCATGCCGCATAGCCTAGTGCAAATCTCAAGTCTGTGCGTCAAATATTTCGTTATAATGAAGGGTAGCTCTCTTGAGAAACCTTAATACCGAAGTATTAACTCCTTGCGACATATATGACGCGATCGCGTCATATGAATAAGTCCACCAAAATCTCATATGACGCGATCGCGTTATATGGACTTATCTATATACCTCTCCAATAAGTTTATGACGCAATTTTGCGTCATATGAGCTCAGTAGGTCCGATAAGTTACCATACGATAAAACCGTTGGTGGCAACCTCAGCCTCCTGCGATAATTCTAACGGCCGCAGTGTTGTTGCGAGTGTAGTGCGAGGCAGTGGCAATGATCCTGGGGCTCCCGCCCCCTTGGACTTACTGGAATATAATATGTCTGGGGGAGTTTTAAGCGTTCTCCTGGCGTACCTCAAAGACAAACAACGAGCTTAGAACAGTGCAGAATGGTATAGGCAAAAAGCCCTCTTTCGTGCATGCTCTACTGTCAATGGCACCCAGACTAGAACTTACCCAATCAACTCCAGTTCTCAGGTATGTCGTGCAGCTTTTAACTAAAGCCAGCACCCATCGGAAACAATACCTTATAGTATCAGACTCCTCGTCTAGGATTATCTAATCCAGCAGAACACTAATAATTATAGGAAGCGGTACTGAACAATATGAATGCCAACCAATGCTTCGTGATCAACTTATCTTAACAACTAAACATACATGAGTTATATAAGACCTTAACGCACAATACAACTGGCCAGCATGAAGCTGATTATGCAGAGTTAACCAGAGGGGGTATAATATTAATAAAAGGTGGTGAAAGATATGGAAAATGAGAGAGATAGGCAGAGGAAAAGGTTCTCAGGTGCGGAGAGGGTGACAGATATCAAAGGGATAAGAGGGATGCGTTCTAGAAACCAGATCTGAGGGAGAGAGTGGCAAGAGAGCTGTATATATACTAGCACTAGCTCGCACCGCGTAGACAAAACGGTAACAATTCCTTCAGCCAATACCAAAGAAGCCAGCCAAACATAACGTCACCAAGCATGGCAAAAAACTCCTCCAACCAATCCCCAAGAGGCCAGCCAGCTGTGACGTCATTGAGCATGGCAAAAAACACTACGCGCCTCTTCTCACTCTGTTCTACTCTCTCTCTCTCTCAAATCCTATCATTACTACTTAATGATAAAACATATACTTTGCAATTAAATATATAAAGCCTTGACATAGGCGAAAACAAAGAGCCTTTCTGGACTGCCCATGACACGAGCTTTCATATGAAATAAAGCACACAATAATACATCAACTGTAACCACATCCACTGTCCTGGGGATCCTAGCGAGTCAATGTAGGACAATCGGAGTGGTTAACGTCACAATAGAGAGAGAGAGGGGGGGGGGGTAGTCATTAGGGTATGCACTTGTCAGTAATTGGTTGGGCCAGTACCACGATCACCGTTCACGGGAGCCAATAACGGCCACAGTTGTGGGGCCATAATGACTACCGGTAAGCCGTATTGTGGACACTCGGTTAGGGTTCACCAGAAGGAGGTGGGGGGGTGTTATCATTAGAGGGCGGGCGGGGGTGTTAAGAGGAGAGGGGAGGGTGGGGTGATAAGAGAAGGGCAAGGGAGGTGATAAGGAGGGATAAGAGGAGGGGGAGGAGAGGGTATCAAGAGGGGGAAGGTTAGATAACGTGGAGGTAATACAGATAATTAGTTTTAAAGATATACAAAGCACACAGTAATGTTACTGTAGCAGGGGGAGGGAACGGGAGGGGGAGCGGAGATAGTAAGAGGAGGGGTGATAATAGGAGGGGGAGGGAAGGGTATAAGAGGAGGGGGAGAGGGAGTAAGGAAATAGTTAAGGTGGAGGTAATAGAGATAATTAGTGATACGAGATACAAACCATAATGTTACTGTAGCAGCAGGGATATTATTACATTGGTCCTATCCATTATTATGCCCATGTATACTCATTTACTAGACTGAATATCAACTGTGCTGGATACTCTCTTGCAGTAAAATATATATATTTCATGAAGGAGTCAGAGCAAAATATAATTATAGTTCCATCAAATGCTTATAACCCCTTCTATACCAGTAACATCTTTAGAATTATATTTTAGCCACACTTAGAAGATTTCACGAAGCTTAGGACGGATATAGGGTAGATAATAGGATTAATTGACATAGTCAGCATCCTAAGCTGAATAACATCGTCTGAATATTTGAGAGACTATAATACAAAGGATATCAACGGTACTGAATGGGTGATGATTATTCCTAATTACTATCAAACGAGGCCGCCGCGGTATATATTACATTAATTATAATAGTTGATGTTAATTATTAATTGGCTGGCATAGGTCGGGTATTGTAATATAATAATACAGTAATATGTGTAATGAGCCGCAGGTCTGTCACATAATGATATATTGTCATTTGATCTTTTAAGTGTTAGTGTTGGGTGTTTGTAGCTTTGGAAGGCTTATGAATAAAGCTAATCACAATATTTGTTTAGCCGTTCAAAGATATGTTAATACTGTTATTATATAACCTAATTTCTACAAACTTCAAATAATATAATTTAGCTTGTAGTAACAAATATTTTAAATACGTGGATAATCGAAATGTTTGCAATTAAGTCAAACACTACTAATTGATATAATGTTTCAAGTACTTCAATGATATACTGTATATGTGTTGTTTAAGTGTTACAATAATACTGTATATCAACTGATCAAATGATGCTCGCTTATTTAACTTTATGTGTGGGTTAGATATAATATTGTTATATAATTATAGGCTTGTGCAACATTTGTTACTGTCTTCGTGGTGCAATGCAGAAGTGTGTTGATTTTCGGTGTGAGCATCTTGGGTTCGAATCCCCGGACTGCCACATGTGTTTGTTAATTTCATTAATCGAGTTTAGGAGTAAAGTTGGTTAGTGGAGAGAACATAATAATTAGTTGTATTGATAAGATAAATCACACTTTATTGCCAATTGTAAATCAGTCCACTTCAGATGAATTAAAATTCTTTCACACAACATTTTCACCAAAAAAGATTGGCATAATCGAATGACTGGCAAAAATTATTACTTATATTCCGCACTGTGGGAAGGTAGACTGGAAATGTAAAATAGTTTGTTCTGACGCAATTTATACAATCCTTTTGTCTCGTATTTTGCTGTTGTATTTCCTGGTTAATAATCAAATCGTTTGTATTTCAGTCCACAGTTTGTATTGGCCTCGGGCTCAAACGGTTAGTTTCTGTTTTTACTACTACATCCGAAATTACTTTTGCTGAACTGTGAGAGCTGTTTTATTTCATGTTACATTTTCATCAGTTTTCGTTCCCGTTATACTACATTGTTTTCGTTGGTTTTGGTGCCTTCCTATTAAACTCAACATGGATGTTGTTTTCCTCCTCAGTACAATAACGCCATCTTTATTATACCGTGGCTAACACTATAGTTCATTCATTATAGGTAGGCCAGAAATTGTGAAACCTCACCTCTGTAGCTATAAAAGAGCTTAGCGCAAATACAGTTTAAGTGGTCACACCTACTCCCTGGCTGACTCTTCCTAAATGGTAAACATATAAGTTTGATTACTCTACTCGATTTTGAGTTACACGAGAGGTTGGTCTGTGGATATCTGACTTAACTATAATGGATGGACTTTAGTCAAGTATATTCAGTTAGGAAAATATCTGATAACAGTTAATATATATATATATATATATATATATATATATATATATATATATATATATATGGGAGGTGTGGCAGATCGGTCTTGCCACTGGACTGGTAATCCAATGGACCTGGGTTCGAATCCCAGTATGTCAATGGAAAGATATAATTGAGATGGAATTTGCGCTGTACCTAGTCTCAGTGCATTATCACAGCATGCCGAAATGCCAAAAAATAATACCCTCATTGTTCCCTGATTAAATAGCACTGTATGAATATTCCCATATTCGAAATATGCTACAGGGGGACAGTGCCTAGTCAGTTAATTGCTCAATAGGTGGCGTTCTGTGAGTGAGGGTCCGATTCTAGGGAATGAGACGATGAATCGCGAAGGTGAGGCAGCTTCAGAGATGGAGTTGCTTCGAGTCGGGGTGCTTCGCATGTCTCACTTCCTAGACTGGAACAAGACCTCACGGGCTTCACCATGTTCACCGGTTCAGTTTGCAGGCTCTCGGCCTATGCCCGAGAGGAAGTATTTGGAATATAAAAAAAAATATATATATATATACACATATATATATATATATATATATATATTATAGATAGATGTATATTTATACAGATATACATTCTGTATATATATATATATATATATATATATATATATATATATATATATATAATTGTATAAGTAGGCAGTATGTTTTCATTGAGGCAAAATTTATTAAAGACCAACGCATATTTGTTTTTTACTAACTTTTTACTTGTTTCTTTCAATATTTCTCACTGTATGTCTGATTTCATCATTCAAATGATATATTAAGTTTCCAAAGTTAATTATTATTTTCAATTAGGTGTTGAATAATATGTCAACTTTCATTGTGTTTGTCCTATTATTTATTCACTAAACGTTTCGTGCTTTCTTTGCACATCTTCAGTTGATTTGTATCTGTAAAAGTAAAAAATATGAATTACTATATGTTTCTTCAAATATGAAATAAATAGTTAACATTTGTTTAAAAGAACAAGTGAGTGTTCTCAGGCATTAAAAGAAATATATAAATATCACTTGCATATCGAACTACGCTAATTTAATTAAAACACACTAGTTGTATAACACTGGGTCAGAGTTGAAATAAGATTGTAAACATGTCACTAAAATACACAGGGGTTAATTATCAGGACTTACGAGTTGATTGCTAGCTCAACTGTGACTGATGTCTTAGATTGTATGGGGGCTCTCTGTGTGTGCGTGTGGTTGTTGGGAGTGTTCATTGTCTCGGTATAGCGTTGCATACAGTATGTGTTGTTCATTGTCTCGGTATAGCGTTGCATATGTGTTGTTCGTGTATTTTGGTTAAAAAGAGTCAGTACTCGATCTCGGCCTGTGGTTTGGTTGTTTAGTGTCGGTTTTTTGTCTCGGATTAGTAAGGCTTCTGTTATATTTTGGAGCCGTGTAGTGTCTTGGCAATACTTTAAAATCTTTGTGTGGTCTGTTAATTCTTTTCTACTGAGGGTGGATTTGTGTTGATGTATCATATGTTCTTTGATTGAGCCGGATTGTAGGTGCATAGTGAGTCGTCTGCTTAGTGTTGTTGTTGTCATACCAATGTAGTTATGTTTCAAAGTTTACAACCTTCGTTCGGGCAAGATAATTCATAAACCACATTGGTATGCTGGAGGTTGTTTTGATTTCGTGTTAAGTTATATTTCATGAGAAGGGTACTGACGTTCTTGTTCTTATAATATATTATTAGATTTATACTATCGGGTGGATTGTTACAAGACACATTACGTGTTATCATGTCTCGCAGAACTCTTTTATCTGTTTTGTATGCGGGTGTCATCTGGTTACCGTAAAATAGATTATGAGTCTTTGAGTTGGGGTCTTGGTGATGTTCAGGAGTAGAGTTCAATTTATGTGTAAGGAATTTGTGAACTTCTGAGTCAACAATATTATTAGAGTATCCATTGTTGATAATATTGTTGACTCAGAAGTTCACAAATTCCTTACCCATAAATTTAACTCTACTCCTGAACATCACCAAGACCCCAACTTCAACAAATCTGATTTTCATAAACTTCTCTCTTTATCCGTTACGGACTCTATAGGTATGTTGAATGACTCGACATACAAACAAAATAATGGTCTAGCAATGGGCAATCCTCTTATTTGTAGCTTCGCCAATATATTTTTAACCTATCATGAAACTCAATGGTTAGATAATTGCCCAGTATCGTTTAAATCCCTAATGTACAAACGTTACATAGATGACACTGTTTTACTGTTCAGCTCCCCAGATCATATTCCCATATTCCTAAACTACCTAAACTTTAAACATAAAAACATAGAATTTACCTGTGAAACAGAACATGACCATAAACTTCCATTTCTTGACATAAACATAGAGAAAACTCAATCTTCCTTTGCTACATCCATTTATAGGAAACTCACTTTTACTGGATTAATTACCAAATTTCAACTCTAACATTCCTATTCAATACAAAAGGAATCTCATTCTCACTCTAGGTACCAGAGCTTACAAAATTTGTTCAACATATTTTTCACTCCACCTAGAATTGGAAAATCTAAGAAATACTTTAAAACTCAATGGCTTCCCAACTCAATTCACAGACAGCTATATAGGAAAACAATTAACGAAATGACACTCCCCACAACCTAAAGTTCAAACTGCTCAAAGAAACGTAATATATTTGTGTATCCCATTCCTAGGTAGCAAATCGTATAATATACGAAACAAAATAAACACAGTAATAAGAGATTTTTACCCCCAACTCTCATGAAGAATTGTATTTCAATCCCCTATGACCTTATCTCGATGTTTTAGATTTAATGACCGAATCCGTGATGCACTGCGATCCTCCGTGGTTTATAACTATAAGTGCAGTTGCTGTAATGCGACCTACATTGGTCAAACCAAACGTCATCTTATGGCTAGGATTGCAGAGCATAAGGGAGTGTCATTTAGGACTGTCTTTCCATTATCGAAGCCCTCCTATTCGGCCATTCGAAACCATTTTGAGGCCTCTGGTCATGTCATTAAGGGGAGGTTTCTAGTTTGTTCCCTAGACCTCCATCAAGCTTAAAATTACACCCTCTAGACCCTCTTTCAAGATAAATTTGTGAATTTTTCGGTAGAAAAATTTTCCGGCCGAAGGCCGGTTCCTCTTAAATTACAGGCTCGCTATCGCCTGCCAGGAAAAATTTGACCCCTAAATGACACGAAAGATCTTAAAATTGACAGAAACGGTTGAAAGTTCATAAATCGTCATAATAATGGGGCGAACGTCTTAACATTAGGAAAACAATGGGGCTAGACATGAGGGAGAAAGGAGTCAAGAAAAAAACCCTCAAGTGGATATCTCCCCTTAACTAGTGTAATTATTCTATAGTGTTCACCTCCACCGACAGTGTCACGCGATTACTAGCAGAGTCCCTTCTCACCCAGGACCTCAAACCATCCCTCAGTGCGCACGAGACATGTACTCCACTACTATGCCCTTCTCACCCAGGACCTCAAACCATCCCTCAGTGCGCACGAGACATGTACTCCACTACTATGCCCTTCTCACCCAGGACCTCAAACCATCCCTCAGTGCGCACGAGACATGTACTCCACTACTATGCCCTTCTCACCCAGGACCTCAAACCATCCCTCAGTGCGCACGAGACATGTACTCCACTACTATGCCCTTCTCACCCAGGACCTCAAACCATCCCTCAGTGCGCACGAGACATGTACTCCACTACTATGCCCTTCTCACCCAGGACCTCAAACCATCCCTCAGTGCGCACGAGACATGTACTCCACTACTATGCCCCTTCTCACCCAGGACCTCAAACCATCCCTCAGTGCGCACGAGACATGTACTCCACTACTATGCCCTTCTCACCCAGGACCTCAAACCATCCCTCAGTGCGCACGAGATATGTACTCCACTACTATGCCCTTCTCACCCAGGACCTCAAACCATCCCTCAGTGCGCACGAGACATGTACTCCACTACTATGCCCTTCTCACCCAGGACCTCAAACCATCCCTCAGTGCGCACGAGACATGTACTCCACTACTATGCCCTTCTCACCCAGGACCTCAATCCATCCCTCAGTGCGCACGAGACATGTACTCCACTACTATGCCCTTCTCACCCAGGACCTCAATCCATCCCTCAGTGCGCACGAGACATCTACACTACTATGTTTCTAAATTAACTGATCTGATGATGGCTCATGAAGAGAAGCCGAAACGTTATCAAATAAAGATGTTGTTCCTGACGTTGGCCTTACTATTCCTTATATGACTCCGCTTCCCCAAGGACAACAGTATAGCTGAAATATATATATATATATATACATATATATATATATATATATATATATATATACATATATATATATAGATATATATATATATATACCCGGTATATATATATATATATATATATATATATATATATATATATATTATATACAATATATATATATATATATATATATACAGTATATACAATATATATATATATATATATATATATATATAGTATATACAATATATATATATATATATATATTTATATATATATATATATATATATATATACAGTATATACAATATATATATATATATATACAGTATATACAATATATATATATATATATATATATACAGTATATACAATATATATATATATATATATATATATATATATATATATAGGTGTGGAGAATGAGCAGAGCGAGTTCTTTGACCTGAATGTTTGGTTGAAACAGGGGTGTGTGATGTCCCTGTGGTTGTTTACTATATACTGTATATGGATGGAGTCATGAAAGAAATACTAGGAAGAGCAGCGCATGTTGGTGTATCGCTGAAAAGGGAGGGAAATGAGTGGAAGCTGCCTATACTGCTGTTTGCGGATGGTACAGTTCTGATGAGCGATAATGAATGGGAGTTGCAGGGTCTGGTAATTGAGTTTGGAACAGTGTGAGTAAAATGGAATTTGAAGGTAAATGCGGGCAAGAGCAAGGTTATGGTCTTCGAAAGGGGTGAAGTCACAGAGTGTGAGGTGAAGTTGAACGGGTAGGCTATGGAGATCGTCAGGTCTTTTAAGTGTCTGGGCAGTGTGTTGAGTAAAAATGGGACTATGGATGAAGAAGTGCCGGAGAGGGTGCAACAGGGGAAGAGGGTTGTAGGAACGTTGAAAGCAGTGATAAGAAATAGGGTGGTCAGTATGGAAGTGAAGAAGTCCTTGCATGACAGTGTGTCAATTCCGACACTAACTTACGGAATCGAAGCATGGACGTTCGGGAAGAGACTCAGACCAAGAGTGAGAGCGGTGGAAATGAGTTACTTGAGATGTGCGTGCGGAGTTACATGGAGGGATAGACAGACGAATGAGGAAGTAAGAAGGAGGTGTGGTGTGTAGGTAGAATGGGAAGTGTGAAAAGGAACAACTTGACATGGTTCGGCCATATGGAACGTATGGGAAGCGAGAGAATGACAAAGAGGGAGTGCGAGAGCGAGGTGGAAGGACAGAGAGGGAAAGGTGCACCGAAGGAGAGGTGGAAGGATGGAGTGAGGAAGTATATGAATGAAGGCAGCGCAAACAATGTGTTATATTTCTATTATTACTACAACAGCTATAATGTGTCACCATAGATATATAATTTACTTTAACATTTGTTTTTTCTTTTTATTATGACCGATTTCACACCTTTAAAACACATTTTCTAAGCTAATTATCCCTCTTTGTTTTTATTTTGGTGGATTAATAGAGCATTTTACTATAAATGTAATTATCACATAATTCACAGGTTGGATGAGCTCATACTATCTCACATTATAATGTCTTTGTTTCTGTTTATATTAACCAAGGCGATCACGGGAGCTTAACCTAAGACAACCTAATCAAACCTAGCCGTTACATTAGATTTGGTATGGCGAAGCAAGTTTAAGATAGATTAGCTTGATTAAGGATGAATAAGTTACTGTGGATATTAATTTCGATGGATATTATCGTTGTTGAATTCACCCATGTAGCCAATTAACGTTTATAACTATGAAAAAACACCAACCGTTAATATATTAAACATTATTATTGATACTTCGCTCCTCTTCCTCCATTTACTGCATTAACGTATGTGATGTGAATGAGGCTACATTTCTTTATAATAAGTCCAGGATATATTATAACTTCACTAATTTGATTATTACTGTGTCTGCATGTCTGGTCTGGGGAGAAAGCCTTCTTCTTTGCTATCCTTTCCTTCCACTGTACCTTACTCTCGGGTTTGCAATCTCTACTAGAATTAAGTCCTGACCACCTCGCTGGGATCGTACGGTCTGGGTGGTCAGTGTATATATGTAAATCTATGTACACAAAATTCTCTCTCTCTCTCTCTCTTTTTCCGAGCAATGATAATATGCTGAATATACTGTATATGCAACTTTCTCGTTACTGCAAAATCCACATATTAGGGCCTTCCGACTCATATATCTAATAAGTTTCTGCTATTGACAACAATACTATCGGAGAGAGAGAGAGAGAGAGAGAGAGAGAGACGCTGCATGAGTAATATTGGTGTAAGAACTGAATGCAGTTAGTTTTTTTATAATAAGCGGAGTGACCCTGGGGAGTTGTACACATTGTTACATACCGGTATCTGTTTTTTAACTTCCTGTTTCCTCTGCTACAGGATATCACTGCAGAAATTATTGAAGTATGTAAAAGTGAAACTATAATAATATGTGTGACATTAGCAGAGTCATATGGCTCAAATTAGATGACATTAGTTTCTTGAAGTACAATTTCTCCTAAACAAA
Source organism: Paralithodes platypus (assembly GCA_032716605.1). Lineage (NCBI taxonomy): Eukaryota > Metazoa > Arthropoda > Malacostraca > Decapoda > Lithodidae > Paralithodes > Paralithodes platypus. Next base: position 5,983,671 of record CM064508.1, on the reverse strand, counting down.
CAAGGAAGAAAATGGGTAGAAATGTATGCAAGAAAACAAGGAAGGATCACAAGAAGAACTAAGACAGAGAGGTGAACAAAAGGAAGAAATAAAGGAAAAAGAAGGAAGGAAGGAAGAAGGAAAGAATAACGTAAACACGAAAGAAAGATAGCAGGGAAGGAATGCATGAAAGAAAGCAGGGAGGGTCATAAGAAGAAAAAAAGAGGAGGTGAACTAGAATGAAAAAAACAAAGACATACAAGAAAACAAAAAGATAAGAGAAAGTAAACAAAAACGAACGACACACGAAAGGAATGTATGAGATCAACTAGGGAGGATCACAGGGAGAAAGGGCAGACGGAGGTAAAAGGAATGTATGAAAGGAAGCAGGGAGGATCACAGGAAGGAGGTGAAGGAGAGTCGGGTATTCTTAGAGTTAAGTTATTGTAAGGAGGGGGAAGGATATGATATCAACACGGCCACACTCCAACTCGGTTACAAATGCGGAAATAACCAAGTGTAAATAATAATAATGAAAGTCAGTGCATTATATTATCATTACTACCAAATTCCAACTTCAACGGATCAGTAGCGCTCACAATACGCAACCAGTCAATGATCTTAAATGCACAGACACCAGGTTCAATAATTACATTGTATCTCTCTCTCTGTCTCTCATATGGGTGGAGGTAATCAGTAGCCACCCACTCCTTGTCACTTAGTTGTTGAGTGATGGGGTTTCAAGTCAAAACGGCCAAACGCCGAAATGGCCACAACCGAAATGGCCACAACCAAAATGGCCACAAACAGAAATGGCCACAAACTGAAATGGCCATATTTCATATTTTATCTAGATATTATTATGTTCCTTCCAACAACCAACCATACTCCTAAAATCGATTAATGAAATTTACAACACATGTGTCAGTCCGTGGATTCGAACCCAGGATGCTCACACCGAAAATCAACACCTTATACATCACACCACGAAGACAGTTAAAGGTTGGTGGACACTGCCTACGATTTATTATGCAACTTTGAATCCTGCATATCAATCTAAGCATGTACACACATCCCAACTGCAACTCACGTAGGCTATGCGTATGTGAATGGAAAGAGCAATTAATGGGGCCTTAACCACTTAGGGAAGTTCTCTCGATAAATTACACCTGAACCAATATAAATTATTATGTTCCTTCCAACAACCAACCATACTCCTAAAATCGAGTAATGAAATTTACAAACACATGTGGCAGTTCGTGGATTCGAACCCAGGATGCTCACACCGAAAATCAACACTTTATACATCGCACCACGAAGACAGTTAAAGGTTGGTGGACACTGCCTACGATTTATTATGCAACTTCGAATCCTGCATATCAATCTAAGCATGTACACACATCCCAACTGCAACTCACGTAGGCTATGCATATGTGAATGGAAAGAGCAATTAATGGGGCCTTAACCACTTAGGGAAGTCCTCTCGATAAATTACTCCTGAACCAATATCAATTATTATGTTCCTTCCAACAACCAACCATACTCCTAAAATCGATTAACGACATTTACAAACACATGTGGCAGTCCGTGGATTCGAACCCAGGATGCTCACACCGAAAATCAACACCTTATACATCGCACCACTAAGACAGTTAAAGGTTGGTGGACACTGCCTACGATTTATTATGCAACTTCGAATCCTGCATATCAATCTAAGCATGTACACACATCCCAACTGCAACTCACGTAGGCTATGCATATGTGAATGACAAGAGCAATTAATGGGGCCTTAACCACTTAGGGAAGTCCTCTCGATAAATTACTCCTGAACCAATATCAATTATTATGTTCCTTCCAACAACCAACCATACTCCTAAAATCGATTAATGAAATTTACAAACACATTTGGCAGTCCGTGGATTCGAACCCAGGATGCTCACACCGAAAATCAACACCTTATACATCGCACCACGAAGACAGTTAAAGGTTGGTGGACACTGCCTACGATTTATTATGCAACTTCGAATCCAGCATATCAATCTAAGCATGTACACACATCCCAACTGCAACTCACGTAGGCTATGCATATGTGAATGGAAAGAGCAATTAATGGGGCCTTAACCACTTAGGGAAGTCCTCTCGATAAATTACTCCTGAACCAATATCAATTATTGTGTTCCTTCCAACAACCAACCATACTCCTAAAATCGATTAATGAAATTTACAAACACATGTGGCAGTCCGTGGATTCGAACCCAGGATGCTCACACCGAAAATCAACACCTTATACATCGCACCACGAAGACAGTTAAAGGTTGGTGGACACTGCCTACGATTTATTATGCAACTTCGAATCCTGCATATCAATCTAAGCATGTACACACATCCCAACTGCAACTCACGTAGGCTATGCATATGTGAATGGAAAGAGCAATTAATGGGGCCTTAACCACTTAGGGAAGTCCTCTCGATAAATTACTCCTGAACCAATATCAATTATTATGTTCTTTCCAACAACCAATCATACTCCTAAAATCGATTAACGACATTTACAAACACATGTGGCAGTCCGTGGATTCGAACCCAGGATGCTCACACCGAAAATCATTGAACATTATTTTACTCCATTTCCTTTGCCAACCACTATATTATTAGCTACAGTTAAATATATTCAATCTGAGTTGTGGATATAACGAGTGCGAGCACTGGTGGGTGACCAGTCCGCTGACCAGTCCCCACCTGCGCGTGAGTGACAGGCAGCCTCTCCCGTGTGGCCATTTCTGTCTTTGGCCATCACGGTCTGTGGCAATTTAGGAATGTGGCCATTTAAGTGTTTAGCCATTTCGGTTTGTGGCCGTTTTAGTTGTGGCCATTTCGAAGTGTGGCCGTTTTGACCCGCTTCCAGTGATGGATATAAGGATGAAGGAACCAGTTAGGTGGAGTTGGGAGGTACACGGTCCTAACACAAGAACACAGTCTCACTAAAGTGTACCATGGTACAGGAACAACGTCACAGAGAGGAATATGTGGAATAGGGGTGTTCAATCTGTGGACACACTTGCCAGATCTCACCAGATTCTTTAATTTATCACGAATAAAATAATAAAATTTGAACATTGCTAATACTTACTGAATCTCTTTAGTTTTGATTTCAAAACATCAAGTATAATGTTAGAATAATTTTTCCTACATTATGGTGTTTAACAGATACATCTAAGACGTGATTTTCCAGTCCCGTCACAAGACCATCGTCGCAAGATCTACCCCGAAAACTGTTTTTCTTGTCCCGTCGCAAGCCTACCTTTAGCAAGCGAGAAACCAATATTCTCTTGCGACGGCAAGAGAGCTCCGGAGCTGGGTTGACGGCAAGCTGAAACATCTCACTCAACTTACTGTTTCTTCATTCTAATTTTATTTCGGTATATTTGTTTATCCAATCATTATCTTAAAATTCACTTGCCTATTATTAGGAAGTAGAGTAATAAGAGCCCACAGTAACGAAGATCCAATTGTTGATAATAAATTAATGTGGGACAGTACGCTTGGTTAGGTTTTGTCCACGAAACAGCAACAAACCTCAGATGTGACTAGGCCTAGGCTATGCTATTTAGCGATTGTTTTTTTCACATCAGAATTGCATTTATATAATCCTTATGATAATTAAATTGGCAGTGAATGTTATTACGATGAAATGGATGTTGTATAGCCTAGCCTATATATTTGTAAAATGGTGCGCTGGCTTGGAGCAAGCCTGTGTTGTTTTTCCCGTCTTGTGATGATCTTGTGATGATCTTGCGACGACTCGGTTGAGACGGTGGTCTTGCGACGGGACCGGAAAATCGCGTCTCAAATGGATATATATTTTATAAAGTACATTGCTATTTTTCATTGTAGAGTAGATATTGTATACAGAAGATGCTGATTGGTTGTTGATTGATTTGTGTTGATAAAGTTGTGATATCTTCATTATTCCATATATATTATTGAAACTCTAAACTTGTAAGCAATTTCAAAGATAATGTGATAATCTAAAGTGATATACGAACCATGACAGCTGAAATATATCACATATAACACATTAATAACATGGATATTAAAAAGTGAACACAAGCGAAATACAAATTGCTAAAGCCAACAAGTAAGCGAGATTTGTTGACTGACTGAGCCTCGGCTTACATCTCACCTGCCTTAGCCAATCACAAGCCTCTGTATTTTTAACATATGCACTGGCTTCCTAACTCAATCATCAAAATCATTGTCACCACAGCCACTGCTCTTGCTGGCGGGGACATCAACCTCCTAAGGGTGTATCTCCCTGCTCTCCTACAAGCTAACAACTTGCCCTCTATTATCATCCCAGACATGCACTCCACCAAAATCACTCGTCCACAGGCTCCCCAACAACGTCCAAGACAGCAGCCACGGAAACGCCTGAACATCTCCAAACCAATCAATAGGAGCAGCCTTCCACCACATCCTCCAGCAGTCTCGGCATCGCCACCTCCATCAGCAGTCAACGTCACCGGACCAGTAGCAGCCTCGACTCCAGCACCTGCCACCATTGATCATCCGGTGGCACTCCCCTCCTCCACGTCGTCTGAATACACTGTGTCCACCATAGGAGAAATAGTCGACGTGGAGACGATCGAGGAAGAAGGAGACGAGGATGCAGGAGCAGGAAGATGTCCCCCCCTTGAATCACCTTTTTGGAGAGCTTTTTGGGGAACATCGAGGAAGAAGGAGATGAGGATGCAGCAGCAGGAAGACGTCCCCCTGAATCACCTTTAGCACCACAGCAAGTAGAAGGTCTCAGGACCTTCCAAAGTCAGCTGTTCAAGATCAGGAGCTCCAAGAAAAAACCAAAAAGATCGAGAAAGACCTTCAACATGGAAGAATTCGTTAAACACCAACATTAACACCATCGACTTCTTCATCACCACCACCATCTCCTGCCTTCATCTTGCAGCCTTCCCCAGCCCCCTTCTTGGCAAGCCATACGGATTCAGCCCAATACTCAACTCACGCACGTTGGGGCAAGCCCCGACACCCTATTTTCTCTCACTTTTACCACTGTCTCTCCTACTTAACCAATAAAAACTTCCCACCTTTTCAATATTCATTTGAATTGAAATTTGCACCAGAGTAAGTCAACATGGTGGTGGTAAGTTAGAATATCAGCCCGTGATTGCCTGATAGCCTCGAGAACTCTGCTCTCTCGTCAGACTCTCTTGCTTAGCGATTTTTCTCATACCTTTTTATTTTGTCTGTGTTCACTTTATAATATTTACGTTAATAGTGTATTTTATGTGACATATTTTATACCACGGTGTTCGGATATCACTCTAGAACATGACTCAATTGTTGAAATTGCTTGTAATTAAAGTATCTAAAAATGATATATGAAATAAAGAAGATATCTTGATTTACTACTCATACTCTTATCCATTAGCCAATCAACAGCCTCTATAAAAAATTAGCTGCTTCTCAAGTCCGGCAGTCCTGTTCAGAGAAAAATAAGTAACTGAATGAAATGTCAATTTAATTATAAAAGCGTTGTTTAATTTATATACTACTATTATAAATATATCATTAGCATACAAATGAAGGTATATCATATACTATTTATTTTTTGCAACCAGTATTTACCATTTTGTAATGGATATATTTCACAACACAATATTTTGTCTTGCTCTCTTATTTTAAATATACGATATAGTAGTGAGCTAAAATATATAAGAGATTATTATAATATATATGAAGAATATATGAGATTAAAACAGCTTGTCATGAGACTCTTTTAACTACAGGAAAAATCGACAAATTATTTAGAAACTGACACCCTTCTTAGTCTTGATCTGGCAAGCTTGTCTACAGATTGAACACTTATTGAGAGAACAGTAAAGTGGAGTAAGCGAGTATTTTTCTTTCTATGTTGAAACCTATTGAGAACTGTTCATTCAAAATCAATACAGTCCCAATTATCTTGCTTATAAATTGTAATTATATATTACAGTACTATCACTTTTCCATGAACCTGTGATTAGTACTAATACTTGAGTTTTGAGATAGCCTCAGCCAAACCACGCCGTTTAAAGATATTTTGCCTGCCACGCTATCCACACAGCTAAGTTTCCGAAGGTTGACAGTATATTGATATTAGTTTTGCCGTTTAATGCGAAATGATGTTCTTCACATTATTTGACTATTGAAATGATTACGTGGAATCTTGCTTGTCATTAATGTTAACGACAACTGATTGTATAACGATTTCTCCTTTTCACTTTCTCTCAAATACACATACATAAACACACACACCTACACACTCTCTCTCTCACACACACACTCTACCGCCTTTTTCAATATCTTTCACGTTGGTTGTTCCCCCAGACCGTCCCTTCCTACTTGTTGATATCATCTACTTCAATGTTAGTGGCGGCCAACCATTATCTGTTTACTGTTTACCTTCTCCCTTTTACCCTATGTATATCTATATCTTTATCTATATCTCTTTCTATAGCTGTCTTTTTACTTCTATTATAGAATGACTGCTGTATATTATTTGTGAAATATTATACTTCCATATGTTCTACATACCGTTTGATCATTTTGATTTAATTACATACTTTCTCCATTATCACCTAACAATTTTACTGGTCCCAAACTGTTTTAAATATATTACAACAAGTGGTATATTTCCCTGTAATGACTGGTGTGTGCCGTGGAAGAAAAAAGAGAATATTTTTTTCCTTTTGCCTCAGATCCGGTCGATCTCCAATATTGGCTTTTCTGACAGTTACACTCTTGACCGATTCCACTTTGACGATATCACGGGTTTATCACACTTTACTGAACGAAGTAGTAATTATGTTAGTAGGTATCTAATGTATAATACACTCTCGTAAAAATAAGCTTTTAAACAATCTGGCTTTACTACAAATCATACGATTTAGTTTTATGTTTAGCTAAATGTAAAACATTTATTCAATAAAAAATATGCAATAACTTTGTAGACAACTATTAATGCAAGCAGCAGTGTTACTGTACCGAAATTATGTCTATGAAAAAAGCAGAGCAGATACAACCTCTCAGTAGTGTCATCCACCTTAACAAAGTCCCTCTTGGTCCCAGCTTATTAGGTAACGAGGGTGGTGACGGTGTTTATAGGGACCAGGGAGGTACTGTTGGCTCTCTTATTAGTTAACGAGGGTGGTGACGGTGTTTATATGGCCCGGGAAGGCACTGTTGGCTCTCTTATTAGGTAACGAGGGTGGTGACGGTGATTATAAGACCCGGGGAGGCACTGTTGGCTCTCTTATTAGGTAACGAGGGTGATGACGTTGTTTATAGGGCCCTGGGAGGCACTGTTGGCTCTCTTATTAGGTAACGAGGGTGGTGACGGTGTTTATAGGACCCGAGGAGGCACTGTTGGCTCTCTTATTAGGTAACGAGGGTGGTGATGGTGTTTATAGGACCGAGGAGGTACTGTTGGCTCTCTTATTAGGTAACGAGGGTAGTGACGGTGTTTATAGGACCCGGGGAGGCACTGTTGGCTCTCTTATTAGGTAATGAGGGTGATGACGTTTATACGGCCCTGGGAGGCACTGTTGGCTCTCTTATTAGGTAACGAGGGTGGTGACGGTGTTTATACGACCGGGGTGGTACTGTTGGATCTCTTATTAGGTAACGAGGTTAGTGACGGTGTTTATAGGACCCGGGGAGGCACTGTTGGCTCTCTTATTAGGTAACAAGGGTGGTGACGGTGTTTATAGGACTGGCGGAGGCACTGTTGGCTCTCTTATTAGGTAACGAGGGTAGTGACGGTGTTTAAAGGACCCGGGGAGGTACTGTTGGCTCTCTTATTAGCTTATTAGGTGACGAGGGTGGTGACGGTGTTTATAGGGCCCGGGAAGGCACTGTTGGCCCTTTTATTAGGTAACGAGGGTGGTGACGGTGTTTATAGGACCCGGGGTGGTACTGTTGGCTCTCTTATTAGGTAACGAGGGTGGTGACGGTGTTTATAGGACCTGGGGAGGCACTGTTGGCTCTCTTATTAGGTAAAGATGGTGGTGACGGTGTTTTCAGGGCCTGGGGAGGCACTGTTGGCTCTCTTATTAGGTAACGAGGGTGGTGACGGTGTTTATAGGACCCGGGGAGGCACTGTTACTCTCTTATTAGGTAAAGACGGTGGTGACAGTGTTTTCAGGGCCCGGGGAGGCACTGCTGGCTCTCTTATTAGGTAACGAGGGTGATGACGGTGTTTATAGGGCCCGGGGAGACACTGTTGGCTCTCTTATTAGGTAACGAGGGTGGTGACGGTGTTTATAGGACCCGGGGAGGCACTGTTGACTCTCTTATTAGGTAAAGACGGTGGTGACAGTGTTTTCAGGGCCCGGGGAGGCACTGCTGGCTCTCTTATTAGGTAACGAGGGTGATGACGGTGTTTATAGGGCCCGGGGAGACACTGTTGGCTCTCTTATTAGGTAACGAGGGTGGTGACGGTGTTTATAGGACCCGGGGAGGCACTGTTGGCTCTCTTATTAGGTAACGAGGGTTGTGACACTGTTGATAGGGCCCGTGGAGGCACTTTTGGCTCTCTTATTAGTATAACGAGGGTGATGACAGTGTTTATAGGACCCGGGGAGGCACTATTGTCTCTCTTATTATGTAACGAAGGTGGTGACGGTGTTTATAGGGCCCATGGAGGCACTGTTGGCTCTCTTATTAGGTAACGAGGGTTGTGACAGTATTGATAGGTCCCGGGAAGGCACTATTGGCTCTTATTAGGTGACGAGGGTGGTGACGGTGATTATAGGGCTCGGGCAGGCACTGTTGGCTCTTTTATTAGGTAACGAGGGTGGTGACGGTGTTTATAGGGCCTGGAGAGGCACTGTTGGCTCTTTTATTAGGTAAGGAGGGTGGTGACGGTGTTTATAGGACCCAGGGAGGCACTGTTGGCTCTCTTATTAGGGAACGAGGGTGGTGACGGTGTTTATAGGGCCTGGGGAGGCACTGTTGTTTCTCTTATTTTTTTTATTTTTTTTTTTTTTTAAGAGACAATGAACGGAGGAAGGAAAAACACAGATAAAACAAAAAGGTCCATGTGCCTAAAGGCATCCTCCATTCATAAAATGTTTGTAACAACTGGATTTAAACATTTGTAGATTGTAAGTTTGTGGAAAGCAATTCGAGGGAAGTGTCAATTCCAAAGAGTAGTAGCTCTGGGGATAAATTAATTCTGATAAGCAGAAGTTCTGCATTGTGGAGGAGAAAGTGTAAATTCATGGGCGCTCTCAGCTGCCCTAGTTCTACGGGGAAAGATGTGGAGAGGCGGCACAATTGAAGCAAGTTCCTCGGAACAATTGCTGTGAAAATATCTGTAGAATAATGCAAGGGATGCAACGTTTCTTCGTATGGCTAATGTAGGAAGGTCCTGTGTGATTGCAGGGTTATTGATTAATCTAATAGCTTTATTTTGAATTTTGTCCAACTGCCTCAATGCAACCACTCCACTTCCACCCCACAGAGGTGAACAGTATTACGGCCAACTACTCGTCAGTGAAGAATTCTCGAACTCTGTACAGGAGTCCCAGTTTTTTAGAGGCATTCTTAGCAATGCTTCTAACATAATGTGTCCAGCTCAAGTTAGTAGTTAATGTTACACCGAGAATGTCAATACTAGGGGAAGTGGGAATATTTACATCATTAAAAAATATATGGGAGTCAGTGAGATTCTGTCGGTTAGAAAATTGAATGTACTTGGTTTTCGGTGCATTAAAGGAAACTAGATTCTCTTGTCCCCATTCATTAATTCTAGAAAGGTCCTGGTTCAGAGAAATTGCAGTGTTTATTTTTGAATTTATAAGATCGGGTTGGGTGAAAGAATTGGTAAATGTGAAGGAACTGTGGAGTGTTGAGTCATCTGCGTAGGAATGTATTGGATTATGAGTGGTAGATATGAGATCATTGATATGAATGAGGAACAGAGTTGGGGCCAAAACTGATCCCTGGGGAACACCAGCATTTATTGAGTGAAATTGAGAATAAAGGCCATCTACCATTACACGTATTTTCCTGTTATGAAGATAAGAAGAAATTAGTGGAACTAATGATGCAAGGCCGTAGTGTGACATCTTCGACAATAAGGATTGATGCCAGACTCTATCAAATGCCTTTGATATATCCAGTGCTATTGTATGTGTTTCACCATGTTGGTCTGTAGCTTGGTTGATTTGATGCGTAAGAAGGCAAAGAATGTCTGCAGTTGATCGACATCGTCTAAAACCATATTGCCTATCACTGATTAATTTATTATTCTCCAGATGCTTAATTATGTGATTATTTAATATAATTTCAAAAACTTTGCCAAGAGTGGAAGTTATAGCTATTGGTCTGTAGTTTGATGGATCTGAAGAGGCACCTTTTTTAGGAACTGGATGGATGTTTGCTTCTTTCCAGGGTACTGGGAAGCATGAGGTATGAGTACACAGACGGAAAAATGTTGCCAATACAGGAGCGAGCACCAAGGAGCAATTCTTAAGTACTATTGGAGGAATTTCATCTGGACCAGGAGCCTTATCATTTATTTCATCTAAGGTTGAGTTGGTGGAGAAAATATCCGCAAGAAGGTTAGCTTTACCTCGTGGGTCACTTACAAGATTGCCAGTCGGAGATTTTAATGGTGGAATGGATGAAGCAGTAGTGAAGTTGGATTTGAATGAGTTAAGAGTAGACCAAAATATTTTGTTATCATTTGGATTATTTAGAAGTTTATTTGCCTGCTTATGGAGAAAGTTTGATTTAGTTCACTGCTCAATAGGTGGCATTCTGAGAGTGAGGGTCTGAGTCTGGAGGGTGAGACGGTGAAGCACTTGGGCGAAGCAACCGGCCGCTTCAGAGATGGAGCTGCTTCGAGCCATGGTGGATGCTTCGCATGTCTCACTCTCCAGACTGGAAAAAGACCTCACGGGCTTCACCGTGTTGAGCGGTGGAATGTACAGGCTCTCAGCCTATGCCCGAGAAGGAGTAGTTGGAATATAGAAAAAAAAAAAAAAAAAAAAAAAAAATAGGTTTAATACAGTTTTGGCATGATTTCTGATGTTTCTAAAGTAATTAAAGGCTTCATGTGTTTTTGATCTCGTGAATGCATTGTAGGCTATTGCTTTTTGTTCAGTTACTCTAGCACAATTATGGTCAAACCATTTAGGTGAATTAGATCTTTTACTGTACTTTTGATGAGGAATAAAAGTTTCCATTCCAATTTTTACAAAATCTTGTATGTGGCTCAAGGTGGAGTGTGCATCATTAGAAAAGAAAGAGGTCCAGGGAATATCAATAAAGAAACCTTGTAGACCCTCCCAGTCTGCCCTATCGTAATGCCATTTAGTCACCAAAACAGGTTCAGAGTGGGAAGGTGTGGTAGGTGATAGACAGGTGGCCTGTTTAGGGAAAGAGGGTGATATCGGTGTTTATAGGGCCCGGGGAGGCACTGTTGGCTCTCTTATTAGGTAACGAGGGTGGCGACGTTGTTTATAGGACCGGGGAGGTCCTGTTAGCTCTCTTATTAGGTAACGAGGGTAGTGACGGTGTTTATAGGACCCAGGGAGGCACTGTTGGCTCTCTTATTAGGTAACAAAGGTGGTGACGGTGTTTATAGAACCCGTGGAGGCACTGTTGGCTCTCTTATTAGGTAACGAGGGTGGTGACGGTGTTTATAGGGCCCGGGTAGGCACTGTTGGCTCTCTTATCACATGATGTGTTACTCGCTGGGACGCTGGGTTTAATGATCTGCTGATTTACTGTCCTTTGTCCCTGGTTTTCCTCAAATTTGTTATGCCTTTCATAAATCAGCTTTCATATTACTCCTCACTTGTTAAGATTATAACGATTTGTGCCTCTCTCCTTTCTTTGCACTATTTCTTGAATCCTTTTATCAGGCCAATTCTTACAGTTCTTGAGTCACATTTCCGGCAGTAAATGTTTGGTTGTCATTGTGATCGTTCAGGGAAGTGACTCTGTGTTTATATTTGTGACTATGGGTGTTTGCTCCCAAGGATTATTATAAATCAGGCTTTAACCCCTCTTTGCAAATATACATATATTGTTTTTACTATGACTGGCATTAAACGATAGTATTGGTTCACACACAATCTGTTACAGGCAGACATTGGATGTTGTTAGTTCGCTAAAGTGTTTGATGAGAATGTGCATTTACTTATACTGTAATACTATTGACCTATCTGCCCCATCTTGGCCAGGGGAATACATTCCGGAACATGACAAGAGAGAGAGAGAGAATGAGAGTGTGAGTAAGTGAGTGACTCAACACTCCACAGTTCCTTCACATTTACCAATTCTTTCACCCAACCCGATCTTATAAATTCAAAAATAAACGCTGCAATTTCTCTGAACCAGGACCTTTCTAGAATTAATGAATGGGGACAAGAGAATCTAGTTTCCTTTAATGCACAGAAAACCAAGTACATTCAATTTTCTAACCGACAGAATCTCACTGACTCCCATATATTTTTTAATGATGTAAATATTCCCACTTCCCCTAGTATTGACATTCTCGGTGTAACATTAACTACTAACTTGAGCTGGACACATTATGTTAGAAGCATTGCTAAGAATGCCTCTAAAAAACTGGGACTCCTGTACAGAGTTCGAGAATTCTTCACTGACGAGCAGTTGGCCGTAATATATAAAAGTCATGTGCGCTCTCAGATGGATTACTGTTCACCTCTGTGGGGTGGAAGTGGAGTGGTTGCATTGAGGCAGTTGGACAAAATTCAAAATAAAGCTATTAGATTAATCAATAACCCTGCAATCACACAGGACCTTCCTACATTAGCCATACGAAGAAACGTTGCATCCCTTGCATTATTCTACAGATATTTTCACAGCAATTGTTCCGAGGAACTTGCTTCAATTGTGCCGCCTCTCCACATCTTTCCCCGTAGAACTAGGGCAGCTGAGAGCGCCCATGAATTTACACTTTCTCCTCCACAATGCAGAACTTCTGCTTATCAGAATTAATTTATCCCCAGAGCTACTACTCTTTGGAATTCACTTCCCTCGAATTGCTTTCCACAAACTTACAATCAACAAATGTTTAAATCCAGTTGTTACAAACATTTTATGAATGGAGGATGCCTTTAGGCACATGGACCTTTTTGTTTTATCTGTGTTTTTCCTTCCTCCGTTCATTGTCTCTTAAAAAAAAAAAAAAAAAAAAAAAATAGTGTGTGTGTGTGTGTGTGTGTGTGTGTGTGTGTGTGAGAGCGAGAAAGAGAGAGTGAGAATACGTTTAAGTGAAAGTGACAGGGAGGAGGGGGGGGGGGGGGGGGTGTCATCTTCCTATTTCTTGTAGTCTCCCAGAGTTCCCACAGAGAGCGAGTGAGAATTATGAGGAGAAAAGCTATACTCTATGGTGAGGAAAAGCGTTCTATATCTCATGCAAATTTAATGTGACTTGCTTGTCAAAGTTGATGATGGGAAGTGTTAGTTAATGGCGAGATTTGTGCAAATGAAAACCCTTGTGCAGAAATCTTATAAAGAAAGTAAGAATCTAAAATTGCTATTTCCTATTGAATTATTTTCACCGATTGTGATCAAGTTTTAAATTACTTTATATTCTTACTGTCACATACACATGTGAGTTCCCAATACAAGACTATGGTCATACTTTAACGGTCTACACAGAGTTGTGATAATATTTATGACATGAAAGTTATAATAGATAATCTAATTGTATTTAATATTTTATTAATGTCCAATGTTAATTTTAAGTAGAAATTATGAGATTGAAGCTCTTTATTAAGCCTGTTTTATGAATTTTGGGAATTATTGCAATAGGTTGTGTTGTTTTTACTGCAGGCATCTACTGTAGCCTATATATTTTCGCTTAAGTAAATAAAGGTAAAATTGTACGCAACTGCGTTCACATCACTAGAAGAATAAATGTCATACACATTAAGATATAGCTGCACATACAAGTCATAGGAAGAGCCAACGATGGTTTGAAGCAATGTGGTCCAGATCATGCCGGTCGTGTAATAGAAGCACTATCAAAATGGTTCACTCTTGGGTTCGAGACACATTTAAATTAGATACAATAGGGGGATACACGGATTTGATAAACTAATGAACATAAAACAATGAACCAATATGAACACAGGATGGGAAAAGGGAAAAAAAGAAGCTGAGGCAAATGAAAATATAAGTTGAAAATAAAAAGGTGGGGCTCACACCTTTTTACCTCTGTCGTCCGCAATTAGTCCATGTGTAGGGGCCCTCTTGGGGTGTGGATAGAGAGAGAGAGAGAGAGAGAGAGAGAGAGAGAGAGAGAGAGAGAGAGAGAGAGAGAGAGAGAGAGGGATAATTATATTAAACCATGGACGAGGTGACAAACTATGAAGCAGAATTTGACATACTGTACTTAATATTAGAACCATGCGACGAAAGGCGATGAAAGCATCTGAATCTTTGTGTAGTTTATCTGTATCCACTAGATCTAAGTATTACATACATACTCACACTTCACTTTCTTGGCATTCTTATCTTATTGTTCCTTCTCTCTGTGTTGTCTTCTATTCTTTGATTTATCCTTGTCCTCTACGTATAATATCTGCGATTATCTATTACTTCTTCACAACTTTCTCCTTCAGTCTCTTCCGTTCCCCTCCCCTCCTCTCCCTTTATTCTCCCACCATCTCTTTTATCACGAATTTGTCTATGAATACCTCCTGATCAATAGGCATTACCCCACTTACCCAATATACCTCATTCTCTATGCGTGATCTCTCAATTTAGTGAATGTTTCAGATTAGGGGAGTCTGTGTTGAGGTTTGTTTGTTCTCTGTTCGAACTTCTCTTTGTTCTTAAGAATCTATTAATATATACTGAATTATTTATCTTGATCGTCTGTAATATCTACCTATCTTGCTGGTATCGAGTTTGTGTATTAAACTTACGCTTAACCCTTCCAGTCTTTGAGGATGTTATTCACTTAATGTTGGTTAACATAAGCTGAGGAGTGTGAAAGGAAGTTGCAAGAAATAATAATAAATAACTATTTTATAATCCGTACTAAAAATAACACACACAAACACACACACACAATATCCCCCCCCCCCCCCTCTCTCTCTCTCTCTCTCTCTCTCTCTCTCTCTCTCTCTCTCTCTCTCTAAGTAAGTAACTCACAAGATACCGTATTTTTTGGCGACTTTAATTTACCTGTGACCAAGTGGGGCGATACTCTTACTTCACACTCTGGACATGACTTGTATGCGAACTTGCAAGAGAGTTCACTCTATCAATTTGTTTGATCGCCGACCCGTGGTAATAATGTTCTTGACCTTGTACTTGCAACAAAAGAAGAATTAATAGAGAATTTGAATGTTGGTGATGAATTCAGTAACAGCGACCATCGTACTATAACTTTCACTTTAAAGTTTACTAGTAACGAACCAAATAGCAGCATACAAAAAGTCCCTAATTTCAAGAAAAGAAAGCAAACTTTCATAAACTTAGAGCTATATTTAAAGAAACTGGCTGGAGCTTTTTAATTAACAATAACGCCATAAACACATCTTGGGAATTATTCGAAACCATTTACCTAAAAGCAGTGCAGGACTGCATACCATCGAAAATACGGCGTCCAGGCCTTAATAATAAGCCCAAATGGTGGAATAAAGATATTTCAAACTGTCTGCTTGCTAAAAAGTTTGCTAATGATAGATTAAAATCCTTACAAAATGACGAAGAACGGGTGAAATTTGTAGAGCTACGACGCAAAGCCAAAAAGTTAATTAAGCACAGTAAAAAGACCCTGGAGTTACACGTTGCGAATCAAAGTTAAACAAACCCGAAAGAATTCTATAGTTATATCAGAAAGAAAACAGTAGTTACTTCAACTGTTGGACCGTTAGTCAATGAAAATGGAGAATACACCAAAGACGAAGTACAAATGAGTAATGCCCTCAATACCTTCTTTGAATCAGTTTTTACAACGGAAGACCTCAGTGATATCCCTACACCATCGCCGATTCAGATTGATAATTCAGATCTTCTAAGCAATATCACCGTTACAGAAAGAGAAGTATTGAATTGTTTAGATAAACTCAAGGTAAATAATATGCCTGGCCCTGATAAAATCTCACCTAGAGTCCTAAAGGAAGCTAAGGATGAGCTCTCCAAACCACTGACATTGCTTTTTAATAAATCCTTGCAGTCTGGAAATATGCCTGATCAGTGGAAGCTAGCCAACGTAACACCGATATTAAAAAAAGGCAGCAAATCCCTACCCAGTAACTATCGTCCAATTAGCTTAACCTCAGTTGTATGTAAAATGTTAGAAACACTCATAAGAGACAGACTCGTAAATCACTTAGAGGAAAATAACATACTTAAAGATACTCAACACGGCTTTCGGCTTTCGTAAAAAACGTTCCTGTTTAACAAACCTCTTAGACTTCTTTCACGATATCCTCAACCTCTACGATGAGAGTAAAGCTGTAGATATTATTTACCTTGATTTTCAAAAGGCCTTTGACAAAGTTCCCCACAAACATTTACTGCTAAATCTAAAAGCGCATGGAATAGAAGACGGTGTGTTGAAATGGATAGAAAATTGGCTCAGCGATAGAAAGCAAAGAGTAGTCATAAAGGGTAAGGCATCTAAATGGACAAATGTAAGTAGCGGGATACCCCAGGGATCGGTACTAGGACCAATTATCTTTCTAATTTACATCAACGACATAGAGGAGGGTCTCACCTGTACAATCTCAAAATTTGCCGATGATACAAAGATTGCAAATAGCGTACTCTCAAAAGAACAAGTTGACGATATGCAACACAATCTAGATAAGTTGTCATGTTGGGCCCAAATTTGGAAAATGAGTTTCAATGCGGATAAATGTAAAGTAATACATATCGGATACCAAAATGAGAAAGCAAACTATTTGATGAATGGCACTCAGCTTAAGAATGTAAACAGAGAAACCAATCTGGGAATAACAATATCGAGTAACCTAAAACCGAGTCAACAATATTTAGAAGTTGTTAAGAATGCAAACAAAATAATTGGCTTTATAGGCAGGTCATTTGAGCATAAATCCAAAGACTTTATCCTAACCATTTACAATTCCTTAGTCCGCTCTTTTCTTGAATACTGCATTCAATCCTGGTGCCCTTATTACCAAAAAGATATAGACAAGCTAGAACGAGTTCAACGTAGAGTTACCAAAATGATACCTAGCCTAAAGAACAAACCATACGAGGAGCGTCTTAGAGAATTAAATCTATTTCCTTTAACCCAGCGCAGATTAAGAGGTGAGTTAATTCAAGTGTTCAAAATCATCAAAGGCATCGACAATATTAACTGTAGTAAGTACTTCACTATCGACAAATCTAATTACACGCGGGGAAACGGTTGCCAAATTATTGGTAAATCTTTTAACTCACATGAAGCTAAGAATTTCTTCTTCAATCGAGTTGTCAACTTATGGAATGGGCTTCCCCGAGATGTCATAGACTGCAGCACCGTTGATTCATTTAAACTTCGCCTATAAACATATCTCGCATCAAACCCACGACTGACTGCGTTTGTAAATGAATAACATTATTTTATCCTCCCCTCAGTTACTAACCCATCTGTCCCCTACTAACTTCCTAATCCTGCCACGGACATTAGTTCCAGGGCAGTAGTTCCCTTTCCAATGTTCCCTTACCAACTCTAAACCACTGTTTGGTCACTTGATCCTCAGTGTTTTGGAGGAGAAGCAGCCTAGAAGGGTCACTAGACCTGTTGTTGCTTGATTTCCTTTGTACTCTCTCTCTCTCTCTCTCTCTCTCTCTCTCTCTCTCTCAACTCACATAAGACAGGAATGGAAAACTGTTTTCCTAGCCAGTGACTCCCTCGGGGCAACATTGGAGAACTAATTTGATGACATATTTTGAAATGTGACAGAAAGAAAAAACAGTCCTAAGGAGACATACGTTAATATAATTATCTAGACAAAGACAAATTTATTTTCAGATTTTTTTTAGTAGTAGATTTCAAACTACTGTATTGGTCTTACCTATTGAAAGTTTGTAATCAGTTATCTGTACCGGTGGATATTTTAGTTATTTGATTTCAGCTACATTTAGAAAATGTTATGACGCTTACGGAGGATATATAGTAGCTAAAAGGATAAAATGAGTCTGCAAACCCTTTAAATGGTAGACTTCTTTCCTAAACTGAACAAAATCGTAAACAAAAATGATAAAATATATAGACAAATATAATGAAAAGGATGTCACCGGTACTGATGGGATTACTTAATCAGATGCAAACAAACGCTCTCATGATGCAATATCCTGAAAGAGTTTTTGCAACATGCAACATTAGAGGGCAAGTCTTGTATGTACAAACACATACACACACACACACATACAGACACAGCGTCGGTATGTTGAAAGTCATTAGGTTCATTGCACACTTGTAAAAGTTAAGATCAAAGTGTTCCTGCATGTGACGTTGCAAATATTGGTTGAATCATGCAATACGTTTGAACCTTTAATGTTACAACTTTACCAACCTTCACTCCCAGCTCCTTCAAAACTATGGCGTTTAGATTGTGTATTTTGGTTAAAGCTACACTATAATAATAATCAACTAAAAAGACATCAGAGAACTATGTGGTATAAATAATCTCAAATGAAGCCATTGATCTCATAAATCTTTAATTTACAATTCCATAGTAGTTACAACCTGTCTTATTATAAATAAATCAACTACCAGTATCATCATAGTGTTATTATTTTAAAAATAGTTGTTTAGGCCAATGTGATCATGGGGTTTTATACGACGATATAAATATATTGTTTCAATACACATGTACACAAAAGATGAAAACCTCTCAACAGACATTAAGTTATTTAAAGGGAATCATGTGGTCTTTACTGTTGGTTTTTATCTTCCAGTAGAGGTTAATGTTGGTGTTTATGGCGGGCTGTACACACCTGTGACTCAACTGTACATGTCTTTGTATGTGAGAGAGAGAGAGAGAGAGAGAGAGAGAACGCGAAAAGAGTTTCTGGACTGAAAACACTATAAAAGGAACGTAAGTAACACTCTGTGTGTGTGTGTGTCGTAATTCGTTAACAATCACAAGGAATATACTAGTGTATTGGAAACAACAATGATGTTATGTCATGCCTGTGGAATTATGATTAACTCTTAACCGACGGGGATGTTTGTAACTTCTACTACCTGCCAGGCGGGCATATTTACCCTAAACGAGCTTCATTCCATGCTCTTTGTCATGCATAAACAAGAGCCAGAGCGTAATACAATTATGTATCCGTGAAAGGGCGATAATAAAGCTTTCCAATGACACCTGAATCATCCTTGTACGACCACGGGTTATCCTGTAGCGATCGCGCAACAAGAGCTGAAAAATCCTAAAATACGGTAATTTCCCCAAGTTTTTTCCTGGTTTCGCGAGGCCGTGGGTTTGGAATGTTGCAATGAGGAGCTCAGTCGCGGCACTAGGGCCGTGCCAAATGGTCAGAGCCCGCCTATCGTCCTCCCAATGCGTGTACTCTATTTCAGAGCCGATAATGTGCTCAAAATCCCTTCCGACATAATTATGCCGGTCATCGCAGGGGTGGCAATTATTCTCTCGGCCGACATATGTCGGGCCCCGCGGCTTGAGTGTTAAGTAATGAAACTAAGGACATATATATTTATATATATACTGTATATATACAATACTTTTTACTGATATGAGGTTCTATCACAACAATAACATATTGAAGCAATAACATTATTTACGCAAAGCCAGCTTGTAGTATTAGAGGTACAGCTTTGTTACGTGTATGAATACTATAATCAAAGGTAAATATAATTCGGTATAACACTTCAAGGTAGTGATGGGTTGGTCTATCAGAGTGAGAGTTAAGCGTTCTCTGCCATACCCATAGCTTACTCTAACTCTTCCTTTTACTTATATATTTCCGAGATCTCAAGTGGCGGCGTCTGTGGATTGACCTCCCAACTGCCAACTCTCGAAGTTGGCAAACTGGGAGCCTAAGCGTCACATTTTTCCTTTGGCCCTCAGCATTCACTTCATAATTGCTGAGGAGCACAGGGCCTTGGGTAGAGCTTCGGTATCTCGGGCGTTTCCGCGCCCTCCTCGGCTCCTTGCCTGTGAGCGGCTTCGGTCACCCAGGGTTTTTTGTGGTAGGCAGACAGGGTTCTGTTGGGGCGCTCGGTTATGGCCTTGGACTTGCTCGAGGCCTTGGGGCTGTTCGGCCAGGCAGCCTGGGGAACAGCAACAACAATAACAATACTTCAAGGTACAGATCATGATAGAGATACCTTCAAACTAATTATATCGCATACAAAAAACAGTAAATACAATTGTGTGTTGCCTCATTCCTAGGTGCAGAACATAATACTAATGATCCACCATAACTACTGATTTATATATTTTAACTTTCTTCCAGAGCTGATCTGGTGTAACAGAGAGTCTTTGCGGGTACAGAACCTCCCCCCCCCCCCTCCCCGCCCCCGCCTCAATTATTGAAATAACCTTATATTTAGCTTCCAGGTTTTACTTAGTTATCTCCACTTGTGCCTCCGTTAGGTTGGTTTTATCTCTTCATCCCTCCCTCCCACATATTATTAGCTGCCTTGACTTCCTCTTTACACAATCACACACACTCTCTCTCTCTCTCAGAATCTGGACCTGACATCTCACACATATTTCTGTTTCTGCTTGGCCTCCTATATTACACAGTCCCCAAGGCCACCCAGGAGCCATCTTCAGGTTAATGTTGGCATAAATAAATTGTATTATAAGTAAGGATATAATTATTAGGTTCTTTAATATTTATTACATTCATAAACTTGATATATTATAACAATCGTTAGAGACAGTGTTTTAGTTTTCATGCATATCAATGTATTATGTCTTTTGAGGACTCATAGTATTTGGATAAATTACGACCCTTAGTAACTGCTAAACTATATTCTAATTATTCCTAGATTACTGTGAACAATTTCTTTATCGTATATATATGATATACCAAGCCTCCTACACATCCCACCATCCCTCTCCAGCCGTGTGGATGTGTGGTAAGAATGTTGGAAAAAAGAAGGAAGACAAGTTAGGTGAGGGTTAACAAGGTGACAGGTTGTATGACGGTGATATATTGTGTGTGTGTGTGTGAGAGAGAGTTACATATAGTTACATAGATACACAGACTACACAGACCTTGCGGTCCCTACTAGGTAGTCCGGACTTAATGCTAAAATATAATTTGCTACAAGTGGAAGGCAAGGATAGCAAAGAAGAAGGCTCTCTCCCCACCCACCCCTACCTCCGACCGTTGGTCGGCATGAAATTAAGTTGGAGAAAGAAGTCCCCTAGCAGAATGAGAAAAACTTCTACTGGAAAATTTATAGTAGAGAACAAAGATCCGAAATATTATATACTACTGATGCTTAACCCATGTTTGTTTTGTTTTGTTTTAACCTATTTTATTCCCACCTCCTCAAAATTACTGTCTAGACTTCTTTTGTACGTGTCAATTGTCTTACATTGTACCACTTTTTTCAGGCAATTTGTTCCACTCGATGACCAAACTGTAAGTGAAGAAGTGCTTTGTGACATCGAGATTCGCCCTCCTGGTTTTAAATTTGATTCCATTTCCCCGAGTTAATGAACTACTATCTATTTAGAAAAGTGAATCTACATCAGTTTTGTCAAATCCCTTTAGTATCATGAAACACTTGATTAAATGACCTCGCAAGTGTCTTTTCTTAGGTGATAATATATTCAATTTTGTTAGTCTTTCATGATAAGATATATTTCCTAGTGGCGGAATCAACTTTGTCAGAATCAAATTTGTCGCTGTACGATGCACCGACTCGAGTTTCTCAATGTCCTTGCTCAGATACGGAGACCAAAATTGCACGCCATATTCAAGATGGGGCCTCACTATGCTTTTAAATAAAGGTACTATAATGTTCTCATTTTTATGAGTAACATTTCTCTTAATATATCCCAATGATCGATTGGCCTTATTCGCAGCTGCTGCACATTGGTCTGAGGTAATTAGGTTTTCAGATATAAGAACCCCCAGGTCTTTAACTAATGCACTTGCTGTGATTGGCTAGCCCTTCATCTTGTATTCATATTTTTTTGTTTTTACTAACTATTTGCAAGACCTGGCATTTGTCAACATTGAGTGTCATCTGTTTTCTGACCACTCTACTATTTTATTTAAATCAGATTGCAGTTTATTTCTGTCTTCTTCGGTTAATACTGATTTTCCTATCTTTGTGTCATCAGCAAACTTTGAGATAGTATTTAGTTCAACATCGATGTCATTTATATATGTTTGTAAATTTCATTAATCGATTTTAGGAGTATGGTTGGTTGTTGGAAGGAACATAATGATATAGATTATAAACAAAACTGGGCCCAGGACCGATCCCTGAGGCACTCCACTTTAAACTGGCTTCCACTCAGATTCTACTCCTTTTATCACAACTATCTGCCTTCTGTTTGTCAGCCAGCTTTTTATCCACACATGAATTTTTCCTTTAATGCCCAACATTTCCAATTACTTTAATAATTTTCCATGAGGTACCTTATCGAATGACTTTTGGACATCTAAGTAAATTATGTCTAATGATTTAGTAGAGTCCTTATATATAAATAGTTTATTATAAAGTTCTATCAAATTTGTTAGGCATGACTTACTGAATATAAAGCCATGTTGCCTTTCTCTGATTAATTTGTTTGACTCGAGATAATCTATTATATTGTCTCTCAGAATTGTTTCCATCATTTTTCCTATGATTGAAGTTTAACTGATCGTTCTATAATTACTTGCTTGGGCTTTATTTCTTTTCTTAAATATTAGAGTGATATTTGCAGTTTTCCAATCACTAGGTACGGTTTCCTGATTGAGCGACAAGTTGAATATGTTAGTTAAGGACTGTGCTATTTCTTCTTTCACGTTTTTCAGAATTCTTGGGTGAATATTATCCTGCCCAGGGATTGTGTTAGTAATATTATCCGGCCCAGGGGTTTTGGTAGTATTAAATTGTTCACCTTACATAACACATAATTTTTGCTAATGGTAAAAAGTGACCATTCACGTGTTGGTCACTTTTTACTATTTCATGTGTTGTTACTTTTGTTGCAGGAGTAGTGTTATGTTCTTCCTTAGTAAAGATGGAACAAAAATTTTCTTATCTCCTGTTACTGTCTGGTCATTATTTATTAATGACGCTATCCCGGTCTTAATTTGTCTATTACCATCAACATACCCATAAAATTGCTTTGGATTTGATGTAGAAAATTGTCTTGTAAGAAATTAATAATTTTTCGCGAATTGTAACTGTTGTACTTAAATTTCTAAGTTCAAGCACACTACTGAGGTGGGGGAATAATTCGACAGTTGCTAGAGTTTGTATAGTTTATTTAATAGATCGAACTCTAAATCTAACTACAAGTCCAATAGCCTACTTCCTGTTCTGGTCGAAATTAGTTCAGTACGCGAATTGAATAAAACGTTGTCCCGTGATAGATGGTACGTTGGAACCCAAGAGCTCCCGCACATACTATTCGGATGCCCGCTATTCAGGTAATGCCTCGCTTCGACTTAGATACATCGTAGGTTACCAGACTGAATTTATAATGATCGCCGTGCCCTTCGATGTCTTCTAAGAGACCTGAGCTGCTCTGACTCAAACTACTACTAATTTCTTAATCCTAAATGCAAGTGGACAAATACTATATATTTCTATATCCGCTTCCGAAACCCCCAAATGGCTCTCCTTTTCCCGGGCGTTACGAACACCCTCTCGGCTCATACAATAGCCCCTCTGAATACAACACTGGCCTGTGGGCCGTTTAACTCTCTATAAAGGATATAATCTTAAACTCACATTTCCCTTACAACACGGAACGCGTAGTCCGTTACACACGAACATAAAAGCTTTGTCAACACAATAGTACACCTGAATACAACACTAGCCAGTAGGCCGTTTATCTCTCTATCAGATATATAATCTTTAACTCTTAGTTCCCTTACAACACCGAACGCGTAGTCCGTTACACATGAACATAAACTCTTTGTTAATACAATATTACACCGGAATACAACACTGGCTCGTAGGCCGTTTAACTCTCTATAAAGGATATAATCTTTAACTCTTACAACATCGAACGCGCAGTCCGTTACACATGAACAGAAACTCTTTGTTAATACAATATCACACCGGAATACAACATTGCTCCCAGGACAATATTTCTGGTAGCTTCAAGAGCCGGATACGCCCTTACGTTACTTTCTATTTCAATCTTAACGGTCACTCAACCGTGCTAGGAGGTAACAAGACTAATCATGAAGTTCCTTTATCGATGATAAGTTACGTTAAATATATTCGGACTAGTGTCCATTCAATATAATTCGGACGTGTGTCCTTTCAATCTAACTCGGACGTGTGTCCTTACAACATAATTCCTATAACCCTAGCTGAAGCTCATCTCTAAAACAACTATTCACCATTTTCCCCTGAACCCAATAGTTGTTATTTAATCTCTGTCCCTCTTACGTTAATTAAAGAACTTCCTATAAGATCCTAAACACTTGGTAGCTAATGGCTTGGAGCCCTTTCTATCAATAAACACTAGTTACACATAACACATCATCCGTGTATTCTATTTCTTAGTCAAGTCAATTTCTCTTTTCGTTTGTTCTATAAGAACACATATTTTTATTGAAGATCCCCCGAATTAGTCAAATTCCCCTCTCTCTTTTTCTTGGTTCCTCTGCGGGCCCAATATGGGTCCTGATTAAAAGTCTGTTGCTCGTGGTGGGCGTTCTGGCTGCACTACCACCTCAAAGCTGGCCAGTAGTGGTCTGGGAGGTTGTCACTCTTAACCATCTCCTGACGTCCTGGATGAAGTTGCTGGCTGCGGGTGTGCAGGCATGCAATATGGCGACAGGCCCAGGGATACTGATGGTGTATCCTCCGGGTTGGTGAGAGTGATGCAGGACTCGAGTGCTCTGCTACTGGAACTGTTGTGTGGGCTGGAAGGCTACTGTGGTGATCGCCTTGGTTCCTGGTGTGCCCGCAGGAGAGGGGAGGCTGGGAGGAGAGGTGTTGCTTCCTCGAGGCGTGGTGCCCGTCTGATCCCGAGCGGCTCTTGTCCCCTTCCCTTTATAGGGGGGGGCGGCGCGCTGATTGGCTGCCCCGCTTCACGCTGCCAATTGTGCTTTACCAAGCGTGACTTGCAGTTTAGACTCGGTCCTCTCTCGCTCTCCTTCTCCAAAGTAAGTGCCAGGAAGTTGATTGCCTTTGCCATTTAGTGGCATACGGGATTCAGATGCTGGCACTAAGTTGTCTGACAAAAGGCAAGTAGAAGATCCGGTACAAGGAGCAAGTGAGGTAGAGGTAGGAGGGTCACAGGTGGTCATGCCGGGAATTTGGAGGTTTGTGGCCCAAAAAGTTCGACACGAAGGAGCGCCCGGATTGGTCGGACGCTTTCCTACATTAGTAACTATTTCCTGTCATAAGGCACCAGTCAATGTTAAGTAGATTATAGTCTCCGAGTATTATGCTTTCGTTAGCATTGAGGGTTTGTTGCAATATTTCGTATAGGTGATTATCATCGACCTCATTATGACTTGGAGGTCGGTAAGCAGTTGTGATATTAATGTATGAGTTTTTCATATTTAATTTGACACACGCTATTTCTTTATTATTTTGGGGAGTGAAACCTCGGTTGGATTTAGTTGACATGCTACACACATAGCCACTCCACCTCTAGCTTTACCATTGCACCTGTCTTTATGAAAAAAATTGTAAGGGTCGATATGGTATTCTGAAAATAGATCTCTGTTTTTAAAATCGAGGTGAGTTTCTGAAACACTAATTATATCTATTGTTTCTGTTAACACAAGACATTTTAGTTCCTCAATCTTTTATTCTACTGAACTCTTGATTGAGGAAGGTATATGATTTTGGTATTGTTTGAGTTAGTTGTCTATTTTGGGCAACTGCTGTCGGTCTGTTTTTAGTTTGAGAGTTTAAGGTCAAGGGGGGATTATTTACGGTCAATGGTTGGGTGCTACTATTTCCGGTCGGCTGATTTGGTGGGTGGTAATTACAGTATTTACAGGGGCTGAGTGCATGTTTTAAAGGGAAGCAGAGAGGGAGGGAGGACTTTAGGTCAATAATCCTCCACATTAATAAGAAAAGGTGTTTCTGGCTTAGTGGGGCCTTCGTGGACATTGCATACAGCTGTGCTCAAAATACCACACATATATCTTACACCTCCTTCGGATATATGAAGACCGTCACTAATGCATAGGGACGGTTTTCCTTGGAATTCTCTCAAATTTTCTACAAAGAGTACATTTTCCGTGTCACACATTTATTTTATTGAATTATTGATTTCCTGTGCTCGACTATTACTGTAGGAGTTCGCGTTCAACCTGGGGTTGATTCTGCTGATCACTAATTTTCCTGCCTTGTTTTTCATCATTTTGATTAATTTTTGTGTACTTACCTAGTATGTCTTTTATAGGGACCAAACCACCGACGAAGCAATTATTGGTCCTACGTTTGTTACTACACACGATCCTATCGGTATGGTAGAGTTACACATGCTGTTAGTGATGTGTTCCAGCTTTCCTCCAGGAATCACATTTACGGATCTCTTTTGTCTGTTTGTCATGGCAAACTCCACTCCCTGTCCACGGAGAAGGCTATCACTGCATACTATGGTACAGGACTCTTTTTTGCTGGCTATGAACTTGTGTTGAGACTTTGCATTGTTTGTTTTGGGGGTCGATGCTTTGCCTTTTGTTTTTGTTCTTTTCCAACAGATTTATCATGAACAAATTTATAATTTGGTTTATCCTTTTCATTACCATCAGCAAGAACAGCATAAGTATTTTTCGTAGAGATACCCAGTGTCTGTTTCCCCTTGTTCCGTGTCCTGCTGTGACTTACCACTTGGAGTGAGTCTGATTGGTGTGAAGTGCTTACTTTGCTGCCAAGTTTGTCCACCTTTTCCTTTAAAATGGAATTTTCATGACGGAGTTCGTCCACTTGACTCAATTGTGCCTCAATTGTGATTTCAAAGAACTGAAATTTCTCATTTGAAAGGCACATAAAACACTTGGCGTCCATACCTTGCCGTCTATACCTTGGGAAGCACTCGGGATAATATTTCTTTTCACATTTATCACAAATAACTCAGATCGCTGACATGATGATAGAGATATCTTACACTTGATAAACACAAATAAAACAATACAAACTAATATTAGTAACTTCCCTTTGGCTGTAGTAAATTTTGTTGCTTTATCTAAACTCGAAGTTAATCCTGCTGACCGCGAGGGGCGTAGGTTTACTCCGGAGGGAGATAGAATAATTTGTGACCATCCTCTAAGTCTAAGACGAACTGTAGTGGAGAGAGAGAGAGAGAGAGAGAGAGAGAGAGAGAGAGAGAGATAAGGGGATATAGATAGAAGAGGTGAAGGAGGCATAGTCCAATAACAATAGCTCACCATGATACTCAGCTGAGGAGGACAGAAACAGAGGCAGGAAGGGGAAGAAGTAAGAGGGGAAGGAGGTGGTGGAGGAACGAGAGTAGGTGGTGGAGGGTTACTTAAATTAGGCCTATAGGCATACCATTAACCCATTGAGCACCAGCTAATTATTAATAAAAGTACGCTGTGAGGCCGGCCTATTAGGTAATTTTTGTTTGTTTTCTTAAATAACTCAAATAGGTGAGAAATGGTGAATAACACAAACAAAAACACTCACCTTGGTCATTTGGGGGTCCTACGGGGGGTGGGGGGGGGGGACGGTAGCTTCAACCATCAGCTGATGCTGGGCGATCTTCAAGCTTCCCGCCCGGCACTTCACAGCTGAGCGCGGCAGCATGGCAGATGTACGATGCATCCAGTTTTCGAGTGACGGTTATTTACACCACCCGAGCATCATGTGTGCCTTCATAGTTCATATATTAGCAAGATGTATCATAAAATGTCATTGTAAGTGATGTTACAGTGTAATAAGTGCTGTGTGATAAGTTTTAAACTGCCCACGAATGGCAAGCCCTGCGGGTGTCCTGGTTACAATGAAGACTAGCGGCCATCTTGGTCCATGATGCACCACGTACACAGCTGACTCACCCTCTCTCTCACTTTCATTCCTGTGATGCCTCTCTCACATACTCTGTTTATTGATGTTATACTTTATTGTATGTTTTATAGTTAGAATATGTGTTTTACACATTGTTTGGGCCCGTACCCACCCGTGCGGCTCGACTAGGGGGTTGCCGAGTATCGCCACTGTTCGGCAACATCATAAGGTATATCCCACACCATCCTCAAGCCTCTACCTACCATAGGACAAGAGTATATAAGGTCGATATTGCCGACGCATCACATGCGTCGCTGGGGTCCTGTAGGTTAAAATCAAAATATGCAAATATTGTCATATCAAATACTAAAAAATTACATACATACACTTTTGTCATGTGCTAAATTACTCGTATAAGAAATTGAAATTAAAAAACATGGCCGGAAACCTGCCTCCTTGAGTGACAATATTGTCTATGTTCCTGCACTGCTGCCAGAGAGAAAGAGAGAGAGAGAGAGAGATATGCTATGTAAGAATGACTGATGATGTTTTACCTAATATATTGTATACATAAGGAATGGAGGATATTGTGTTTGAGAATCAGGGAGATAAAGGTAAAGGTCTAGTTTGTATTTTTACACCTTCAAGCTATCCTATGTTTTCTTTTACATGCATATTTTCAATAGATTAGATAGATAGGTTACATAACTTCACCTGGAGGAGTCCCAATGATTTAAAGATTTTATTGCAAATGGTAGGACCTAGGATATTAACCCTCTCACTATCAATACCGTTCTTTTAACTATAGTCTGGCTGGTCTTAGGCGATTTTAGTCAGATTAAAAAGGGCCTCCATCAATGATCAGGCTGTGAGCTATTACACTTCACCCTTTTTACTACCACAGATCATTATTAATCTACACAATACCATCTTAATTTTGTTAGAATAAAATGTAAAAGACGTCGCCGTTACAGGAGGTATTAAGAAAGAACGCACGGTAGAGTGCTGCACATCCACCTACCATCCGACTTGCTGTGACTTTGCTAGTGGTAAATCATTCAAAGCAGAGTATCTCAAAGATAGTCCCAGAAGTATGTGAAGCAATAGCCTCAGCATTACGTGGATATATCAAGGTAGGTACCAACCTGTTTAGTGTAATATTTATTTACAAAAAAAAAAACATGAAACATTAAATGTAAATGTAGGATTAATTCACTAGTTGTATACATTTTGTGTTTACATATTCTTTATTACAAAATTAGTTTACACAGTTTGTAACATAAAAGTATAATATTCAGGGTTGAGGAGTCAGGAGTGTTCCCGGAATGTGTTTACAAACACATCCATACATAGGAACTTTGGTTCTTGTTATCCATTTGAAATGCAAAACAAGAAAAATTGTTTTTGTGTCCACAAAACACTCCAGAATATATACAGTATGTAATCTGTTTGCAAATAGTTTCCAAACAATATAAAAACATCCTCAAGAACATGCAGGGAATGACAATTTTTTTTTTTCCAAACGTTTCCTGAAAATGTTTCCAAGTGTGGACTACAGTAGGCTTTAACTCCTTCAGACATATTATTATCTTCCAATAAGTCAGAGGAGGCGGGAGCCCCGGGATCATTGCCACTGCCCCGCACTACACTCACAACAACACTGCGGTCGTTAGAATTATCGGAGGTGGATGAGGTTGCCACCAACGGTTTTATCGTAAGGTAACTTATCGGACTTACTGAGCTCCATATGACGCTAGTGCGTCATATAACTTATTATAGAGGTATGGAGATAAGTCCATATGACGCGATCGCGTCATATGAGTTTTTGGTTCACTAGTCCATATGACGCGATCGCGTCCATATATGTCTGGGGGAGTTAACAAGATATCCATGTGCAATATTAATGGCTTGTAGTCATTAACACGAACTGTGTGTATTTGTTTCAGTTAATATATAAACACATTATTTACGTATGGGCCTAAATGACGACACTCTTGGTGCACATTTCACGATTTATAATTTTCAATTCATATCAACAAAATAATTAACGTAGTTTTACCAACTTTTTGGCAATAATGAGTTTATCCACTGTGGCGTGATTTTGGCAGGATTGTAAATAATTGTATCCAGAACGTTTGCATGGGTTATGTACTATAGAGTTATTAAGAATGTGAGAACAAATGTAAAACTTAGGCGGAAAAAAAAATACACTTTTTTTAAGGTGTTTTTTAAAGATTATTGATTTACCTAATATTATGGAGAGCTTAGGTAAACTATGGTATGCTTGTTAATTTGCAGTGACCCCAGTGTACCAGGCTGGGTAACTAACAGCAACACGCTACAAATAACAAAGACACATAAATTAATGTATTACTATACTAATACCCTTTACTAACACAGGTCTTTCAGTCAACTGGTTATAACCAGAATTATAGCATCATCATAATGAATGAGTTTATACATGTAACATACATAATTATATTATATATATTCCCTCTATTAATAGATCTTAGATGTCTTATTATAGAAATATATTGCCTATTTGACTTTTGCTCACAATCTACATTGATAAAAAATTGTTAAGTTATAATTTACCTAGGTTTTGTTTTATAATATTTATCACTACAGCTATGTATTCTATAGTACTGGATTTCAGATATTCTTTGTCGATGTTTATATATATATATATATATATATATATATAGGAAAATGAGGCATTGCTAACATTGAGAGTACTCTATTAATTTGACTTATTATAAATCACTCAGCAGTTGTGATCGTATTATAAGCCTCGAAAATACCAGATACACATCAAGATACCAATTTGAAAAGTTTCTAAACTTGTGTAGCCTGTGTGTTGGTTTCCCAGCCCCCTCCAGAAATGTAAACATTGCCTCTCACCCGTTCCTCTGCTAATACAATGTTACGAGTGACGAAGCGTGTCTTATATACTCACTCACACAAAATACCCTTTTTTGTTCATTTATATATTGTGTACAAGTTGTAATCTTAAGAGTCAGTTTCCCCTATTAACAGTATATTCCAATGTCGTGATTGTGTCCAACATAGTACTGATTAGATCACCTCTTATTCTTGTTTTTGTTTATATTTATTCATATATGATCTCATTATTTTCTTTCAACCGTCTCTTCCAATCCCAAATTGTCATATGTATCTGTAAGTTCCAAATTATATCCCATTGTCCTGTCATATTTATTTGTCATTTGATTTTCATAAGTCCTCCACTTTTCTGTCACTGGCACAAACATATGTTTGTTCCTCATGTATTTAGTATATTCCACCTCTCTCTTATCTTACCTCCACCTCTTCATTTATCGATCAATCCCCTCGTCGGTTTTCTCAATTGACCACTTGCGGTTTCAGGCTATAAGGAAGTTGGAGCTGTAGACATCGATACTAAACAGAAATGCAATAATAATGTAGGTTCCTGATGGCTGAAGAGTATGTTGAATAATAATTTATGTATTGATAAATTAACTACAACCGTATTTTAGCTGGTAATTCTGCTAAATATCGATGTCTACAGCTGCAACTTCCTTATAGAACAAAACTCGCAAGTGGTCAATTGACCTAATTATATCTCAAAACACAGCCACCAATTAGGCTTTTCATCCTATACAACATTTTCAAATATTATTCTCATCTCACCCACCTCATTGTCTGTGCTTTATGATATTCTGAAGTCTGAAGTCATCAACACATAAACTACCATATATTGACGCTGATATACGGTAGTGTAAGGAAACACATAATTATCTGTAGTAACCACTATCCACTGTTACTTTTGTTCGAATAGGACTTGAACTATATTATTCCAATACTATTTTGTTGACAAATAATGTATTGCGATAGTAATGCTGTGGTAAATAGATATGGTATGTGTGATTGAATGATAATTTTGTTGTCAAGTAAAATTCTTCTCTCCATACATACAGTTTCTATGTTGACTTATCCATATTATTATGATAAATTTACCAATTATATATTAATATATTTTCCATAAATATAGTTGTACCCATTACCAGTTTCACCCGATGCTGTATAAGATATGTGCACTAACAAATACTGTATACCCTGAAAGGTCCCATTTTAGCATGCAATAATCTCTCTATCAAGCTGGCTTACAAATAGAAAGCAAAGAGATGGTATTATTGGTATAGAATCCAATTCGGTGCCTGTTACCACCGGTGTGCCTCAAGGATCAGTCCTTGGTCCGGCTTTATTTATCATATATATAAATAATATTGATGCAGGTCTGAATAACTTTATCTCCAATCTTGCTGACGATACAAAATAGGGAACATAATCTTAAGTGAGGAAGACATAAATTGCCTACAGTCCGATTTAAGCACAATAGTAGATTGGTCAGAAAAGTGGCCAATGCCCATTAATGTTGACGAATGTCAAATTATGCACGTTGGTATACCAACAGTATAATTACCAAATGAAAGGCCAACCAATATTAGCAAACACTAAGGTTAAAGATCTCGGGGTTATAATATCAAAATACCTAAAATCCTCAGAGCAATGTGTGGTTGCGGCAAATAAAGCTAACAAAGCCTTAGGATTTATCAAAATAATTTGTACCTTTAGAAATAAGAACATTATTTTGCCGTTATTCAAAAGCATTATTAGACCCCATCTTGTATATGGGGTTCAGTTCTGGTCCCCGTATCTCACGAAAGACATTGAAAAGCTCGAATCCATGCAGCGTAGAGCAACTAAGCTAATTCCCTCTCTGAAAAATAAGCCATTTTATAAAAGATTATATATATTAAATTTGTTCTCCCTAAAGAAACAGAGGTTACGAGGCCAACTTATCGAGTGTTTTAAGATACTTAAAGGATTGATTAGAGTAGTTATCAGTGCACTGTTCACGAATAATAAAAATGCTGCAACCCGAGGTAATGGAATTAAATTAACTAGAAAGAACCATGCCTAGATGTGACACAACATGTTTTCACATACAGTGTGGTTAAAGAGTGAAATAGTTTACCAAGGAAGTTGGTCGACAGTAATTCAATTGATATGTTTAAGACACTGGACGATCATCTGATGGAGATTGGATGAATACGAATTAATCAGTAGGTAAGTGTAATTTCCTTTTCAAACTAATTTAGTTATATACTCTATAAAACTTTCCTTGTGGGCATTTCCTGACCCATAAGGTTACACTTAATGCTATTTTCCGGTACGGCTTTGTAGCCGGAGGGTGGGGACCCTTCTACTGTGCTGTCCTATTCTTATATTATAATCTGTCCCTCTATAGTAGTAATACTCTTTAAACGGCGAACTTATTGTATTTGAAAGTGCCCGCCAGACGAAGATATTTTGATACAATCCCGACGAAAATCGTCATTATCCGATAAATATCGTTAGTACTTATTCATATGTGCCTATTTTACGTTTAATATGAAGATATTAACATGTAATAGCAATAAAACAAGTCGGTATAGTATTTGGGGGGTAAAAAAGACGATGTATTGCCGACCGGTTCATTCATGAGAGGAGGGCCAGCGCGGCACACACACTCCCTCTCTCACTTATCGATGGACACTGATTTGTTGTTTGTTGAGGAGTGATAGAAGCTATGGAGGGGAATTATCTAACTTATCACATATTCCTTTATTTTGAGTGCCACTGGGGTCTTTTACAAGTTATGTTTTAAGCCTTGGATCTTAAGAGTCCTGTCGCCTTCGCCCAGTAAAACCTCGCCTTTGCCCAGTAAAACCTCTTAAGATTCTCGGCGTCGTTCCCGGGTTAAGGCCGGACCACCTAGGTCTGTGTGGTCTGGGTATCTGTGAAACTCTGTGCAATTTTCTTCCTCCTCTCCTATTGACACAATTGTATCCCTGATTCTTCACAACACCTCTCAACTCCCAGTAACATACCACCAAGGTTATAGATATACCCATGCTATCAGGGTATTTCCTCTCGCCTCTTCTACTTTCTCTCTCTTCTGATGAAGACTCCAGTCATTTCCCTTCCCTGTTGATATATTAATTCTGATATTCATATTTCATATTTATCTTTCACACCATCTGGAATACATTCCGGAATGTCCTGGCAATTTACAGCAATTTACAGGCTTTTAAAGCCTCTTAAAGCCTGTAGAATTGAGTGCGAGGGAGTGGGAACGCAACAGGCCAGACGTCCAGCCAGCCAGCCTCGGCACTGAGGGCTCTGAAGCATACTCTTACGAGATATACAGCACTGCCAAAGGCAAATGGGGAGTGACATTATAGTAATAATTTGCTCATTTTAGCGAACGTCTATGGTAGTGCTGCGGGTGAGGCCCGCGAGCTACGAAGCTCTTTTTGATGTAATTTTGAAGCTATTTTCTTTTAGTTTTAGGCTGAATACATTTAATTTTATTCAGACACTTGCCTAATCAATCAGGAGTGCCTGAATGAGCCCTAATATTGCGGAAATAAGCGGAAATATGCCCGCATCATATAGGTTAAAAGGTGTTCGTGTGTAACTTGGTGACAACGTTCAATGGAAAAATCATTAATGCTCAAATGAAATAGAACCGTGTTAATATAATATATATATATATATATATATATATATATATATATATATATATATGAAAGCTGAAAGCAGTAACAAGAAATAGGGTGGTTAGTATGGAAATGAACAAGTGCTTATATGACACTGTGGTAATACCGACATTGACTTATGGAAGTGAAGCATGGACGTTGTTGGAGAGACTCAGACCAAGAGTGAGAGGGGTGGAAATGAGTTACATGAGAAGTGTTTGAGGAGTTACTTGGAAGGATAGGCAGACAAATGAGGAAGTAAGAGGGAGGTCTGGTGTGGAGGTAAATGTGCTGGAAAGTGTGAAAAGGAACACCTTGAAATGGTTCGGCCATATGGAACGTATGCAGCGAGAGCATGACTACAAGAGTGTACGAGAGCGAGGTGGAAGGACAGAGAGGAAGATGTAAACCGAGAGAGAGGTGGAAGAATGGAGAACACTTTTGAAAGTCAGACTGAGCAATGTTGTAGGCTCATCTGATCTTCTTACATCAGTTGCTGAGGACATGAAGTATCACCTTCTGTGCTTAGGCCATGCAAAACGAGACATAGAAAAAGCTAACAGACCTCCAAAACAGCATGTTCATTTTGCACAGTTAGTGTCTGACCTGGAGATGCTCGACAGGGTGTAAACTGAAATCAAAGACCCATCTAACAGTTCAGCTTTGAATATCAACGACATTGAACAATCATATGTTGGTTTGCTAGAAGCCAATGGGTTCCCTTTACCCGAAAATCCGCGATACAAACCATAAAGCAACGGATTTTGGACAACATCGCTGATGTGCACTTCACCAGGCCTCCAGACAAAACCAATCCTGAGCAAGTACTTTCTACAAAAGCCAAGGAAACACTGTTAGCTGGTGCGTTGGCCACCGATACAAAAGACCTAAGAGAAGATGTGAAAGTCCTTCTGAAAGCAGCTAAAATACTGAGAAGAGACATTGCAAGCGCAACCCCGTGGAAATTCGAAGGAACATTTGATAATTATGAACCACCTGCTTTGCTTCAACTCTTCTGCAAGCATGCTATCCAAGGTTTACATCAGGTTAAAAGAATCAGCAGGGCCGAATCTATGAACCAAAGTGCATCTGTGAATGGAAATAGAGACTACTGTCGCAAATGTTGTTCTTGAAAGGATGAAATCCATGGGAGGAATTTATCGACCACCTTGGTTGGTTAACGACATGTTTGTTTGGTTTGCACTGGACAACATAGATTTTCTCGAATCCACGCCTTGTGGCATGAACACACTCCATGGCACTGCCACCGCTGTATATCAGACTGCATCTGACAAATCCCCAGCAACACCACTTGATATCGATCGGTCATCAAGGTCTCAAACATTAGAGGAGGCTGTTCCATGTGAGATATTATCATGTGACAAACCAATACCAACAAACAAAAAGTGTGTTTGCACACTGAATTCCTGCAAGTCCATCTCACAGCCAAACAAAGAGAAGGATATGGCATGGATTATTGGCTGTTTGGACTTCATAGAAAGTGAAGTAGAAGTAAAATCAAGCTCTACTTCTCCAGGAACATGGGGCGCCTTCAACTCTCTGTTGTCTCCATCTGGTTCCAAGACAAACATTGCCCTTGTACCACCACTAATATGATTGCCACCAACAAAGTACGACACCCTGTTCGCAGGTCTGATGAGAGCACGTGCTATCGCCACTCATGCCATGGGACCAGAATCTATCACAGTCGTGACTCTTGATCTTCAGCTATACGACATGGCCATGAAGTTGTGGATGGAGCATGAGGACATCAAGAAGCAGTTCTTGTTTCGACCTGGCGAGCTGCACATCGTCTTCTGGGCACTGGCTACCTTGGGTAATTATGTGGAAGGGAGTGGTATTGACCAAGCATGGGTCGAAGCTGGACTTTACTCACCTACAACCGTAACACAAAATACTCAACGGAAAACACCTGTACCGAGCACTGGAAGCTCATACAGTTACCTTGCTTGCTTTTTACAGTTTGTACTTCCGAAAGTTCATGCAACTTCAGCCTGATGAAGAAGCTTTCTTGAAGTAAACATCCACTCTTTTGGGAGAAGCCTATCAGCAAGACATCAATACAGACTCAGGAAGCAGACACAAACTCAGTGATGCCGTTATAAAAACAATCAAAATGTTCGAATCCAGGGACATATTCCAAAAGATAAAACAATCTGAAGGCACTGCAAACAAGATTCAGCATTTCATCGGAAACTACATGAAGCAGTTCGAGACCATCCTCCAATTTGTTCGAGCCACCAGACAACGAGACCTATTGCTGCACATGCAGAGTCTGGAATCACTCATGAAGTACTTCTTCGCCCATGATCATTTAAACTATGCACACCTTCTACCACTGTACAATTCTACAATGCAACAAACAGAAAAGCAGCATCCTGAGATCTGGGCAGAGTTCATGAAAGGGAACTTCTGCGTCACCAAAGTTGTTGCTGGATTCACATC
Organism: Paralithodes platypus; assembly: GCA_032716605.1. Taxonomy (NCBI): domain Eukaryota; kingdom Metazoa; phylum Arthropoda; class Malacostraca; order Decapoda; family Lithodidae; genus Paralithodes; species Paralithodes platypus. The sequence continues at coordinate 5,946,498 of CM064508.1, read as the reverse complement.
AATAGGCCCAGACCATGGGATTGAACAAGAGAATCGTGAACTAAAGGTTATTGGAGGCATAGTTGGAATCACACAGAATGAAAAGTCACTGGACAAGTACTTCCTTATTGCACCTGAACTATCAAACATACAACATGAATTTGAGAAAAAGTACTTCACTGGCAGCAAGGCGAAGAGAACACAGCACCATGAGCTTACAGGGGGAAAGCTCTCCCGAATAACACAAAATGCTGTCAAACTCAGTGCAGTATTTCACGAGCATGGAAACCCATTTGAATCCGCTGATGAGGATGAGATCTACAACCTGCTCACCAAAGCAGTTATGAATGAAACTAATACCAACGACATCCTTCGGCGTGATGAGATTGGGCAACAGATGTTTGAAGGTTTCGTCACTGAACGCCTAACGGAAGGAAAACTTTCTGTGTGGGACAAAATTACCAAAAAGAAAATGGGTACCTTCAAAAGTGCCAATGCAACGGCAGATATCCGAATGGGAGAAAAGGTGGTCAGAATCAAAGAAGAACGAGGACTGTTGCAACGGTTCATTGTTATTTCAAGAAGTTGACCAGAGCTGAATCTCAAGGAATGCATTGGAACTTATGAGTTTGGTGTGGTGCCTCAATCACTATTTGCTTCAGATGGATCCCTCCTGCTGGCATATGATAAGGCATCAATACTTTATCATCTTGAGAAGCTGGACAGTAACACACAACAGGTTCAAGCTGACAGAAATGAGGCAACTGGAAGTGAGCCATCTGATAACCAAGCAATCCAAGTACCCTTGCAGGTGGCAGACACAGCAGTGGAACATACAAATGTTGACCCAACAGATGAATCGTCAGCACACCGAGTGATCATTATTGATGGGATGGCTGTGGTAAATTCAGTTAGCAAAACGGAACAAATGAAAACATGTCAAGACTTTGCAGATGCTCTTCTCCAGATAATCTGTAACATGGCAGCACACTATGATGAGGTCAGATTGGTGTTCGACCGGTACATCAAAACATCGCTCAAGGAACAGATGAGGACAAAGAGGACCAAGGCAAATTCAACATATTACCACGTGAAAGACAACACTTTAATCCAAAATATTTCCCTGAAGGACTTCTGATATCCGCACCAAAGGAGAACTGACCGAGTATTTGGCTGACAAAGTTGTATGTCACAGCAAGAGCTCCAACAACAGACTGAAAAAACTTATGGTGACCTCAGGAACACAAACCAAGGGCAATGTTGATATCCCCGACTCGCTCCTCACTCACAGCCAAGAAGAGGCAGACACTTTGCTTGTACTGCATGCTCTAACTGTTCTCAATGAAGCAGAACTTGTTGTCAGTTCCCCAGACACAGACGTCTTGTTGTTGCTTGTCTACATGTATCCAAACTTACCAACGTCTACAACCTTCCTTACGGGAAAGGGCAGGCTGAAGAGGCACATTTCTGTGCGGAGCATATACAACAACTTAGGACCAAAGCGGGCTTCTGCACTGTTAGGTTTTCATGCTCTGACAGGTTCTGATATGTCTTGTAGATTTGCTGGCAGAACCAAAGACTCGTGCTTCAAGGCATTTATGTCTTGTGATGATGAGATCCTGGATGCACTAGCAATGCTCGGGAATGACATTGATCTGCCCGCTGATGTATGCTCTCAGTTGGAACGCTTTGTCTGTATTTTGTATCGATCCAAAATCTACACAAAAGTGAATGAGCTCCGTTGGTTCCTCTTCTTAAATCGTGCAGCCGAAGGAGAAAACCTCCCACCAACTTCTGGTTCACTGGATTTACACATTCGTCGGGCACATTACATATCCATGATTTGGAGAAAAGCTTGTGAAACTCACCCGTGCCTCCCAGCACCAGCTGCATTTGGTTGGACATTTGATGCAGGTTCAAGTCACTTCTCTCCAGTTCGCTGTTTGAATCCACCAGCTCCTGAAGCAGTATTGCACCTCATAAAGTGCGGGTGCAAACGTGGATGCGAAGGAAGGTGCAGCTGTCGCAAGAACAATATCCCATGTACGGAAGTTTGTGGATGCTGGGTTTTCAGCTGCAACAACAAAACTGTCCAACCTCTGAAAACTGTGAAGATTGAGGTGTTACTTTCTATGACATTAACAAAATAATAATTAACTTGATATCCATTGTTAAAACTACTAAATGAAAAACGATTTAAGAGATTGAACAGTAATTAAAGTATTTATTTTATTCATATCTGTTTGTTGGCTTGTTAATTATGTATTCTTTGTGAAAAATACATGTCTTTAAATAGATACTTGGTTTGTAATTACAAAATCCTGTTGGCTTGGTAATGCATGCAAAGGGAGAAGGTATAGCTTACATTGCGGGTGTGCGGTGGCCATTTTGGAATTTGGCATGTAGATCATACATACAACATAAATTTGATGATTCCATTAGATTCCTGGTCTCAGAAAACATATATTTAGACACTTTATTTGTAATTGTATCACGTGTACTCGCGAAGATATCACCATTATTAGTGTTCGGCAGCCATTTTGGACGCCATCTTGGATTTCATACCCTTAGAATGTTCCGAAAAAATGCCACCCTAATTTTTTGTTAAAGCTAATGATACCTTCTTACAAAATCAGGTAAGTTTTTGCTTTTAACAAAAAAAAAAAAAAAATACACGAAATTGTAAATATGCCTACACTATCTGTCTAGCATAATATTATCTTCCTATCTTAAGTCTATTCGGGCCTTTAAGGGTCCTTCAATAAAGTATGGAGGATTTTCTTTCTTCTTCTGCTACCACTTCAAGGCTGGCTAATATATCTGGTCCATCCACTTCCATCGACCCCCTGGTTGAGGTCCCATACCTCTCGGCTAATTGAGTGTAAGCAAGCTATATGTCAGCAGGTGCCTGGATACTGTACATGCATCTGAGCCTAAGGTGGGTGGTGTAGCTGATCCTGGCTTGTCTTGTATTCAGTATGGTTCTGGTGTTGGAGGTCAGGAACAATCTCAGTGTTTATCTCCCCATGGTTGCTGAGGAAGGTAAGTGGTGAGATTTGACTAAGAAAGGGCCAATGTTGTCCAGTTAAGTGCCTGTGTCCGTCTGGTTTCCTTTGCTCTGTCTACTTCCCTTCATATGCTCCTCCGGCACAACGCGTCCTTGTGATTGGCTGAGACGCTCGCCGGGGCAGGTTTGTGTCGACGTGGGCACTTTGAACTGTAGAAGCTCTCACTAGCCTGTTTTCATCCTCGTAATATCTTCCCTGAAGCTTATTTCTGACATTATTTAGTGGCTGACGGGATTAAGAGGGTGGCACCAATGTATTTGAACGTTTTTTACCGGGATATAATATACGCGTGTGAACCGAGGGAAAATTATGAGCCGGGTGTTTGGGAGGTGAGGTGAGGTGAGTGTTTTGGTGAATCATAGGCGGCCCGGGGTTGGCCGAGACCGTGGAGGTGTTCCCACGTGCATGGAATAGGGGTCAAATCTTTCTGGCACACCTGAGTTAATTTCGCCTTCTGATTGGCTGACGGTATTACTCCTTCAATAATAATAACAATTATTGAACAATTTATCACATCAGCCAATCAGGAGACGGGATAAGCTCAGGTGTACCAGCAAAGGTTTTCCCTTTAAATATTATCCCTGAGATCACCCTGACACTCCAGCGCCACTCAACCAATCACCAGCCTCCTATGACGCACCACAGCACTCACCTCGTATCCTCCCCCAAGCGCCCGCCTCAAAACTTGCCCTTACTTAACACCCATATTTTCTATCCTTGTAACAAACGTTCTACTACAATGGTGTCACCCTCTCAGTTCCGTCAGCCACTAAAGAACATCTCTAATAAGCTCCCAGGAAAATATTACGGGAATGAAACCAGGCAGGTGAAGGATACTGATATTCAAAGCGAGCGGGCTGACATAACCCTGCCTGAACGCGCTGCTCGGCCAATCACAGGACCACGTCGTGCGGGAAAGGGGCATACATTGGAGGGGGTGGGACCACTGACACGGGCACTAGCCCGGAACACATTGGCAATCTCTTAGCAGAAATACTCCACTTTCCCACCTTGGCACTCATGGAGGAATAAAACCAGAGCTTGTTCCAGACCTTCAGCTCCCGAGCCCTGATAAATACAAGATGAGCCGGGATCCAGTACACCGCCCAAACTAGGCACAGATACACCTACAACATCCTGATGCCTGCCGACACATTGCTAACCTTCACACAACAAGCCAAGCGATTCAAGATTGTAACCTGGTGGTGGATGGTAGTGAGAATATGGACCTGATGTATTGGCCAGCTTTGAAGTGGTGAAGCAGACAGAAGAGATATTCCTTCATATTTTTAAATGACCCTTAACCCTACGAGTACCAGCGATGTGTGTTAGATTTGATGCTAGTTATATTTACACGATATTGTGCAGCTTAGGAATGGTCTGTGGTAGTTAAAAGGGTTAGTTGAGATAGTTTGGAGCCATATCATTGCTAGAGGTCCTTCCTAAGGTCATTAAATTTGTCTAATAGTTCTCAGAATATGATTAAAAGGACGTCCCTGGTACTGTATGGGTTAAGGGCCCGAACAGACTTACCAAGAGTTAAACACTAGACTGAGACTCTGTGTTCCAACAATAATATATATGTGTCTTTATAAGACAACAACATATAATCTGATTAGACAATTGATGAAATAAAGAGATGAAGTGTTGAGAGATATAGTTGTTATTGTTGGTAAGGCACTCAGCCAGTTAGTTAGCAATAGTACAGGTTCTTATAAGGTCTTATGTAAAGCTATGTTTAATATTAAGTGAGAGTTCTTTGGGAAAAGGCCATAAGGGAGATAGTTGATATAGCCTAGGTAACTGAGACAACTAGGCTTACCTGACCAGTATTCCGGTGTTTAATATTTGCAACATAGGCTAGGCCTAGCTGGAGAAATAGTTAGAAAAAGCGCTCTAGCCCAAACCTATACATACATACACACATACATACAATTTTAAGACTGAGTGCTCCACACATACGTGCAGTTTCAGTCTCTTGTCCTAATGGCGGAATTCCAGGCAACCCTGTTAAGGTCTGCTTCACTTGTCAGATTTTTGGATTTGAAATCGGCACGTATAGTCCGATCCCAGGTCTTCCTCGGTCCACCCCTTTGGTGCAGCTCCCTCCACAATCACAGACCTGCATCTTTTCACACAATTTTGTTCATCCATTCTCTCCCCATGACCATACCATCCCTGTCTACTTGTACACATCTCCTCGCTAATACTTTTTATACCTAAACGTCTCCTCAGCTCATCATTTGTTATTCTATCCTGCAGCCTGGCCCCACACATCCATCTCACCATTCTCATCTCATTACGTTCCATTCTGTTGACATCCTCTACTTTAACGGCCCATGTTTCTGAGGCATACGTCATTGCACTTCTAACACATGAGGCATACACCTTTCCCTTCATGGTCAGAAATGGCAGCAGTTCTCTGAACTTCCCCCAGCTTCTAGCGACTTCTAGCGACAGTGGCAGCCTCGGTCCCACCACCAGCAGAGATGGTATCTCCTAGGTAACAAAACTTGTTCACCAGGTCCAATGACTCATTTCCAAAATCCAAAGCCACAGGATCATAATTTAACAAAAGCTCGCCTTTGCACACTACGCACTCAAATTTCTCTATTTCTGACTTACCCTTCGGCAGGGGTCCTTTTTTTCTACTACTGCGCTTACTCCCATGGTGTACCCAACATCGACAGATGCTACACCGAATCGAGTTAGCGCCCACACCCTTTCCACAGACTGCACATGAGTATGCACCGCTCTTTTCCACATTGCCTCGTCTCAATCTACAATGCATAACCTTGCTTTTGTTAATATTGACTCTTAAACCCTTGCTCGCCATGCCCTCTCTCCATCTTCTGAATTTGGCCTCAACATCTTGCACATTGTCAGCTACTAGGACTAAATCGTCTTCATAAAACAGTTCCCACGGGAGTCCGGATCTAAAATCTTTAAACAGTTCCTCCAGGACCATAATAAAGAGGAGGGGGCTTAACACTGAACCCTGATGAACTCCAACACGGACTGTGAATTCCTCAGTCAGGACATCTTTCATCCTCACCGCAGTTCGCGAATCCTCTCACATCTTCATTATCACACGCACCAGCCACTCTTCCACACCAGGTTTCCTCATAGCCCACTGTACAACATCTCCAGGCAACCTGTCAAAGACCTTCTCCAGGTCTACAAACACAAAGTAAAGAGCCCTGCCTTTTAGTAAGTATCTTTCCTGTATCTGCCCGACTATGAAGATATTATCAGTTGTACCACGTCCTGGCATAAAACCAAACTGCATAATCATCAATGGAGATGCTTTGCTTGATCAAACCCTCAAAGACTCTCTCTCAGACCTCCATGATTAGGTCAAGCATTTTCAGGCCCCTATAGTTACCTCTATCTAGCACATCCCTTTTTCCTTTGTATATATTTACTATTACACTTTTGTGCCAATCCTCGGGGCTTTTATCATCTCAGCGACAATGTCTGAGCAAACTGGAGCTTTACCGTCCTTCATTTTATTGATTGCCTCGCTCACAACAGCTGGTGCTATCAAAGGGGGGGTTCCAGATATTGGTTTTTCGATACTAAGTTGTTCCTTATCCCATTCAAACTCTACATTTAGCAATAGTTCATTGTCTGCATACACAATCTTTCCAGTATCGTTTCTAACACACTGTTCACCTATAATATCCCTACTGTCATTTTTAAATCGCCTAGCTATGTTGAAAATCCCATTGGGATTGTCAGTGTTACACACTTGTTCGAGGTCCTGGTCCTTAATGCGTTTTTTTTAGCACAGTAAATAACTCTTCTGGTAGTTCGTTTGGCTGCCTAGTATTCCTCCTTACTGCCTCCCTTCTTCCATGCTTTGAAGCATCTCCTTTTCTCTTTCACAGCAATTTCTACCTCATCGTTCCACCACCAGGATGTCTCATTCCTGGGGTGACCCTTTGTTTTCATGCAGACTTTGTCAGTGGCAGCGAGAAGGCTATGCTTAAGGAAATTCCATTGACTATTTACATCTCTAGGCCTAGCTTCCTAATTTCTATTCATTTCGTCCAATTAACTATGAAACCTATCCCTAACTTCCTTGTTCTTCAGCAGCCACACTCTCCTTTTGGACATGTATACTTTCTTGAGCTCAGGATCTCTGTATAAGCTCATGTCGCACACAAGTAGTTTATGCTGGTGGATACATTCTTCGCTCGGGATGACCTTTACATCCCGAACCAGTTTCCAGTCTTTCCTGTTAACCAAGAAATAATATATCTGGCTACTGGAGCCCAGAGTTATATGTGACCAGATGGCTCTATCTTTTCTTGAACTTAGTGTTACACACAACCATGTTGAGTGCAACACAGGACTCCAGTATATATTCTCCTTCCGTAACCATTTTCTCCATGTAGTCCCTTGTATCTATCTGCAGATGCTCCCACGTGACCATTCTGGTCCCCTCCAAGGATTGTTATTTCATTCTCCGATAGGCCTGAAATGATACTGACCCCCTTCCAGTAGATCCTATATCTTTTCTTTCTTCAAACAATCCACTGTACCCCATACCCATTCCAGAGTGTTTCCTGGACACAGCAGACGTTCACTTGCCTCCTCTCACACATCTCATCCACTGCATTTGCACACACTAGCAAGTCTGAAATTGTGGGGGGAATTTGTCCGTATCCTGTGCGGTTTTGGTGTATCATTGGACTTACGTTGTTTCTGTTTAGGTTTAGTCATAATTGGTGATTAGGCTGGCAAATGGGCATTACCCCCCCCCCAAAAAAAAAACTCCGGCTCCAGTCTACCCCGCGGACCATTCCCAGCACTTTCCCCCAAGAGATTACAAGAGGGTAGGATCCAGTGGCCTCGGTGTGCCCCACCAGTAGGCTACCTGCCGCAGGGACGCATCCTGTGCGCGTACACGGCACTACGACTGGTCTGGTAATTTTCCCCCAATGACAGGACAGCCTCCTGGAGCAGTACCACCATGTTCGGGCCCCTATACTGTTGGGCGGAGAGTGCCAGTGCGGAGAAACACTACGTACTGTACCCTCTGTATCCATTTCGTCCCGGTTGGGCCAAGGGTACCAGGTCCGGGTCCGGAGAGTTCAACATCCACCGCTAGTGTGCCGCCATTACGCAACTTGGACTTTTTGTTATAAGGAACCACATTTGTTAATTAGATATTCACATCGTCGACAGCAAGAATTTTGATTGCACGTAAATATCTAGTACTTGCGATTAAATAATAAATTATAACATTGTTAAGTTGATATACGGTCATAGCGTTCTGACATTGTTAAGGTTATCTGAAATACCTGTTGAGTTAGTAATGTTGCCTAACATTATCAAGGTGATTAGATAATGTGTTGATTGATTAATAGTTTATTGATATTATTAATGCAATATAGAGACCTCCTGATTTCGTAATTATGTTTATTATTGTAAAGGCATGTTCATTGAATGATAGTTTGCTACTAGCGTCAAATGTGTTATAATAACATATTGATTTATTATGATTCTGGTGATTCAAGAACATATGATGGAATTATAATTTTGTATATTGTCAATGTGATTAAATCCCATGTAATTGAATACATGTTTCCAATGATCAACAAATAGGTCCTATTATTGTTAACGTGATTCAAGGACACAGTTAGGGAGAATTAGGTTTTAGTATTGTTAACCATTGTCTCGGAGTTGAAGTAGGTCAAAACTCTGTATAGCGATTGTCCAGATAGGTAGTAATGGGAATGTAATAATTCCGAAGTGCAATCTATAACTGAGCAGTCTTAAGTATTCATCTCTAAAGTTTGAACTCGTTTTGACCCGAACAGAGAATCAGTTGCTATGCCGATTTTGGTTTCCTTGGGAGTTTGTTAAATACAAAAATTAAACTTTCAAACAACTGTCGAATTATTCCCACCCTAGTAAAGTAGTAAATGTTTATGTTTAAGTACTACAATAGTAATAGTAATAATAATAATAATTGTTGTACTTAAGCTTAAATTCACTGCTCTACTAGGGTACGAATAATTCGACAGTTGTTTGGAAGTTCGTGTCATTATTTTACATACTCCCATGGTAACCGTAATGTACATAGCAATTGATTCTCTGTTCGGGTCAAGATGAGTTCAAACTATTATTTGTATACCTACGACGGCCCAGATTTTTTACATTCCTATCATAACCTACCTGGACAATCGCTATTCAGAGTCTTGACTCACTTCGACTTCGAGCCAAAGGCATATCACTATATTCACAATGGTTGACAAAACTATGTTATAACTATCCCTCAATAAGTATGTCCTTTAATCACATTAACACAATTAGGACTGAGGATTTTACCCATATGTTCTCACATCACCATGACAGTATCAAAAACAATTATTCTTTTACATGGGATCAAATCACCTTAATCATATTAGACACGAATAATGAACCCGTAGGCATTTACATCACCCTGACCATACTAATGAAAAATTATTCGATCCGTGTTCTTAGATCCCCTTTACAATATTGAAAACAATTAATAAATCAACAGGTATTTATGTCACCTTTACAATATCAGAGCACTATGTCCTTTAGGTCACTTTTACAATGTTACAAACTATTATTCAATCAATGACCTCCTTAACACAATAAGAGCGGGTGGTGGAGTATATTTTACCGTGCCGCCCAGCGTTTTTTTTTATACCATAAACAGCCTTGTTTCCATGCTCTTTTTCATGCATAAACAAGAGCCAGAGCGTAATACAATTATGTATCCCTGAAAGGGCATATATTGAGCTTTCCAATGACACCAGAGCCATCCTTCTACGATCACTGGTTGTCTTGCAACGATCGTGCAACCGAAGGGCAAAATCGCTAAAATACGGTTATTTAGTTACATAATTACGTGTGTAGCGAGGGAGGGAGGATGGAGTAGTGTGGAGTACATGTCAGTAGGCCCATGGCGGCCGTGGCGAGCGGTCATGAGGTAACCTACGCTCCTCCCGTTGCTTGTCTCTCTCTCAGAGCCAATATTGTGCCAAAATTGCACCCAGACTTAAGTCAGGCCCCGTCGCATAGTCCAGATTTTTAGAGACAGACTTAAGTCCGGCCCCACTAAACAAGGGTTAATATTAGTTGGCTAGATAATTACGCGCAATAGAAAGCATGCTGTCGACTAGGTGAATATCTATTCAATAACTGTCATTTCCTTATAACAAAAAGAGTATTTTATGGGTCTGGGCTGAAGCCCTTCTCTAACTATTTCTTCAGCTAGGTCTAACCTATTTTGCAAATGGTAAAGCCCGAAAAACTACTCAGTTAAACCCAGTTATCTCAATTACATGGGCTTTGTCAATTATTTCCCCCTATAGGTTTATCCCGAAGAACTCCTAATCAATATTTAACATATATTTACTTAATATCCTATAAGATCCTGTACTATTACTAGCTAACTTTCTGAGCGCCTTTACTAACAAAAACAATTATATTCTCATCTCTTTATTTCATCATTTATCTAATAATATTCTATTCGGTTGTTCTATAAGAACACATAGATTTTATTGTTGCAACACACTGGCTCAGTCTAGCATATACATTTTTTAGTAAGTCTGTTCAGGCCCTTAAGGGTCCTGTATAAATATTCCGGAAGCTCTCTTGATTTGCTTCACCACTTCAAAGAAAGCCAATACACCATCTCCATCTCCTCAGTACCAGCTACCACCCGTTGACCATCTTGAATCGCTTGGCTTATTGTGTGAAGACTATCAATGTGTCGGCAGGCATCAGGATACTGGAGGTGTATCTTTGCCAAGGGTGGGCGATGTACTAAGTCCCGGCTCGCCTTGTGTTCAGTAGCGCTCGGTTGCTGGAGGACAGGAACAGGCTTATTTATCTCCCCATGGTTGCCAAAGTGAGCGAAAGGGTTGTATTTGCTAAGAGCTCCCCAATGTGATCAAGGCAGGTGTCTGTGGCTGAGTCAGTCATGTGGCCCCGCCCACCTCCCTTAATACCCCCTCACGGAACGGGGCCCTGTGATTGGCCGAGCCGCGCGCTCGGGAGGAGGTACGCCAGCCCGCTCGCTTTAAAATTCAAAATTCCCCTCCTGCTTTACTTCACCTTCGTAATTTCATGGAAGCTCATAAGAGATGTTCTGTAGTGGCTGATGGGAGTCAGAGGGTAGCACCATTGAAATAGAACATTTGCGACTAGGATACAATATACGGGTGTGAACTTGGAGTGAGTTTTGAGGCGAGTGTTTAAAGGAAGGTGAGAGTTGATCTTTGTGCTGCGTCAGAGGAGGCCGTTGATTGGTCAAGCGCGGGGAGTGTCAGGGTCTTTCCTGTGACAAGATTTAAAAGGTAAACCTTGCTTAGCCACCTGAGCTAATCCCGTCTCCTGATAGGTGGACGGAATTACTCCTTTAATAATAATAATAATAATAATAATAATAATACTATTAATAATAATAATTATAATAATAATAATAATATTGATAACAATACAAATAAAATAATAATAGTAGTATTGAACACAATTTCGACTTACTGTAGTTACGTTAATTGCTGCAATGATCACAAGAGTCATTAACCAATTGTGTAATGGACGGAGGCCTGATAACAATGTGTTATTGTTTGGGTAGTTGTGTGTTCAGAGATATTGGTCAGGAACAATAGAGGGAGGTATGGTTCACATGTTGTATATTGTTGTTGGTGAAGTGGGGATATTGGAGGAGCTAGGGAGCGCTGATGGTACCCTATGTGGGCCTTGATAGAGTTCTTATTAATACTCATTACATTCCAATATTCTTCCCAACAGTTATATGTATCTTAAGATTACTACAGTAGTTCAGTAATCAAATAACCCGACCAACACATCGCTCATACTAAATAGTGATACTGTTTAGCTTTTGAGTAGATTAGAAGGAAGAAAGATACAACAAAAGTAAATCATGGAGAGTTTTGTTATTGAAAAAAAAAAAAAAAAAAAAATGGATATGTTGATAATATGGTGTTGAAGAAGGGTTGGTAGTGGTGACAGTGAGATGATTTATATAAGTTGGTTGATAATTTGGTTAGTGAGTTTAGTAATGGTGCAAAATATTATGACTATAGTTGAATATATTAAGATCAATACTAAGAAGATATCATCAATATGTACACTCACTCTGACAAGGTAATCAGTGTTCTTCAATGTTTTAAATGTCACTGCCAAATTATTTTACTCAACTTTAGGAAGGACCTTCAGGACTAAATAAAAAATAAACTTCCCTAAATTAACTCTCTAACTTTGAAAATGTCTTACTAACTTGAATCAATTTTCTGAAGGTAGCTACGATAAAAACATTGTCGTAATTGTATGCTCATTATTTTCTCCTTAATTTTGTTATATTTCATGTGTTGACTTGCCTTCTAAGAAAGCAAAACAGTAACATCATATTTTTGTTTCGCCTAACCCTTCACTTTTGTTCTCTATCCTCATGTTGGACAGATCCTTTTGAATATAGTAATTTGTTCCTGTTTGATGCATTGTTTCTATCTCCTCTTTTTCGTGTGAGTTACATTTTTGTTTCAAAGATCTAACTTTATTTTTTGGTTTGACCCTCTGGCCTTGTATTCTTACATAGTCTACTAAAAGTATTTATATTTGCGACCCTTACTGACGCTTTTATAAATCCTGAGGAATCATTGCTTTCCAAAATAAGATAAGAATGAACATTAGAAGACTTAAAGAGACATTTAAGATACATGTTTACCTTTGCAGAGTTTAGCACAGTTTAAAAAACAAATTCACTTGATCAACACAGGCAATCTCGCATACGAAAAAACCCCGCACGCAACCACAGAGCTCTGAACCCTATGATCAGCAGACGGTATGAGATCTATCTATTTATCTATCTATATGGTCAGGCCCAATCCCCATTTTGGGGGTAGCAATATGAGATATGTCTGGGTATGGGTATGAGATATAATACAAAATAAAACTGTATTTTGTATTTTGTATCATAATATGTTTTCTACCTGTAAGCAAGTGAAACAATTATATTTGTATGACATATTTTGTAATCCAGTTAATTTAATAGGAAAGTCCAAAAATTAGACGTAGTTGGTTAGAATGCAAGAGCCTTAAATTATATGTAGTTGATTAGAATGCAAGAACCTTAAATTAGACGTAGTTGGTTAGAATGCAAGAGCCTTAAATTAGACGTAGTTGGTTAGAATGCAAGAGCCTTAAATTAGACGTAGTTGGTTAAAATGCAAGAGCCTTAAATTAGACATAGTTGGTTAGAATTCAAGAGCCTTAAATTAGACGTAGTTGGTTAGAATGCAAGAGCCTTAAATTAGACGTAGTTGGTTAGAATGCAAGAGCCTTAAATTTGTACAAACTAGGCAATAATTAATTACAAATCATATTGTAAATAACACACACACACACACACGCATTTACCACTGTGACCGGGAGGGTTTTCTGCACCAAATTAGGATCACCAGAGGTAAATCACGGTGTCATCTTGTCCTCCCGTCATATAATTTAAATCATTAAAATAATGTAAATGCGACGTTCGTGGTCAGGGGAAGAAGACCATAAGACACAAATTATAAAGAAACCCAAGACAAATGATTATGATTACCTTTTTCGTCTGGCCAGAAATAAAATCCAGTAATATAGGAGTGAAACAGATGGTCAATATCACAAGGTCGCACGAGAGACAATTTGATATTACCAGAGTACACTGTTTTCTGTGCCTCAATAGCAATATGTGTTTTACTTTTACTTTTCTCATAACTCTAAATTACATATCCAGAGAGAGAGAGAGAGAGATAGAGGGGTTGAGGGTTGCCGGAGGTATACTCAAGCAGGAACTTTATGAGAAGAGCAAGTAAGAGAGTTTTGATGAAGAGTAAAAGAATGGGAAAGTGAAATGTTGGTGAGTTGCATTTGTAGTTATATTGTTGTAGGTTGTAGTCTGCAGGCAAATGACAGAACATGTAGCGTGCTGGAACAATATTGATTTTGAATTTTTGCTTTATTTTATCCTGAGGATGCAGTGTGTTTTAGTAATGGTAGACCATTTTAGTTTTGCGAATCCTGCCATAGGATATGGTTTTTTAAATTATCTTTGTTGCGACGAATTATGTGTTACATGTTTCTTAGTGAGGATAGCGATGACAGGCAAAGGAGGCTACATACTATGACCATATAATATACAGTATATATACAAATTTACACACACACTCACACTCTCTCATCTATCTTTCTATTTACCTATCTATCTATCTATCTGTCTGTCTATTTATTTAACTATCTATCTATTTATTTACCTAACTATCTATCTATCTATCTATCTATCTATACCCCCAGCACTGATGATCCAGTAATGCCCTCACCAACACCGTCACTCACCACCACTTAGGGACAGTTAACATTAAGGGGAGGCAGACCGTTTTTCTGGACCCCCTTCTCCCTAACGTTTAGCCCAACTTGTTTAGAGATTATAAGACGTTTGGCCCATTAGTTTGACAATTTTAATACCTTTTGCCCCATTTCGTTGTCAATTTTAAGACCTTTCGTGCAATGTAGGTGTCGATCTTTTCCTGGCGAGCGATAGCGAGCCTGCAATTTTAAGAGGAACCGGCCTTCGGCTGGAACATTTTTCTACCAAAAAATGTACAAATTTATCTTGAAGGGGGTTGTTCTTCTAAGCTTGATGGAGGTCTAGGGAGGAAACTAAAAAAATATATGAATAAATTAATTACTAGAACAAACACATGGTCAGTCTCCCCTTAACCCTTCCAGCCCAGGTGTCACTTTAAAATGACACCAAAACAAAAGGGCCGGAACCCGGGTGTCATTTTAAAATCCTTGTGCTTGAAAGCGTGCTTCAAAATTTGCGCGGCAAATTTTGGCATGGTAGGAGCGAGCGCAGCGCCACCAAGCCTCAACTACTAGTGTTATCAGTTCGTACGTGGCCGCCATAGCGAGTAATACTGAAAACAAAAATTCCGACATGTCCGATTCGTTGCAACCTCCCGCGGGCCCCAGTGCTACCCCACTCGCAACTTCAACGCCTGTTCCAACCGAGAAGAGAACTCAACAAAAGAAAGTTAAGCGTTTGTTGAGTGATAGCGTTATACAGCGACAACTTTTTGAAATTGATGAAGAGAGCAGTGGCGAAAGCTTGGTGGACAAGGTACAATTTATAAGTGAAAGTGAAGACGATTTTGTGGGCTTTGGAGACGACGATAATGTCGATTTATTTGAGGGGGGAGACAGTAGTGATGATCCTGATGTGGAAGTGTTTCAGGAAGGTGCCATTGAGCTTCCCAGTGTGCTAGAACCTAGGCCTACCCCCTCACCATCTTTGCTAGGTCAGCCTAGGCCTAGCCCTAGCCCTACCCCAGGACCTTCCCCTTTGCCTGCCCGTACGCCCTTGAAAGTGGGCAAATATTTCTACAAACAATCATTGATCAAAAGTGCAGCTAAAAAAGCACGCAGGGCAGCCGCAGAAAAGCATAGGGAAGCTGAAGATAGCGATAATGACGCCGACCCTGGCTTAGCAACCACCCGTATTCCATTGTTCCGACGCCTTGACACGGGACGCCGCGTGGGTCACCCACAGCCCTCGCCTTCATCTCTCGTTCAGGATGACCAAAGGGCCTCTTCAAGTGGTATTGGTGATGTGCCACAGGCCTCAACACACCGCAGAGCATTATTTCCTGATGAAAAGCCCTCGGCTCGCCGCAAAAGGAGCCCAACTCACGAGGCCTCGGCTCCCATTCTTGAAGCTCCTGCAGCCTCCCGCGCCTCACACCGCCGACGCCCGGTCACTTCATCACCAGAATTGTCTCCTGAGGAGGATGCTGACGACCCCAACATTGCCCCAGATGACATGACGTCGCCTGAGGAGGAAGAGGAAGAGGAACCGGAACAGGAAGAGGAAGAGAGGAAGAGGATGTGCCGACAAATCGAGGGAGAGGGCGAGGTCGTGGACGTGGTCAGCCTGCCGACGCCGCTACCCCTGGGCCTGGGCCTGGGCGTGGGCGTGCAGGGTGTCCGCCTGGGCGTCCGCGTGGCCAAGGGCGTGTGCCAGGGCGTCCAGGGCGTGTGCCTGCTGCAGCACGACCTCGAGCATCAGCATCCGACCTGTTTGTGTGGACAGATGGAGCTGATTTTGAGCCAGATTGTCCTGCCTTTGACGAGGTACAGATGGGTTCTGGGGTGTCACCAGCATATCCCTGTGGCCCAGATGCTACCCCCAGTGAACTTTTCTGTGGCTTCTATGACAATGAAGTCATGGAATACCTCGTCAAAAGAGACAAATCACCTCCATGCAATCTGTGCCAACTTTCTTGGGAGGAAGACCAGTGCCAAGATGGTGGCATGGAGAGCTCTCACTGTGGCAGAACTATATGTGTTCTTGGCACTCACAATGCTGATGACTCATTTAAGGAAGTACGTTCTGGCTGACTACTGGATCACTGGCGACATCATAACGACTCCATCATTTGGCAAATACATGTCCAGGGACAGGTACTTCGACATCCTCTCCTATATCCACCTGACAAACAACATGGCAGTCCACCTTCCCGGCTCATTATGGAAGATCAGGAAGCTGTATGACATGATACGTCATCGGTTCACCACATACCTGATTGCTTTCCAGAAGATGTGCCTCGACGAGTCTCTGGTCCTGTTCCGTGGTAGGCTGCACTTCCGACAGTATATCCCGTCCAAGAGACACCGCTTCGGCATCAAGCTCTTCGTCCTCTGCGACTGCTTGGCGGGGTATGTGCTGGACTTTATAGTCTACAGCGGCAAGGCTGGAGAAGTTGTGACTGACCCTCTCATTGGTTTTGGTGGCGCTGTAGTGAAGAAGATGATGGAGAGGCACTTCAATAATAACCACATCCTCTACACAGATAATTATTACACGTCGCCTCTCCTGACCAAGTACCTCCATGACCGCAAGACCGGAACTGTCGGCACAGTCAAGGGCAAAAGGAAGGGCATGCCAGGCTACCCAACCAAGACGAAGAAGGCTGACATCTTCCACAAGAAGAGTGGCCCCATCCTCTCCATCCACTGGCATGACCAGCGCAAGGTCCACCTCCTCACCACATGCCACAAGGCCCAGATGGTCGCCACGGGGAAGGTGGACCGAACAACCAAGAACCCCGTCCAAAAACCAGCTGCTGTCCTGGATTATAACATCAACATGCGCCTCGTTGACAAGTCCGACATGCAGATGGGCTTCATCGACTGCCTGCGAACATCTTGCAGTTGGTACAAGAAGTTTATCCTGCATACGGTAGATATGTCGATCCTCAATGCCTACAACATCTACCGTCTGAGGACTCCAGGAGCCAAGAAGTACAAGTCCCTGCGGAAGTTCCACAAGCAGGTGCTACTTGAGCTCCTGACTAAACATGCGGGCACACCAGACAGGCCAATACAAGGACCAGGCCAGCTTGACAGAACGGGGTGTGCTGAATTCTTCAGGAAGCACCAGCTCAGCGCTCTTCCTTTCAAAGCACCAGGTAGTAACGTTAGGAGTCAGAAGAGGTGCCATGTGTGGAGCCACACAACTCGCAGACCCCGCAAACCCACAAAAACCACTTGGGAATGCCTCGAGTGTCAAGTTGGACTGTGTGCTGGCACCTGCTTCAACGACTTCCACACTCTAACAAACTTTTGAAGTGGAAGTGACAACAGTGAAAGTGACACTCAAATGTAGGCTAAGAATAATAATATAACTAAGTATAAGTGAAAAGGACACATAAGTAATAATAAGTGCCTTAAATAACAATATGAACAAGTGAAAGTGACACTAAAATATATATTTCTAACAATAAATAAGTGAAAATGACACTCAATAAGCCTAGGCCAGTCAAAGTGACAGTATAATAATAATAAAACTAAGTATAAGTGAAAGAGACACACACAAGTAATAATAAGTGCCTTCATAACAATATGAATAAGTGACAGTGACACTATATATATTATTAGCTTACCTAACAATACATAAAAGGGGAAATGACACTACCAATTATCAAAGTCCAGTGAAAGTGACACTAATAATCATAATAATAATAATAAAACGAAGTAATAAGTGACAGAGACACAAATAAGTTCATATAAATAACTTTATTGAGTGAAAATAACATAATAACTATAATAAATGACAGAATAACCAATAAAACACTATCAAATCGCTTCCTGGCATAATTGCGGGTGGAGCGACGAGTGCAACTGGGCGTCGTAGCCGGGGCCGCGGTTGAGTGTTCGGACGCGCCGAGGTAAATATGCGGCAAAAGTTACCTCCACTTCCATCACCATCACTCCGGAACCAGTTGAGCTAGAGAGCTTTACTCAACGCCATTCTACGCAGGAAGGTAAGGCGCTCATTTCTATATATGTTTGATTAATGTAGGTAATATATTAAGCGAGATTAGCCTTAGTTTACTTTTGTTGATATTCGACCAGATCGCCCGGATACGAGCTCCGTCATTAGGAGAGCCTGCCCGGGCCAGGAGGGTTAACATTAAGGGGAGGTTTTTAGTTTGGTCCCTAGATATCCTTCAAGCTTAAGATTACACCCCTTTGAGCCCCTTTCAAGATAAATTTGTACATTTTTCGGTAGAAAAATGTCCCGGCTGAAAGCCGATTTCTCTTAAATTACAGGCTCGCTATCGCTCGCCAGGATAAAATCGACACCTAAAAGGCACGAAAGGTTTTAAAATTGACAGAAATGGGTTGAAAATTCATAAAATAGTCAAAATAATGGGGCAAACGTCTTAAAATTAGAAAAACAATGGGGCTAAACATGAGGGAGAAAGGAGTCAAGAAAAAATCCCTCAAGTGGACATCTCCCCTTAAGTGAGGGAATTATGGCTCGTCCACTGACCGGAGGATGACAGGGAGGACCATCATCACTATCAACATGTGTACGTCGTTCTTATATTAAAGGTGATGACATTTATACATACAATAGCAAGTGAGTTCCCAGTGTGTGATTGAAATAAATGAGAGACAGAGAGAGAGAGTGAGTGAGTTAAGTTCTCCATGTGACTTAATGTATTCATCCGTGTATTATCCATACACTGCTGGGTAAGATGTGTTGTGCCCAGGTCTGAGTCATGTATTGACTCGGGGCTTGGTCGGTCGGTACCATCCGCAGTAAGCAAGGTTTGTTGGCTCTGATTAACTCTTTCTGTACCGGCGACGTGTTTTTAACTATACTTTGGCTGGCTACTATTCAGTTTAAAAATGGGCCTCTAGCAATTAACAGGCTTCTAACTGTTTCACTTGACAATTTTTACGACCACATATCCTTCTTGAACTGCATACAATCGTCTTAATATAGCTAGAGTAAGATGAAAAAGTCGTCTCGGAACAGAAGGGAGTGATGGCTGAGAGAGAGATTCCCATAGATTCACTGGCCACACAGACCTTACGATCCCAGCGAGGTTGTCAGGACATAATTCTAGGAGAGAGAGAGAGAGAGAGAGGAGGGGGGGGGGTTTATATCCATCATAGAGGTAAATGTATTCCTCCCTATATTATTGATCCATGGACAGTGTTGGTCTCAGGCCTGGATGGTGTGTTGGTTCTGGTTGTGTCACTTGAGACCATTCACAGTAAGCAGGGTTTGGGGTTTAGGATTAACTGTAGGTCGACCATTCTGATAATGGTATGTAGATGGTTGGTGGAAAATTAAAACTTCCCCCCCATCTCTCTCTCTCTCAAGCAGAAGATGCACATCTAGCTGAACGAATCATGGACAGGGGAAACACCGCCACAATTCAAGCAAACTGCACCATGAATCGTGAGGAAGTTCTAACTCTTTTGGACCAACAAAGGAAGCATTTTAACGACGCCATAGACAGGTTACAGCTCTCTGTAACTAAAACTAAGGAGTCCCTTGAAAAGAAAATGCAGAAAATAATTTCAAGTTTAGAGTTTACTCAAGAGAAATTGGATGACGCTCTAAAGGAACTGAACACTGCCGGAAGAGACAGAAATGAGAGTGCAGCAAATATCCAATCACTTTCCAGGGAGAATGAAGAACTGGCAAAATAACTGAAGCATGTTGGAAACAGAGTGGAGTATCTAGACGACTACAGCCGCAAAAACAACCTTCGCTTCACTGGAATCTTGGAAGACCCGGGAGAGAACTGGGAAAAACTCAACAAAAGGTGAGCAACATACTCCGTGAAAACTTTGGAATGACATCAGTAGCCTTCGAAAGGGTTCATCGAACTGGGAAGAAACAACAAAACAAACATCGTGATATTGTTGCAAGATTCTCCAACTACAACGATCGGGACGACGCAGTATTAAGGAACAGATGGAAACTCAAACGCACAAAAGTATTCGTGAATAAAGACATGTGTTCAGAAACCAACGAAATACGTCGTCAACAGATGGAGGCTCTTAATGAAGCCAGAAAACGAGGAAAACATGTCTACTTCAACTATAGAACTCTGGTGATTAGAGAGCCTAATCGTGTCTCAGTGACAAGGAATGCACCCCAAGTTTCATGGCCAGCACCTCAAATCTCAACCATTACACCACCTGCCTCACCACTTGCCAGCCCCTTCAACCTACCTCGGCCCCTCTCACCCCGCGACCGGCCCCGCACCCTGCCACGAATGTTATCGCCCAGGACCCCGCCACCTCGCTCACCAGGACCCCACCACAGACCACCACATACCCCAGGACAGACCCGAGGTCACAGCACGCTACAGGGATATACGACGAGATAGATGGTGCAACAAGGGATATCGTGGTGCCAGACCGCGAGGGAGCGACATCCCTGACAAGCCCTATGATGCCAGACAAGCAAGCGAGAGACAGACGTCAGACAGTATTCTATAAACCCTAAACAAAACAAAAACAATGTTGATCATCAGTTCTGTAACTATCAAGGAAACTGATACATAATCAACATCACTAATCTTCCATTTAGTAACCTAAACAACCAAGATTTCTTAATATTATTAAATACAAATGATACGGAAATTAAAAATTTAATTCCTTTTGATACAATTGATAAATTATGTGTAAACTGTTTTTGCCATAGTTACTGGTGTCCACTCTTCACATGGGTGTACTACAATGTTTGTATGCGTAAATACAAACATGAAAGTCATCTAAGCGAGCGATATATAGAAAAATCTCCATATCAACCCCCCCTCACTCCCTCCTCCTATCCCCATCTCCCAGACCATAACATCAACACCTGCAGCTGGGCGGGCTGTAAGGGTGAGAATCCTGTGACTTCCCTGCCCTCGGGTGCCTCCCTCCTCCCTCCATCCCTCCTTCCTTCCCGTTATTGTCATTCATTCAACGTTTCTCAAGCTACAATTTCGCCTATATTTATCGTATATTGCTTATATGTGCCTTACTTTTTGCTATGTAATGTTCAGATGGGTCGCTTACATACGTACATGTACACTAGAAGGCTTGAAAGTGCTCAACTCACGATATGTATGCGATATTTCGATCAGTCCTCCCTCCCCTCCCCTTGGTTTTACACCTATACGGCAGAATATACGCACGGGAAAATCTCACCACTTGATGTTTTTCTCGCTGCGCAATGCCATTTGCACCACATTTTTCAACTACGGATGACCCCCCCCCACCCCCCCAAAATGGTTTTTTTGGTACACATATATATGGCTGGATGCGCGCTTGCATTCCCTACACGTTGAGGTGGTTTTCATCGAGATTGGTAAGGGTCGGCCAAATAGTCATATCTTCGCCAGTTCAATTTCCTAGGCTGGTGCTTGTTAGATTAAATAGGATCATCAGCTTTGGTAATTGCATTTGTTATGGCCATGTCTATATTACACGTTAATTGGCTGTCACAGATACACGAGCAGGTTTAACAGACACCCATAATGAATATTGCCAACAATGACAATAAGCAATAATTTACCAGGCTGATATCATTGAATTTAAGAACAAATATGATTAAGTAATATGTTTTGCCATGTCCCCAAACTTTAAACAAGCAAGCAATGCAATGTTATACAGACAATACGGTACTTAACCCGTACAGCCCCAGCGACGCGTCTGACGCGTCGGCGATGTATGTAACGCACAGCCCCAGAGACGCGCCTGGCGCGTCACCCTAATTGCGCCGACCGTAACCTCAGGTGTAGCCACTCAAGAGGGCTCAGATTTGTATGGGAACTGTGTACGTATCCCACGCAACCGTGCCGATGGTTGAAAACTCTCAAAGTCCACGTGCGTGCGCGCGAGCACGCAATAACCTGTTTTTTGGGGATAATTGCCTTCAATTCTTTACTCTTGTAAAATCCGTTTTCGGGGGCTCTGTAGGACCATTTTTTAAGCTTTTTGAGAGGTTTTTCGTGGTTTTTCCTTCATTCCTAACCCATTCGCTATTGTTTCTGGAATAAAACCATTTTTTGAAAACCGGCCGGGTTCTGGTGCGCAAACATTACAAAACTAGCCGGGGCTCCACGGGTTAACTACACGGGAAAATTAAAATTTTATTGAAACTGGATGATAGCACGATAAGTGGAGCAAATGTATTCAAATATTGTATTCAGATATGTCTTGATAGCCTAATGCTTAGTGTGCGGAATTTCGGTGTAAGTATCCTAGGTTCGAGTCCTTGGAGTACTACATGTATTCATTACTTTCATTGATTTCACTAGTTACGTAGGTTTATTCGTAAATTAATTAATGAGTTTGTGAAAACAAATATGAAGACCTATGTTTTGAAAGGACATTGGAGAGCATTGGTATTGTAGCAAACTTGTAGATGCGTGGAATATGTTGCTGAATTCTATACTATGTTGAAGAACGTTGTTGGAAATCTTGAAAATGTAGGTTAGATAGTCATGTAGTTAAGATGATTGGGTTTGAGATAAAATCATGCTCCTTACATATAGACATGACACCTTCATCTCCCCTGCCTTTACTTTAAATACAGTAATACATTTTATTTTCACAATGGTTCCCTTAACTCACTCTCACTCTCTCTCTCTAAACCTAAAATTCTCAGAGCAATGTACGGCTGCAGCAAATAAAGCTAACAGCTTTGGGATTTATCAAAATATATTTTACCTTTATAAACGACACATTATTTGGCCGTTATTCAAAAGCATTATTATACCACATCTTAAATAATTATGGCGTTCAGTTCTGGTCCCCGTATCTAAGGAAAAACATTACAAATCTCGAATATATGCAGCTTATAACAACTAAACTAATTCCCTCTCTGTAAAACAAGCCATATTATGAAAGCCGGAGGGTGGGGAGAGGACCTTCTACTTTGCTGCCCTATTCCTCTACTATAAACTGTCCCTGTCTAGTAGTATTGAGGCCGGATCACCTAGTAGGGACCGCAAGGTATGTGTGGTCTGGTCTGAGTATCTCTCTCTCTCACCATTACAGTTTTCCGGCCAATCACCCGGTAAAAGGTCAACATCAAAGAAGTATGGAGACGTTTATAATTATGTTAAGGAGGACATTATAATTTTCGGAAATGGGAAAACGTAGCATGGAAATGATGAAGAAAACGGGACAACAGAGGGAGAGGGGGAATGGGAAGTGCGAAGGATATAAACTTGATTGTCTGTATATTAAATTCCATAAATAACGCAACACCTGATGTGTGTTACTTATTTGTGATCCGGTATGAGCTAAATCTCATAATATAGCCTGTGTGTTATGTTAAAATAAACTTATTCTGCGTGCTGTTCTAGAACACACACACGTTTGACTCCTCCTTCCAACCTCTATATTAACCCCGCCCCTTTTATTAGGAGCGATTAAAGGGCCATCTATTAAAAGATAAGTGAACTAATACATTGCCTCATTCCATGACAGCAGTTCTGTCGTAGACTGTACTATCATACAAAAAAGTATCCTTACTCTCGTGAACGTCGAGTTTCATAAAGTGGGGTACGATTCGAGCTCAAACAATAGTTTCCATATTACTTCGTCCATCGAGTCTAAATGGTGCGCGTCATTTTAGTAAGGATACTTTTTTGTATGATAGTACATGATAGTGATGTATTATATTATACATTCAGTCAGAATATGGAAATAATAACGAATTAAAGAACACAATATAAGTTATCAGAACAAATGTCATATATGTAGATGCTAGAGCAATGGATTAGTGAATTTGTTTATATAAATAATGTTTATTGACAGCTCTATTTTACGAAAACGAAGTTTTCGCAAAACTGTATTGTAAACAAAATCCGTCTTCATGATGATTGCTATGAGAGAAACTGCCTACAAAGAAAACCAGGAACTCCAATAACAAACAGATACAATCCTGGATCTGATACCAATACTTGTACCAGACGCTGAAGTGGCAATAGTGTCACACAATATAATTATGGTGGAAATATATGTTCGTAGCCCTGATATTAATGCCACATAACACCCGATGGAAATGTTGTTACCACATTATGGTCATAAGCCTTGTGTGTGTGTGTTTGTGTGGTATTTAGCTTATTCAAACACCATAAGTTTAATGCGAAAAGATTCATATAGATTGTGTTCTGTCGTTAAAAACTAAGCCTTGTCAATGCCGCTTTGATAATTTTCATTATAAACCTAATAATGTATATTGAAGGTTTTATTAATATTCAAGAAAGCTTCAGAGAAGTGTATAATACCACTCAAATACCGTATGATACAACAGGGAATGTGTTTGGTGGTGGAATTTGAAGCATCATAAGTTGAACAAAAAATGTAAAATATATATATATATATATATATAGATATATATATATATATATATATACCGGTATATAATATTATATATAAAGCAGAATATTTATAGTGTAATCTTCATTTTAAATAGTCATTTCACAAATTACCATATTGTATATACTACAAAACATTTATCATCCTAATATACACTGAGGTTATCATTGTTTTTCCTGTGGCTTTCTCTATATTCAGTGCAAACAATATTCTACAACGTCTGACTCCTTGACCTTATATTGCTCCAGGCTTTAGGCTGTTAACACCTTACGAGCGGCCTATGCGGTTTATTTATATGTACCGCACAGCGGGGTGTTTTTAGCCAAAATAGGGCTGTTTACGTGATCATTTTCATGCCTAAATAAGACCCAGAACGTAAAACAAGTACCTATCCCTGAAAGGGCATAAACAGAGCTTTCGAATGACACCATAACGATCCTTTTATGATGGCTAGTTTTCTTGCAATAACCGTGCAACGCGAGTGCAAAAAGCATGTAATTCGGTACTTTCCCCATATAATTCAGTATGTAGCGAGTGAGAGAGGGAGGAGGGAGCTGAGATTCGTGTCAGTAGGTTCGCCGCGGTGGTCTGGAGCAGTCATACGCTCGCTAGTCTCCTGCCACCACTTGTCTCTCTCTCTCAGCAACATTACGTGCTGAAATTGCCACTCGACCTATGTCGAGCGCCGCCACATAGTCCAGCTTTATTTAACTCGACTTATGTGGTGAGCCTCTAATTAAGGGTTAAACATTGTACATTGTTGTGACGCTCACCGCTTCCCCCAGGACCGCATGGCTTACTCGCTAGGACTCGCCAGGGCAGAGAATATAGCTACAGTCTACCTATCATTGTGTACTTTCCTTCTCGAGAAAGCTTGTGTTGCAGACAGTTCAGAACTGTTCTTTATTTTCGTCTGTCACAATCCTTTCTATTTTATTTAGTCAACTGAAAGTATTGTGTTAAGTAGTTGAATGATGGGAAGGCGAGCGGGAGAGGGAGAGAGAGAGAGACACAAGGTGGTGTGACTTGATAGTGAGTGCGGCGCGTGGCTGGCCCCCTTACATAGGCCTCGAGGGATTCGTTGCCTCCTGCCTAACACTGCCTACTACGCGGCTGCTTACTGGACGACTGTCGCGCGCCCTCGTGCCATTCTTGCGAACTGGGACTCCAGCCAGGAGATCCATGGGAATATCCTTGTCAGATCCTTCCCAGACAGCATTCTCTAAGCATCTCCCTTGAACTGTCCCACACTCTTGTCTTAGAATCTTCTCTCCTACTGCCTCTATCATTTCCACCACTTCCTCACCTTTTATTAATATCAATCCCCCTCTGGTTCTCTGCATCCACACCTTGAATTGGTGGCCAGACTGTATTATATGCTGGATCTCACATTTCTTATGTACTAGATTAAGGTTGAAGATAGTCATTGTCTTTTTTGGGAGATTGTATTGCTCAGACTGTCTCCATCAATCACTAATGTTTCTACAGGGTTAAATAATGCTAGACTAGGGATCAGGTACCTTGCTGTTGGTGTTTTCAATGTGTGTAGGCTACTTTTGAGCTGTGGGTTACCTGGGTGGATCTTTTGTCTGTGTACCTTGGAGTTTAGACTGTGTAGTGCGTGAGGGCTGCTTGCCTAATCCACCCAACACTGTTCTAACTCTATTTGCTTTTACTTTTGAGGGTCGCCAGGAGGATACTCGATACTTGTGATCGAGAATCCTCAAGAGAGCACCCCTTCATATTAACGTAATCAGGCCGCACAGACCCAAGGTCCACACTAGGCTAGGAGCTGCCTTGCTCCACCA
Organism: Paralithodes platypus; assembly: GCA_032716605.1. Taxonomy (NCBI): domain Eukaryota; kingdom Metazoa; phylum Arthropoda; class Malacostraca; order Decapoda; family Lithodidae; genus Paralithodes; species Paralithodes platypus. The sequence goes on along the minus strand of CM064508.1, from coordinate 5,919,905 downwards.
GAATTCTGTACCTTTGCGCATCCCAGCTAGACTTTGTTAACCCGGGTAGACATTAGCTGGATTAGATCATATACTCTTTTATGCATACCCATTATTTTTACACAAGCATTTTGAGGTCTAGGTTGCTGTAGAGAGACACAACCAGCATAGACCGGTTTTGTTAATAGGAGTACTACTTTTTCCTGGCGAGCATTATTACAGTTGCACCGACTATAATATTCTTGTGTCCATTTACATTATAATTATGTCCAGCCTTTTTGCGTATTTAGCCTACACGTGCATTGTCCTGCCTCCTGCTATTTTGTGGTTCCATTTCCGATACGTTCTTCTTAGTAGCATCCGACATTATTCAGAAGATTCCTTGTTCGGTGCTTGAGGACTTTACAACACTTTCTCTCATAAAGGAGTGACATATATTATTGATTAAAGTAACGTTAAGTAAACCTTCTTGTTTGCATTAGATCACTCTTGTGATTTAATTAAGTTAACTATCTTTTCCTTGTGTACCATAACTAAGCAACCATATGTTATAGGTAATAGGCTGTTTCAGAGAACATCAGCCTATAATAGAAGCACATAGAGTTAAGATACCCCGCTATCACAGATATAACTCTGGAGGGTATATGTGGTCTTTGTTCGATGGGATTTTATATCAGGGGTTGGATCTAGCGTTTCCGTTGTTGAATTTATGCCAGTCTAGTCCAATTTATTGTATCCAATGATTATTCTATATACAAATTAATTTCTGCTGGTAAATTTAAATACATATGTTGCATCTACCGTTCCCCAAATACTCCTCCAGAGCAAAGTCTTTTTGATTCTCTGTCCTCACAACTCAGTGTCCTCAACTTAAATGCTTCTTCTGAAATCACTGTGTTGGGTGATTTTAATGTCCATAATGTTGAATGGCTCACTCATTCAGCCAGGACTGATGATGCTGGTCTTGAATGTGAGCTATTTGCAGACTCATTTAATCTCATTCAACTAGTCAACCAACCCACCCGTGTACCAGATAATCCTAATCATAATTGCCACCTACTGGACTTATTTTTAACAACCAATTCAGAAAATTATGATGTTACAGTGAGGTCCCCACTTGGATCTTCTGATCACTGTCTGATACAGGCCACCTGTCTATCACCTACCACACCTTCCCACTCTGAACCTGTTTTGGTGACTAAATGGCATTACGATAGGGCAGACTGGGAGGGTCTTCAAGGTTTCTTTATTGATATTCCCTGGACCTCTTTCTTTTCTAATGATGCACACTCCACCTTGAGCCACATACAAGATTTTGTAAAAATTGGAATGGAAACTTTTATTCCTCATCAAAAGTACAGTAAAAGATCTAATTCACCTAAATGGTTTGACCATAATTGTGCTAGAGTAACTGAACAAAAAGCAATAGCCTACAATGCATACACAAGATCAAAAACACATGAAGCCTTTAATTACTTTAGAACATCAGAAATCATGCCAAAACTGTATTAAACCTAACTAAATCAAACTTTCTCCATAAGCAGGCAAATAAACTTCTAAATAATCCAAATGATAACAAAATATTTTGGTCTACTCTTAACTCATTCAAATCCAACTTCACTACTGCTTCATCCATTCCACCATTAAAATCTCCGACTGGCAATCTTGTAAGTGACCCACGAGGTAAAGCTAACCTTCTTGCAGATATTTTCTCCACCAACTCAACCTTAGATGAAATAAATCAAGATGTCCCTGTACTTAATTTTAATTCACCTGAAATTCCCTCACTTAAGATCCACACCAGACATGTCAAAACTATTTTGCAGAATCTCTCAGTAGATAAGGCTCCTGGTCCAGATGAAATTCCTCCAATAGTACTTAAGAATTGCTCCTTGATGCTCGCTCCTGTATTGGCAAAAAATTTCCGTCTGTGTACTCATACCTCATGCTTCCCAGTACCCTGGAAAGAAGCAAACATCCATCCAGTTCCTAAAAAAGGTGCCTCTTCAGATCCATCAAACTACAGACCAATAGCTATAACTTCCACTCTTGGCAAAGTTTTTGAAATTATATTAAATAATCACATAATTAAGCATCTGGAGAATAATAAATTAATCAGTGATAGGCAATATGGTTTTAGACGATGTCGATCAACTGCAGACATTCTTTGCCTTCTTACGCATCAAATCAACCAAGCTACAGACCAACATGGTGAAACACATACAATAGCACTGGATATATCAAAGGCATTTGATAGAGTCTGGCATCAATCCTTATTGTCGAAGATGTCACACTACGGCCTTGCATCATTAGTTCCACTAATTTCTCCTTATCTTCATAACCGAAAAATACGTGTAATGGTAGATGGCCTTTATTCTCAATTTCACTCAATAAATGCTGGTGTTCCCCAGGGATCAGTTTTGGCCCCAACTCTGTTCCTCATTCATATCAATTATCTCATATCTACCACTCATAATCCAATACATTCCTACGCAGATGACTCAACACTCCACAGTTCCTTCACATTTACCAATTCTTTCACCCAACCCGATCTTATAAATTCAAAAATAAACACTGCAATTTCTCTGAACCAGGACCTTTCTAGAATTAATGAATGGGGACAAGAGAATCTAGTTTCCTTTAATGCACAGAAAACCAAGTACATTCAATTTTCTAACCGACAGAATCTCACTGACTCCCATATATTTTTTAATGATGTAAATATTCCCACTTCCCCTAGTATTGACATTCTCGGTGTAACATTAACTACTAACTTGAGCTGGACACATTATGTTAGAAGCATTGCTAAGAATGCCTCTAAAAAACTGGGACTCCTGTACAGAGTTCGAGAATTCTTCACTGACGAGCAGTTGGCCGTAATATATAAAAGTCATGTGCGATCTCAGATGGATTACTGTTCACCTCTGTGGAAGTGGAGTGGTTGCATTGAGGCAGTTGGACAAAATTCAAAATAAAGCTATTAGATTAATCAATAACCCTGCAATCACACAGGACCTTCCTACATTAGCCATACGAAGAAACGTTGCATCCCTTGCATTATTCTACAGATATTTTCACAGCAATTGTTCCGAGGAACTTGCTTCAATTGTGCCGCCTCTCCACATCTTTCCCCGTAGAACTAGGGCAGCTGAGAGCGCCCATGAATTTACACTTTCTCCTCCACAATGTAGAACTTCTGCTTATCAGAATTCATTTATCCCCAGAGCTACTACTCTTTGGAATTCACTTCCCTCGAATTGCTTTCCACAAACTTACAATCAACAAATGTTTAAATCCAGTTGTTACAAACATTTTATGAATGGAGGATGCCTTTAGGCACATGGACCTTTTTGTTTTATCTGTGTTTTTCCTTCCTCCGTTCATTGTCTCTTAAAAAAAAAAAAAAAAAAAAAAAATTTTTTTTATAAGAGCCACTGATTTATACGAGACCCGATCGTAACAAATGGCGACCTAGCTCAGGATTTGCTGAACTGACATATAATTGCAGGTTATTGTGCAGATTTTTCTCACAGTTTAGGCAGTGAACATTTGTTGATTTTGTGGAATATTTTTTGAGGACATGCAAGAATTATTTTTTTAGCAAAGTAATTAGCACTTAAGCGGTCTCCGATAATTTTTTATTGTGAATATTGTGGTATATGAGTTTGGGGTACTTCTTTTTTGTGTATCAAAGTGAAAAATCTTCAGTGAGCATCATGTCTTATAACGGATCAGTGCAGGATGAAGACACAGTACGTGATGTAGAAGCTGAGGAGCAGCAGCATGGGCAGGTTGTTAACTTGGTGAACAGTGAAGAGGATGCAAGGATTTTTTTACAATAGCCTGTTACTTACGACTGGTTGGTGGGTATGAATCGGTACGGTCTCCAGTGCTTAGCCGCAGCTATCGGTCATGTATGTACTAGTGGCATGACCAAGGATGACCTGATGACGTGTGTGCTGGGTGGGGTGACTGGCGTACGAGGTAGGCTAAGTGCTCAGAGCCCTTTGGCCGAGATTCCCCTTCACTCGACTCCCAATTCTCCTATTGGAGTACCGACCCTGAGCACTCTTCCAAAGGTGGGTAGTGACTGGCAGGGTGGTTTGCCCCTGGGGGGATCACCGGGTATTTCTAACATCATTGCATCTCCTCCTCCTCCTCAAGGCTTGACCCCAGAGATGCTCTTTCAGTTCGAGATGGCAAAGATGCAACATCAGAGTCAACAGCAGATAGAGCTAGCTAAGATAGAAGAGAGAAAAGAGCTGGCTAGGATGCAGCAACAGACGAGGGAAGCTGAGCTTAGGACTGAACTAGAATCTACAAGATACTGTGCCGACATGGATTTAGAGAAGTCTCATGTTGAGACGACGGGACAGCGACTCGGTACTGGAAACCGTGCGCATGATCAGTCTCTGTCGCACCTTCTCAAACAGGTCCCTGTATTTGACGAGTCTGGTGTCACAGAGTTTTTCAATAGATTTGAGAAGAAGTGCCGGGAGCATCAGTGGCCTGAATTTAAGAGGGCGGCCCTTGTGTCCTCTAGACTCGTAGGTAAGGGGCTCAAGGCTTACGATGCACTGCCTTTGGAGTCCTGCGTTGTTTATGAGGAGCCCAAGGAGGTTGTCCTGCGGGCATACGAGCTACAACCCGAGACATATAGGTTAAAGTTTCGGGGTGTGACTAAGGGGCGAGACAGTACCTTCTTGGAGCACGCCCGGGACCTGTCCGACACTATGGGAAACTGGCTCAGATCAGAGAAGACAACTACGTTTGATGAGATGAAACAGTTGATGCTTCTAGAGCAGTTTTATAAGTGTATGGGCGGCGACTTGACTTTAAACCTTAAAGAGAAGAACCCAAGAACTCTCGTAGAAGCAGCAGAGATGGCTGATTTTCGGTTGTCACTAATTCGGGGGTGCGGCTCTGCACTGAGAAACGATGTAGGCATTAAGGAGCGTTACCCTCCCCCTCCCCGGAATATGGACACACATAAATTTAAAAGCAATGACACCAAGACTGATCACAAACCTATCACCGCCCCGTTTAAGAAGGGTCAGGGGACTTTTACACCTCAGTATAAGTCCAAGGGGAAATTTGAGTGTTATCACTGTCACAAAGAGGGGCACATGGCAAAAGCTTGTCCGAGCAGACCTCCCACGGCGGCTGTGTCATTGGCTCCCAGCATTGGGGTGTTGCAGAAGTCTTCTGTGTTTGCTGGAGGCATATGATCAGAGGATGGAGCACCGCCAGTGAAGAAGGATCCGGAAGGCTTGAAACCTGTCCGCGATGCCTTTTGCGACCATAGAGGGCATGGCTGCGTGAAGTGGGGGGGCAAGAAGGACGGGGTACAGCTTTTGCGTGACACAGGTGCCTCTCAGATACTCTTGAAGAATTTCACTGGTAGACCCATAAATGCGGCGCGGGTAATTGTGGTGCAGGGAGTTAATGCAACTAGGTCATACCCGCTTGTTAGAATGGAGCTTGAAGTTGACGGTGTGACTTGCGAACTGGATGTGGGAATCATGGAGAAATTTCCTGTTGGGGGCGTCGACCTCCTTCTCGGCAATGACTTTGCGGTGCCTGCTTCTAAGGTTTCACCCTTAGTCGTTGCCGAGGAGCCGGCCGACGTGAGTAGGGAGGAACAGGAGTGGGTTGAGAAGTGTCAGGTGCAACCAATGGCGTGTGTTGTAACCAGATCTCTCGCATCCAGGGAGTCACAGCCTAACCAACAGTCTTCAAATAAGCAGAGGAACGGTCACGAGAAGGTGCTGAAAGCTGATACGGTGGAGAGTCTAGTACCAGCAGCGCTTCTCGGAGACTCAGTATTAGCACCATTATTAGAGTCTGGAGAAGCACCACCACCTGTCACTGAGAGTGTAGAGGCAGGGCTTAAAGAGACTCAGAGGCAGCAACGGTATACACAGAGAGAGCAACGGGATGCAAAGTTCGATGTTGGGGGAGGGCATGAGTTGTTTCGCAAACATTTAGACAGGCTAGCTCCCTCAGATATTCGCAAATTGCAGCTAGAAGACCCGGAGGTTCTAAAGTGTAGTAACGGTGCTGTCGAACTCGAAGAGGTACCTGGGGAGAGTTTGGGGTTTAGCCCTAATGAGGTTGTGTTTGGACACCGTGTCAGAGGGCCTCTCCACATGGTAAAGGAGATATGGGAAGGCACCGCTAAACCATGTTCTATGCTTAAGTATGTCCTTGAGAGTAGAGAACGAATGTTGCGTAGTCTGGAGTTGGCTGGCCGCAATCTGGTAGGCTCTCAGGCCCTCATGAAGGACAGGTACGACCACAAGGTGAAACTCAGGGAGTTTCACGTGGGTCAGGATGTGTTGATACTACTCCCTCTTGTAGGTCACCCTTATCTGCAAAGTACGCTGGTCCTTATAGGGTAGCAGAGAAGCTCTCGGACTTAGATTACCTGGTGGCCACTCCAGACAGGCGTAAGAGGAATCAGTTATGTCATGTCAACCTGATGAAGGAGTATGTGAGACGCCCACCTGAGCCTCTCACTGTCCCCGTGATGACTTTCAGCAGTCAAGTTGGAGAACGAGAACGGCACAGGTGGATGACAACTGGGATTATCATGTTTCTGCAGATCAGTGGGCGGGAAACACGAGACAGGCGGCTCATGAGGCTTTGCAACACCTACCTGAGCAACAGCGTGTGGCTGTCGAGCGCCTATTCGGTTTATACCCTACTGTATTTGCGGAACACCCAGGCCTCACTACTCATGAGGTGCACGACGTTGACATCGGAGACCACCCACCCTTCAAATCAGTGCCCTATAGGGTGCCCCCTATTAAACTTCTGGCCCTCCGGGCGGAGTTGGAGTATACGTTGCAACAGGGACTGATAGAGAAGGGGGCGGTAAAGTGGACATCTCCCGTAACGCTGCAACCTAAGCCGGATGGCAAGGTGCGCTTCTGTGTTGGTTTCCGCAGGCTAAACGGCTTGACTCCCACCAACCCATATCCTCTTCCCCGGGTCGATGACTGTGTAGACAAGATTGGTAGGGCCAAGTTCTTGACCAAGGTGGACCTGGTAAAAGGTTACTGGCAGGTGCCTTTGTCTGAATGGGCGAAAGAAGTGTGTGGTTTTGTGGTGGATGGTGCTACATATCGTTGTAATGTCATGCCGTACGGTCTAAAGAACGCACCAGCGACCTTCCAAAGCTTGATGAACGAGTTGTTGGCTCACATTCCGAACTGTACCGTGTACCTGGACGACGTCATTATCTACGATGACGATTTCAAGAGCCACTGTGAACATGTAGAATTCCTATTTAAGAAATTAAGCGAGGCAAACTTGGTGGTCAACCTGGGAAAGTGTGATTTTGTGCGGGCTACCGTGCAGTATCTGGGGTTCATGGTGGGTTTGGGCCAGGTGTGCCCCCCACAGAACAAGATATTGGCTATTAACCACTTCCCCAGGCCGTCCACCAAGAATCAGATCATGAGGTTTTTGGGCATGATTGGTTACTACCGCCGCTTTATAAAGGACTATTCTACTGTGCTGGCTCCTCTGACGGACCTATTGGCCAAAGATAGAAAGTTTAAGTGGGCGCCTGAGTGTGAGAGGGCTTTTTTGCTAGTAAAACACCTGGTGTGTACTCACCCAATCCTCAGGGCCCCGGACTTTAGCAGACCATTCCAGCTGGCAACTGATGCCAGTGGTGTGGGGGCTGGTGCCGTTCTGAAGCAATCAGACGTAGATGGGCTGGAGCACCCAGTCAGTTTCTTCTCAAAAAAGTTCAACTCGGCGCAGAAGAACTATTCAGTAGTTGAGAAGGAACTGCTGGCAATTGTGCTGGCGCTCAGGCACTTTGAGGTGTATGTTCCAGCCTATGGACCAGTTGTGGTGATCTACACCGACCATCACCCCCTCAAGTTCCTAGGCTGACCAGGTGGTCATTAATGTTGCAGGAATACAACCTAGACATACGCCATATTGCCGGTTCTGAGAATGTGATTGCTTATCGAGGGTGGAAGACCCAGGGTAGATCATCACAAGGGTAGCCTCCTACTTTGGTTTGATTAGTATGTTTACGTCTGGTGCTTGTTGGCTCGCGTGTGTAGCCCAGCGTATTGGGTCATAAAGTAGGAGTTGCTGTGTTGGTATAGAAGTAAAAACTAGGCTTGCCCCTGTAGTGCAGCCGCCATAAACATATTACAAATATAAAAATCCTATAAAAACTCTTTTTTTTATAGTTAAATTTTGGTTAAGTATGTTATAGCAGAAATTCTGAGTTGTACTCTTCTCAGAAGGCTGGGCTAGTTAAGCTCGCTCTTATGAGCATAACTATGTAATTTAATCTATTGTGTTGGGAAGGGTTGTTAATTTGTATAATGTGTTATTTTGATGAGAACTGTGCTTTACATTTCATTGTCGCTGGGTGGATAGGAGTGGCGAATTTTGTATGGGTTCTGCGTGTCAGACTTAGAGCTCATAGTTGGAGCCTCTTAAAAATCTTGGGTGGGGTTTGACGCTCACCGCTTCCCCCAGAACCGCATGGCTTACTCACTAGGGCTCGCCAGGGCAGAGAATATAGCTACAGTCTACCTATCATTGTGTACTTTCCTTCTCGAGAAAGCTTGTGTTGCAGACAGTTCAGAACTGTTCTTTATTTTCGTCTGTCACAATCCTTTCTATTTTATTTACTCAATTGAAAGTATTGTGTTAAGTAGTTGAATGATGGGAAGGCGAGAGGGAGAGAGAGAGACAAGGTGGTGTGACTTGGTAGTGAGTGCGGCGCGTGGCTGGCCTCCTTACATAGGCCTCGCGGGATTCGTTGCCTCCTGCCTAACACTGCCTACTACGCGGCTGCTTACTGGGCGACTGTCGCGCGCCCTCATGCCATTCTTGCGAACTGGGACTCCAGCCAGGAGGTCCATGAGAATATCCTTGTCAGATCCTTCCCAGACAGCATACTCTAAGCATCTCCCTTGAACTGTCCCACACTCTTGTCTTAGAATCTTTCTCTCCTACTGCCTCTTATCTATCATTTCCACTACTTCCTCACCTTTTATTAATATCAATCCCCCTCTGGTTCTCTGCATCCACACCTTGAATTGGTGGCCAGACTGATTATATGCTGGATCTCACATTTCTTATGTACTAAATTAAGGTTGAAGATAGTCATTGTCTTTTTTGGGAGATTGTATTGCTCAGACTGTCTCCATCAATCACTAATGTTTCTACAGGGTTAAATAATGCTAGACTAGGGATCAGGTACCTTGCTGTTGGTGTTTTCAATGTGTGTAGGCTACTTTTGAGCTACACGACACTACGGATTCTGTGGGTTACCTGGGTGGATCTTTTGTCTGTGTACTTTGGAGTTTAGACTGTGTAGTGCGTGAGGGCTGCTTGCCTAATCCACCCAACACTGTTCTAACTCTATTTGCTTTTACTTTTGAGGGTCGCCAGGAGGATACTCGATACTTGTGATCGAGAATCCTCAAGAGAGCACCCCTTCATATTAACGTAATCAGGCCGCACAGACTCAAGGTCCACACTAGGCTAGGAGCTGCCTTGCTCCACCACAATTCTGTACCTTTGCGCATCCCAGCTAGACTTTGTTAACCCGGGTAGACATTAGCTGGATTAGATCATATACTCTTTTATGCATACCCGTTATTTTTACACAAGCATTTTGAGGTCAAGGTTGCTGTAGAGAGACACAACCAGCATAGAACGGTTTTGTTAATAGGAGTACTACTTTTTCCTGGCGAGCATTATTACAGTTGCACCGCTTATAATATTCTTGTGTCCAATAACATTATATGTCCAGCCTTTTTGTGTATTTAGCCTACACGTACATTGTCCTGCCTCCTGCTATTTTGTGGTTCCATTTCCGATACGTTCTTCTTAGTAGCATCCGACATTATTCTGAAGATTCCTTGTTCGGTGCTTGAAGACTTTACAACACTTTCTTTCATAAAGGAGTGACAGATATTATTGATTAAAGTAAACCTTCTTCTTGTTTGCATTAGATCACTCTTGTGATTTAATTAAGTTAACTATCTTTTCCTTGTGTACCATAACTAAGCACCCATATGTTATAGGTAATAGGCTGTTTCAGAGAACATCAGCCTATAGTAGAAGCACATAGATACTGAGAGTTAAGATACCCCGCTATCGCAGATATAACTGGAGGGTATATGTGTTCTTTGTTCGACGGGATTATATATCAGGGGTTGGATCTAGCGTTTCCGTTGTTGCATTTATGCCAGTCTAGTCCAATTATAAGAGCCACTGATTTATACGAGACCCGATCGTAACATTGTGCTAACCATGCTAACCCTAAGTTGTGATTGGCAAGGTGATGGGATGAATGGTGGCAGCAGTATAATCTTGCCTTTGCTATTGTCAGCGATAGTTTTCTGGTTACCTTCTGTCGATAATTCTAACCTTACCTGAAGTGGCGGCTCCATCAGGTGGACCGTTTTTTTCCGTCCTTTTCTATCTTTGTTTATGGTTAGGCCTATTCAGTACATTCTAGTTAGTTTGCTTTTATTTCTGGCCGGTGATATACATCCTAATCCCGGCCCTTTAAATAAATGTTGTAGACTCAGTATTGTACTCAAATATTCGGGGCCTGAAAGGTAATCTTTATGATCTTTCTGTTTTGACATCATTTGTTGTTCAGAAACTCTTGCTTCAGAAACGAGACATATTTCAGAACTTCTTATTCCCAATGTTAAGAATCATAATTTACTTAGACGCAATGCTATTCCTAGGGCCCAAGAAATGTGTCTATATATTTGTTCAGGTTTTATTGCCTCTCGTTTGTCCACTCATAAATGTAAATGTCATGAGGTTATTTTATTAAAAGTATCTAGCAGATTTAACAATGGTTATTTTATTTCACTATACCGGAATCCTAACCATGACAACAACATAATGATTGCTTGTTAACTGTTATGGCTAATATCTAATCGTCTGATCGTAAAGCTGCATTCATCTTTGTGGGTGATCTTAATGCACACCATTCGGAGTGGCTCGACTCAGTTTCCCGTACTGATCAACATGTACCTGCTGCTCTGGATTTTGCAAATCTGTCAGGGTGTGAACAAATTGTTTTAGGTCCGACCCATGTTTCAGGTAATCGTTTAGACCTTGTCCTTACAGATGTGCCTGGAGTTGTAGATTTTGACGTAGTTTCTCCTTTAGGCACCTCTGATCACTCTGCTCTGTCCATTAAACTCCATACATGCTTTGTTCTCCCAAATATTTCCTTCTCCCGCATGTTATTTCTTAAATCCCAGATAAATTGGCCAGGGATTACTCTAGCTGTTGGTAATATTAATTGGCATGATATTGACCATGCCCCTTGCCCTGTCCTCCTCGATATAGGTAATAGGAGAGTCACAAGTAAAATTACAAAGACCAGGCTGAGGGATAAAGCCTGGTTCAATGAATATTGCAGGCATGCACAGCGGGTAAAGCAGACTGCATTTCGTTCATGGACACGCTTTCGTACACAGCTTTGCTAGGAGAATTATGTTAGTTTGCGTTCGAATGCCCAGCGAATATATTCTTTAGCGGAAGCTGAGTACAACAACCATCTAAAAGCTATTCTGACTGGAGGAACTCAGCCACACAAATGGTGGTCAGCTTTGAAAAAAAGAGTTTGTTTGGTGTTGATAGTTCTTTGCCACCACTGTGTAAACCGAATGGTTCGGTCACATTTGATTTGACCCTTGTGAGAAAGCAAAACTCCTAGCTTCCGTTTTTGAGAGTAAGCAGGGTGACTCTGAGGTTGCATTACCTCATTCTTGTTCTCCTGAACCTAAGTTCACATCTTTTTCATTTAGATCCATTGAATTACAAACTCTCTTGAATATTTTGGATTCTTTTGGAGGTACCGACCCTACTGGATTTGTTCCTCTATTTTTTGAAGAGATTAGCAAACTTTTGGCCCCTAAACTTGCTGTTGTTTTTATAATTTTAAACCGTTGTGGCATTTTCCCATTATGTTGGTGTTTTGCTAACGTAACACCTATTCCAAAAGGATCATCTTCCAATGTTCTCCCAGAAGAGTATAGACCTATATCCATTACTCCGGTTTTATCTAAGGTCTTTGAATGCCTATTTGCCAGATGACTCGTAGCTTTCACCAATAAATTTAATTTGTTGCCTCCAAACCAGTTTGGGTTTAGGAAGGGCTTAGGTACCTGTGATGCTCTTCTTGTCCTCACTCATGATCTCCGGGCTTCATTGGATGCTGGACATGGATCGAGATTAATATCTCTAGATTTTAGTTCCCCTTTTGATCTAGTTAATCATAAGGCACTATTATTCAAACTCAGTTCCATGGGGATTGGTGGTTCAGTTTTAAATAAAATTTCTAAGTTTTTAACTAACAGACAACAACGTGTGGTAGTTGATGGCAATGTTAGTCCTTTTAGCATTGTTAAATCTGGTGTAGCTCAGGGTCGTGTACTGGGCCCTCTGCTTTATAACCTTTTTACTAGTGATATGTGGTGTAGAGTTTCTATAAAATGATTGCTTATGCAGGTGATGCCTCATTATATGCACCCATTACTTTTCCTGCTGAGAGAGATTTGATCGCCAATACTCTGTAAGATGATATACTAACAATTATTAGTTGGTGTGAACGTTGGGGTATGAAGCTGAACTCTGCAAAAACACATAGCCTTTTAACCCGGGAACTGCGGGGAGACTCTTAAGAGTTCCCCCGGCGGACTGCGGGAAGACTCTTAAGAGTCAGAGAAAACAAAAATTAACTTTTGACATCGAAAAATACAAAAATATTTTTATTTTTGTATTTTTTTATTTTTTGGGGGCCCCTGGGCCATGCAAAATATCAGTCCTCTACCTCCCCTCCTTCCCCACTTTCCTCCCCTCCTTCAGTTATCACCTATTTTCCCTGTTATTCCCTTATTCTGAGGTATATTTTCGTGCTAACATTAGAAAGCCGGTTGCAGGGTGTGGTCATCACTGATAGAAAGCGAGTGCAAGAGAGAGAGAGAGAGTATCGATCGACTGTGTCTCAGTGGCCTTGGGGGAAATTGGCGGGAAAGCAGCTTGCCTCACCCATACATTATACAACTCGCGGGCTATATCTCCGATTTTGACCATCCAAACGCTGTTTTCACTCGTTTTATTGTTGTTTCAGGTTAATACCTTTATAATCAACCCATAATAGGCGCGTATGGATAAGTATTAATGCTATTAATAGTACAATAAATATTTTAGTGACAGAAACACCTCGAATACATGCGCACAGGGAGAGGTGTCTAATTACCCCCATGCACACTTGTTAGGTTAATTAGTAGATCTAGGACACCTTTTCCTTTGCATCCTGAAATTATAATAAATGATTCTGTAATCAATCAATGTACCAAACTTAGGTTGCTGGGTGTGACTCTTGATTCAAAACTTACTTTTTTATCAGATTAAGTTTCTGTTGCCTGACCTGGATGTTAACTTTGAACATCGTCGCCTTGTTGGGTCTTTGACTCTATTTCATAAGATATTTCTTAATGCTGATCATCGATTTCATTCTAAAATTCCACCACCTTTTCGGCCTGTTCGTGTGACTAGATATTCCTTGGAGTTAAATAATCAGGCCTTTGCTCATGTTCATTGTAACACGTCACAATATTCAAGAGTAACACGTCACAATATTCAAGATGTTTTATCCCATCAATCACAAACTTCTGGAATACTGACCCTAATGAAGTAGTGAATGTGGACAGCTCTCTGGTTTTCAAGACAAGGGTTAACGCCTTTTTAGTTTGCTTTTTTTTTTTTTTTTCTATATTCCAACTACTCCCTCTCGGGTATAGGCTGATAGCCTTTACACTCTACCGCTGAACACGGTGAGGCCCGTGAGGTCTTGTTCCAGCCTAGGGAGGGAGACATGCGTAGCACCTATTCACGGCTCGAGCCCAACTGCATCTCTGAAGCTGCTTCGCCTCTGCGCTTCACAGTCTCATTCCCCAGGCTCGGACCCTCACTCTCAGAACACCATCTATTGAGCAATTAACTCACTAGGCATTGCCCCCCTGTAGCATATTTTGAATATGGGAATATTCATACAGTGCTATTTAATCAGGGAACAATGAGGGTATTTTGTTTTGGCATTTCGGTGTGCTGTGGTAATGCACTGAAACTAGGTACAGCACAAATTCCATCTCTATAATATCTTCCCATTGACATATTGGGATTCGAACCCGGGTCAATTGGATTACCAGTCCAGTGACAAGACCACTCTGCCACACCTCCCCTTATATCTTCCTGGCTATTTGTGCCCCCCACTGAGACCCTTCGGGGTATATAGTCTCCCTACGGCTCTTCGGTGGGGCTCACATGTAGTATCTGATAATAATAATAATATCGGTACCTTCAGTGGCTGCATTTTTACTCTCTACATCTGGCGTTTTAGTTTACTAGCACTTAATAAGGTTGATAAGAAGACCACCTCCACCCTCCAAAAAAAACGAAAGTTATTTGATAAATTATCTTTGGGGTCACATTCTGGCTATGTATTGTAAAAAGTATCCAATGCCTCGACCCTTCATAATTTTCTTAAAATCAGCCTTAAACCCACAACTAAGCAATAGTACCTCACAATCCACCACACTAGTCGTGATATTTACTTAACTAGATACATTAGCATTGTATTGTATTGGTTTCACATCCCTGAACAATGTGCAGAAGGAAGAGGTGGCAGGATTTAACAATGTATACACAATGGTCAAATTCATTAAGCATCATTCAGAGTCATTAATCACTTTGGTATTTTCGGTCATGCTCAAAGAAGACATGATACGCATCTACCTAAAGAGAGAGATGAGTATAGATCAGGCTCCACCTGCCTGGTTCTCCAGTGAAAGCATGACCTGTTTACCAAGTAGGATCGATATATTACTCCTGATACCTTCCATTTTTATCTGACCAGAAAAAGAAAAACATATTTTAATGTATTTTCTTCCACGATAAGGAGGTATCGTTCAGCGCATGTGTCCTTTTGTCCAAAAGGAAAACATATACATTGGTGATGAATTAGAATGGCTTACGTAGTTTGGTTGATTCCAGCACTTCATATTAACCTGCACACATATCCTATATCCTGAGTTAGGCTAATATAAAATTTTACCTAGAACTTGGTCTATTAAATGTGACAGATTTATAGTTTCAGATACACCTCACACACACACTAACACACACTCTCTCTCTCTCTCTCTCTCATAATTAATACCATGATCATTTGTCTTGCTTAAGCGTCTGTTGA
Organism: Paralithodes platypus; assembly: GCA_032716605.1. NCBI lineage: Eukaryota > Metazoa > Arthropoda > Malacostraca > Decapoda > Lithodidae > Paralithodes > Paralithodes platypus. The sequence goes on along the minus strand of CM064508.1, from coordinate 5,904,658 downwards.
GCCATTTATGAAGGCCGCGGGACCTGCTAATAATTAATATCTAGTGGCCTGGATATGGTCAACACCTCATTACAAACTAAGTGTGAGGTAGAGCACATGCCTCCACCAGGGTTACATTTTACGGGTGAGTTGGTAGCTTTAGATTACCAGGAATTATTACCAACATTGACATATAATTATGTTACACATATTTGTTTTGTACTTAATTTTGAAATTAGATCAATGATCAATTCGGATGATGGAACAATGTGAACTATTGGGGACATTATAATGATAAAGGACATTTGGTAGTTAATAGTGGCGAAAAAAGGAAATCATTGATTGTGTAATGTTATTGATAGGCCCACATAATTATTACAATACCAGCAAAAAACACCATAGTGAAACCTTATCGTATGTACTATAGAAGCCATATAAATAACTGATCGTGTATTGCCATTGATAGGCCCACCGAATGATTACAATAACAGTAGAAAACACCATATTGTAGCATTATAGTATGTACTATAAAACCCATACACATAACTGATCGTGTAATATAATTGATAGGCCAACAGAATGATTACAATATTAGCAGGAAACACCATATTGTAACATTATAGTATGTACTATAGAAGACATTCATATTAATAAAAGCTATACGTATAGTCAATCTGTAATCATATTGTTTGTTACCTGTGTATGTTTTCAGAACATATTTGTCGTGCATATTATACTGTAAATGTATTCATAAGGAATGCCAAATTAGTGAAACCTTCGAAACTGTTCATATTAATAATCCTAACGTGTATGCCATGTTTATTACAGGCTACATGTTCAATTATACCCGTACACAATAATACAGTACCGGGAGAGCCCCTACTGATAACATGTATGCCATGTTTATTACAGGCTACATGTTCAATTATACAGTACCGGGAGAGCCCCTACTGATAACATGTATGCCATGTTTATTACAGGCTACATGTTCAATTATACCCGTACACAGTAATACAGTACCGGGAGAGCGCCTACTGATAACATGTATGCCATGTTTATTACAGGCTACATATTCAATTATACCCGTACACAATAATACAGTACCGGGAGAGCCCCTACTGATAACATGTATGCCATGTTTATTACAGGCTACATGTTTAACCCTTAACTGTCGGCGCGCAACATAAGTCGAGTATAATAAATCTGGACTATCTGGCGGCGCTCGACATAGGTAGTGTGGCAATTTCAGCACGTAATGTTGCTGAGAGAGAGAGACAAGTGGTGGCAGGAGAGTAGCGAGCGTATGACTGCTCCAGACCACCGCGGTGAACCTACTGACACGAATCCCACCTCCTCCCTCCCTCTCTCACTCGCTATATACGGAATTGTATGGGAAAAGTGCCGAATTACATGCTTTTTGCACTCGCGTTGCGCGGTTGTTGCAAGAAAACTAGCCATCATAAAAGGATCGTTATGGTGTCATTGGAAAGCTCTGTTTATGCCCTTTCAGGAATAGATACTTGTTTTACGCTCTGGGTCTTATTTATGCATGAAAATGATCACGTAACAGCCCTATTTTGGCTAAAAACACCCCGCTGGGCGGTACATATAAATAAACCGCCTAGCCCGCTAAATAAGGGTTAATTATACCCGTACACAATAATACAGTACCGGGAGAGCCCCTACTGATAACATGTATGCCATGTTTATTACAGGCTACATGTTCAATTATACCCGTACACAATAATACAGTACCGGGAGAGCCCCTACTGATAACATGTATGCCATGTTTATTACAGGCTACATGTTCAATTATACCCGTACACAATAATACAGTACCGGGAGAGCCCCTACTGATAACATGTATGCCATGTTTATTACAGGCTACATGTTCAATTATACCCGTACACAATAATACAGTACCGGGAGAGCCCCTACTGATAACATGTATGCCATGTTTATTACAGGCTACATGTTCAATTATACCCGTACACAATAATACAGTACCGGGAGAGCCCCTACTGATAACATGTATGCCATGTTTATTACAGGCTACATGTTCAATTATACAGTACCGGGAGAGCCCCTACTGATAACATGTATGCCATGTTTATTACAGGCTACATGTTCAATTATACCCGTACACAATAATACAGTACCGGAGAGCCCCTACTGATAACATGTATGTCATGTTTATTACAGGATACATGTTCAAATATACCCGTACACAATAGTACAGTAACGGTAGAGCCCCTACTGATAACATGTATGCCATGTTTATTACAGGCTACATGTTCAATTATACCCGTACACAATAATACAGTACCGGGAGAGCCCCTACTGATAACATGTATGCCATGTTTATTACAGGCTACATGTTCAATTATACCCGTACACAATAATACAGTACCGGGAGAGCCTCAACTGATAAAAAAAGCAAGAATTATGAAAGGGGTTGTGTCAGGGAATAGTCATGTTCATGTAAGGAAGATTATAGAGGATATATTGCAGGGGAGAGAGGACAAGGACAGCAAGACGATAACATTATTATAAGATTATGATAAAGGCATATGTGACCTTTTGAGATATAGAAGTCTTATGTGTTTCGAAATTGAGTTATGATATATAAACACACCGGAATAGTTATTTTGGATTATAAAGTTTTCTAAAACAAAATATCAATGTAATGCTTAAGAAATGGGAGCAATATAAAAATGGTATTAGTAACTCGGTAGGAGTTTCAAATGCAAATGATGAAGCAGAAACAAGCAAGCATATGGCACTGGAAAGTCAATATGAAATTAGTCAAAATAGTTTTCGGTTTTGACTTATTAGTTTTGCAAGCCGAAGAAGGTTAACATCTCTCCTTCTGAAATGTTAAATCCTTCTTCAGTAGAGTACACTAAAACAACACGTTACAATACACAATTTATTCATATATATTTCGAAAATATTCGTAAAAAGGTCCGAATGTTCTTGGAGGTACTAACTATTCCTTGCAACATTCAGTACCTCCGCCTCTCTCTCTTTCTCTCTCACTCAGGCCCCAATTATTCAGATGGCCGCTATGGTAATGGTTCCAATTATAGTTCACATGAACCTCCCTTATAAGTTATAACCGACACCTGCTGAGAGAGAGAGAGAGAGAGAGAGAGAGAGAGAGAGAGAGAGAGAGATAAGTAAAATTGCTATTATGATGTCAATCATTTGTAGTTAATTTTACAGTATACGTTTCATATTGGTAATACTATGTATTATATTCTAAACTAGCGCTATATCACGTAAGCAATATTATGTTTTTCATCTTGTTCTTTAAAAAATATTTCAAGATATTTTAGCAACTTATATAAAACGTTTTTATTTTCCTGATCCTGACACACTTATATTCTTGCCAGATCTAAATAAATGTCCCGCCCTACCTCTTCCCCCTCACTCCGTTCAAAAAACGGGGTCAACCAGACCCCAGACAGGGTAGTGTAAGTCAAATACGAACTGAAAATTCAGACAATGCACAATCGGTAACATCCAACTCTAATACTCTTAAGGTGTTTTATGTAAATGCTCGTAGCATACGCAATAAATATTCAGATCTAGAGGAAATCGTGTTTACAGAACATTATGATATAATCGGCATTACAGAATCTTGGTTAAATACGGAAGACAGAGACTTTTTAGCCGAATATACGCTTCCTGGTTATACAATGTTTGAGAAAAGTCGGATCAATAGAAATGGATGAGGAGTTCTGTTTTTTATAAAGGAAAGTCTTAATCCTGTCTTAATGTCAAAACCTCAAATTGCGAATATAGACATATCTTACGTACTATTAAATAATAAACGAGGAACTAAAATAACACTAGCTTTATTATACAGACCCCCATCTCAATCAGTGCAAACTGCCAGTGAAATTTATGAACAAATTGCAGAAATAACTAACATACAAGATACCGTAATTCTTGGCGATTTCAACTTACCCGTGACTAAATGGGGCGATATTCTTACTTCACACTCTGGACACGACCTCTATGCTAACTTGCAAGAGAGTTCACTTTTTCAATTTGTACAATCTCCGACCCGTGGTAATAATGTGCTTGACCTTGTACTCGCAACAAAAGAAGAATTAATAGAGAATTTGAATGTTGGTGATGAATTCAGTAACAGCGACCATTGTACGATAACTTGTACTTTAAAGTTTACTAGTAACAAATCAAATAGCAGCATTGAGAAAGTCCCTAATTTCAAGAAAGCAAATTTTCATAAACTTAAATCAAAGCTTAAAGAAACTGACTGGAGCTTTCTGACTAACAATAACGACATAAATACATCTTGGGAGTGTTTCACAACCACTTACCTTAAGGCAGTGCAAGACTGCATACCATCGAAAATACGGCGTCCAGGCCATAATGAGAAGCCCAAATGGTGGAATAAAGATATTTCAGACTGTCTGCTTGCTAAAAAATTTGCTAATGATAGATTAAAATCCTCACAAAATGACGAAGAACGGGTGAAATTTGTAGAGCTACGACGCAAAGCCAAAAAGTTAATTAGGCAAAGTAAAAAGACCCTGGAGTTACATGTTGCGAATCAAAGTAAAACAAACCCGAAAGAATTCTATAGTTATATCAGAAAGAAAAAAAGTAGTTACTTCAACTGTTGGACCGTTAGTCGATGAAAATGGAGAATTCACCAAAGACGAAGTACAAATGAGTAATGCCCTCAATACCTTCTTTGCATCAGTTTTTACAACCGAAGACCTTAGTGATATCCCTACACCATCGCCGATTCAGATTGATAATTCAGATGTTCTAAGCAATATCACCGCTACAGAGAGAGAAGTATTGAATTGTTTAGATAAACTCAAGGTAAATAAAACGCCTGGACCTGATACAATCTCGCCTAGAGTTCTAAAGGAAGCTAAGGATGAGCTCTCCAAACCACTGACATTGATATTCAATGAATCCTTGCAGTCTGGGACTATGCCTGATCAGTGGAAGCTAGCCAACATAACACCGATATTAAAAAAAGGCAGCAAATCCCTACCCAGTAACTATCGTCCAATTAGCTTAACCTCAATTGTATGTAAAATGTTAGAAACGGTCATAAGAGACAGACTCATAAATCACTTAGAGGCAAATAACTTACTTAACCCCTAAATATCGGCGCGCAACATAAGTCGAGTATAATAAATCTGGACTATCTGGCGGCGCGCGACATAGGTCGTGTGGCAATTTCAGCAAGTAATGTTGCTGAGAGAGAAAGACAAGTGGTGGCAGGAGAATAGCGAGCGCATGACTGCTCCAGACCACCGCGGCGAACCTACTGACACGAATCCCACCTCCTCCCTCCCTCTCTCACTCGCTACATACTGAATTGTATGGGGAAAGTACCGAATTAAATGCATTTTGCACTCGTGTTGCGCGGTTGTTGCAAGAAAACTAGCCGTCATAAAAGGATCGTTGTGGTGTCATTGGAAAGCTCTGTTTATGCCCTTTCAGGGATAGATACTTGTTTTACGCTCTGGGTCTTATTTAGGCATGAAAATGATCACGTAAACAGCCCTATTTTGGCTAAAAACACACCGCTGGGCGGTACATATAAATAAACCGCCTAGCCCGCCAATAAGGTGTTAAAGATACTCAACACGGCTTTCGTAAAAAACGTTCCTGTTTAACAAACCTCTTAGACTTCTTCCATGATATCCTTAACCTCTACGATGAGAGTAAAGCTGTAGATATTATATACCTTGATTTTCAAAAGCCCTTTGACAAAGTTCCCCACAAACGTTTACTGCTAAAACTAAAAGCGCATGGAATACAAGACGGTGTGTTGAAATGGATAGAAAATTGGCTCAGCGACAGAAAGCAAAGAGTAGTTATAAACGGTACGGCATCTAAATGGACCATTGTAAGTACCCCAGGGATCGGTACTAGGACCAATTCTCTTTCTAATTTACATCAACGACATAGATGAGGGTCTCACCTGTACAATCTCAAAATTTGCTGACGATACAAAAATTGCAAATAGCGTACTCTCAAAAGAACAAGTTGACGATATGCAACACAATCTAGATAAATTGTCATGTTGGGCCCAAATTTGGCAAATGAGTTTCAATGCGGATAAATGTAAAGTACTACATATCGGATACCTAAATGAGAGAGCAAACTATTCGATGAATGGCACTCAGCTTAAGAATGTAAACAGAGAAACCGATCTGGGAGTAACAATATCGAGTAACCTAAAACCGAGTCAACAATGTTCAGAAGTTGTTAAGAAGGCAAACAAAATAATTGGCTTTATAGGCAGGTCATTTGAGCATAAACCCAAAGAAGTTATCCTAACCCTTTACAATTCCTTAGTCCGCCCTCTTCTGGAATACTGCGTTCAATCCTGGTGCCCTTATGACCAAAAAGATATAAACAAGCTAGAACGAGTTCAACGTAGAGTTACCAAAATGATACCTAGCCTAAGGAAAAAACCATACGAAGAGCGTCTTAGAGAATTAAATCTATTTCCTTTAACCCAGCGCAGATTAAGAGGTAACTTAATTCAAGTGTTCAAAATCATCAAAGGCATCGACAATATGAACTGTAGTAAGTACTTCACTATCGACCAATCTAATTACACGCGGGGAAACGGTTGCAAAATTATTGGTAAATCTTTTAACTCACACGAATCTAAGAATTTCTTCTTCAATCGAGTTGTCAACTTGTGGAATGGGCTTCCCCGAGACGTTATAGACTGCAGCACCGTTGATTCATTTAAACTCCGCCTAGACAAATATCTCGCATCAAACCCGCGACTGACTGCGTTTGTAAATGAATAACTTTATTTTATCCCCCCCTCAGTTACTAACCCATCTGTCCCCTACTAACTTCCTAATCCTGCCACGGACATTAGTTCTAGGGCAGTAGTTCCCTTTCCAATGTTCCCTTACCCACTCTAAACCACCGTTTGGACACTTGATCCTCAGTGTTTTGGAGGGCAAGCAGCCTAGAAGGGTCACTAGACCGGTTGTTGCTTGATTTCCTTTGTACTCCTTTGTACTCTGCTACGATCCAGGTTCTCAAAGACACAGGGCTCTTCAACATTGGACTAGATAATGGCAAAATGCAACAACGGTAACACTAGATCGAACCCCTGCCTTAAACACTGGAAAACAAAACACCATTACCGCCCTGAGTCGTGCCTGAACAACGAGGTATCCTATGACTCGGTAACTGGTGCACACACACTAGGCTGACGCTCGATGAAACAGCCTATTCTCAAACAGTAAAAGATTACTCGATTAGGTTACACAAAGAAAAGATAGTTAACGTGATTAATTAACGTTACAGTAGATACTCAAATAACTGGCACTCCTGTATTAAAGAAAGTGCAATGCAAGTCCTGCAACATCAACTGGAAACTTCTGAAATAAGTCTGATGCTGGGAAGATGTTCGTAAAGAATCTTGAACAATTATAATGCAGAATACGGGTCACAATAAATGCTAGGACATATAGTAATAATAGGCAGGCGAATAATAAAGACTGCGCAAAGGTAGTAATGCTCGACAACTAAAGAAATGCTTTGTGACACAACGTAACAGCCTACTAGGGTTGTGCAACTCAACAACAACCTCGGCTCAAAAGTGCAGTGAATAATAATGTTGCATACATATAATAATGGGGGCTTATCTCTAACCAGTGTCTGCTCAGTTAATAAAGTCTAGCTTGGGTATCAAGGCAGGGCAACAATGGGCGAGCATGCGGCTCGTAGCCTAACGTTGTCCGAAGGTGGTATAATGAAGATTACGTTATATGACGGGGATGCTCTCTTGATAAATCTAGGTCTCTAGTACCTAGTTCTATCCTGGCGATCCCTCAGAAGTCAACACAAAGAGGCAGCACTATGTTGTGAGAGATAGGCTATGGCCCTCTCACACCACAGCGCTGTGCTCGCAAAGTAAACCCACCCGAAGACAACTTAGGCTCCCACAGTACCTGTCGATGTCGTGCAGGGCTTAGCTAACACTGCACACATCGGAGACAACGACACAGTAACCTTACCCATAGTCTAGCTTTAGATAACCAAGCAGAATCACTCAACACCTTGCCAGGGAGACATATACCGGTCTACAACCTTCCCGAGAGAGGACACATACGGAAAAGTCCGTCTCTCAAAAACCTCAATAAAGCCTAATACCTCCTTAACCCTTAATTAGCGGCTCACCACATAAGTCGAGTTAAATAAAGCTGGACTATGTGGCGGCGCTCGACATAGGTCGAGTGGCAATTTCAGCACGTAATGTTGCTGAGAGAGAGACAAGTGGTGGCAGGAGAGTAGCGAGCGTATGACTGCTCCAGACCACCGCGGCGAACATACTGACACGAATCCCAGCTCCCTCCTCCCTCTCTCACTCGCTATATAAGGAATTGTATCGGGAAAGTGGCTAATTACATGCTTTTTTCACTCGCGTTGCACGGTTATTGCAAGAAAACTAGCCATCATAAAAGGATCGTTATGGTGTCATTCGAAAGCTCTGTTTATGCCCTTTCAGGGATAGGTACTTGTTTTACGTTCTGGGTCTTATTTAGGCATGAAAATGATCACGTAAACAGCCCTATTTTGGCTAAAAACACCCCGTACATATAAATAAACCGCATAGGCCGCTCGTAAGGTGTTAACCTAATACATGGAAATCTCTGAGAGCTTCGCGTACAATACGACTGGTCGACGGTGAACGTCTATGCTGAAACCAGGAGGGATGTTGAGTTTAATAAAGATTAGAGAATGAGAAAGGAGAAGTCGAGAGAGAGAAAAATAGTATGCAAAGTGGCGAGTATGGGGGACAGAATTGCAAAGGATGTAGGCGATATGCGTGTCAGGCAAGCTCTGAGCTGGTAAAGAACATGAGGCAGCGACGGGAAGGGACTAGTTGACCACCCGGCCGCCAACGCCGTCAGATCCCAAGCGAGCCGCGTCATAGCTCACCTCGCTGCCGGGTGTACCCCCTCACCCTCTCTCGCTCGCCTCCCACACAAGCAACATTTATATTATAGCGAATATAAAATATAAGGCGCGGTCACAGACCAAAACAAAGACCATTTCTAGACTGTCTGTGGCAACACGACACTAATTACATAACACAGATCATTCTAGGACAACTGTAGCCCATCCCCCCATCCTGGCGAGCGCTAGCGAGCTGCAATGCCCCACGCAACCATTCTGCTAACGCCGGGAGGCGTCACAACTCCACCAGCTGTCTTCCACTTTTCAACCACTTTCTGGACCAGTACAGCAGACCACTATCAGACCCTCGTTTCCTTCTTTCCCAGACTTTTGGTAAATACTGTCTTTAGGGACCACAACAAATAATTGTATCACCTGTCTATTTTCTTGTTTACACTTTAAATGTCTCGTAGTGTGTATAGTATTGTACAGTCATGTGCACTAATAAATAAGCACTCCTTTGAATTAATAATGATGTCTGTAATAAAGTACAATATTTTATACAACCAGATAAATTTGGCTTTTAAGATCGAAAATTCCAAATGTGTGTACTTCTATCTCACGATTGTATTATTCTTTCGCTCATATTACACCCTATTCTAAGTTGCCGTAGTCTCTCTTGAAGTGCCTCCGGGTGTTTAGTGTGGATTCATCCTGCTGGTGTTTCTGCACCCTAGTTGGAGGCTTCGGAATCTCATATAATAATAATAATTAAAAATATTCCATGTAGACTGTTCTAAAACACTCCTTTGCACATCTTTATGTATTTGCCTTACTAACTTTTGCAAAAAAAAAACTGTCGTTACCTTTAAAAAAACAACCCCTACTGAGCATCATGATGCATATATATATATGTTCTCTCCACTAACCAACTTTACTCCTAAACTCGATTAATGAAATTAACAAACACATGTGTCAGTCCTGGGATTCGAACCTAGGATGCTAACACCGAAAATCAACACACTTATGCATTGCACCACAAAGACAGTAAAATGGTTGCACAAGCCTACTATTTATTATGCAGTTTCGAATCCTTCATACCAATCTAAGCATGTACAATATCCCAACTGCACTATTGGAGGCTATGCATAGGTGAAAGGAAATAGTAATTAACGGGGCACTTAACCCTAGGGAAGGCCTCTCGATAAACTACTACTGTGTATATATAATATACCGGTATATATATAAAATGATGCTCACAAGAGGTAGATCCTCTCTTGCCGTTCCTCCACAGTTATTTTAACTATGTTGAGCCTAGCATATGTAGGCCTATATTCACATCAGGTAGTTAATGGGCAAGTTGAGCTATCTGTTAGGCCAGTAGGTGGTGGTATGAGAATACAAATACGATAAATCCATACTATTAACCCTTGTTTGGCAGTGCCCGACTTAAGGTGGTCAAGAGGACCAAGGACTAACTGGCGGGGCCCGACTTAAGTCCAATGCGATGTTGAGCACATAATTGGCTCTGAGAGAGAGTCCGAGCGGTGGGAGCAGTGCGGGTGGGCTCTGACCGTTCGGCACGGCACCCATACCATGACTGGTCCCTCATCCACACTCATCCACATCCACTGCCTCCCTAGACAGGGAATTATTTAAGGAAATTACCGTATTTTATGGTTTTTGTACTCGCGTTGCAATATCGTTGCAAGACAACCTGTGGTCGTGCAAGGATGGTTCAGGTGTCATTGGAAAGCTCAATTATAGCCCTTTCACGGATACATAATTGTATTACGCTCTGGCTCTTGTTTATACATGAAAAAGAGCATGGAATGAAGCTTGTTTAGGGTAAATCTGCCCACTTTTTCTATTGCACTAGACATATCGAAAGCCTTCGATAGAGTCTGGCATAAATCTTTAATTTCTAAACTACCCTCCTTCGGTTTCTATCCCTCCATCTGTGCCTTTGTCTCTAATTTCCTTTCCGGCCGTTCCATAGCTGCGGTTGTGGACGGCCATTGTTCACTTCCTCACCCTATAAACTCCGGTGTTCCTCAGGGCTCTGTCCTATCTCCTATTCTCTTTCTAATTTTTATAAATGATCTCCTTAACTGTACCTTAATTCCCATCCATTCATACGCAGACGACTCAACCTTACACTACTCCATTAGTTTTTCAGAACGCCCCAGCCAGCAATCCCTCAACGACAAACGTAATGAAGCCATAGAACTCTTAAATTCTGATCTAAATACTATTTCCAATTGGGGCAGAGAAAACCTTGTTAACTTTAATGCTTCCAAAACCCAATTTCCTCCATCTATCTACCCGTCAGGATCTCCCAGCGGACTATCCCTTATTCTTCAACAATACAAAAATCAACCCTTCATCTTCTCTCAATATTCTTGGTGTCTCTTTTTCTTCTGCTCTCATTTGGAAGGACCATATTACCAGTCTTGCTAAGGCAGCCTCCCAGAAGCTGGGTGTGCTCAACTGCCTTAGGCGTTTTTTTTCCCCCTGCACAGCTTCTTGCTCTGTACAGGGGCATAGTCCGCCCTTGTATTGAGTATTGTTCACATGTGTGGGGAGGTTCCTCTCACACCGCTCTCCTAGACAAAGTTGAAAGGAAGGCCTTTCGTATCATTAACTCCCGTCCACTCACCAACTCTCTGCAATCTCTCTCTCTCCGCCGCAATGTTGCATCTCTCTCGCTATTCTATCGCTACTATAATAATCAGTGTTCCTCAGAGCTATCCCAGTGCATACCACCTCCTTTACGTAGGGCACGTGGTACCCGTCTTGCAACTCAATCCCCCTACTCTGTGCAACTCTCCAACCAAGAGTGAAACGTTACTCTCAAACTTTCTTCTACTCAACATCTGAGCTCTGGAACTCTCTCCCAGAATCAGTCTTTCCCTCTTCCTATGACTTAAATTGCTTCAAACTCCGTGTGTCCAGGCATTTTGGCTCGAACGTCCCTTGATTTTGGCCCTGTCACTCTTTCAACTATGGGGGAGGCACTCGCTATAGGCAGTTATGCCTTTTGCCTCCCTCAATCACATAGAAAAAAAAAAAAAAAAAAAAAAAAAAAAACTTGGTAGGTAGCAGATGTTAGCTAACTAGCCGCTCGTTGAGTGTTAAACAGGTTCTCACTACTATGTTTTCCCCATTCCATAAACTATAATGGGATTGGGAGTCTTTATTGGTTACACGATTACATAAAAAAACATACTGAACATCAAAATGTTATTGCATCATTCATATATAGTATGTGTCACTCTTCTATAAAATACAATATAATAACAAACTATTCCCAGGCTTTATAATGCAGCGCATTACGAATTACGATACTGCAGTCCCGTCGAGGAAATAATGATCCCATTCAGAACACAATGACGGCATTCTTCATTTGTATACATTTTGTTCCTATACTTTATTAAATGTATTACAGAAATAATGAACCTCACAAATCAAAGGCCTACTATCTCAATTCATCCTTCGATTCCCACAAATAATACACTAAAATACATTGTCTAATGATAACAAAGATAATAATAATGTATATATATACAGTATATATATATATATATATATATATATATATATATATATATATATATATACCAGTATCAACACATCCCGATGTATCAATGGGAATATATTATTTGGATTGAATTTGTTCTGTACCTAGTATCAGTGTATTACCACAAAGCCCAACGAAACGCCAAAAAAACACCCTCATTGTTCCCTGATTAAATAGCAGTGTATGAATATTCCCATATTCAAAATATGCTACAGGGGGACAATGTCTAGTGAGTTCATTGCTCAATAGGTGGTGTGACGCATGTCCACGTGTGAGCATGCTGTACAGAACGCCTAGTCATGCCCCACTCTCGCTAGGATCGTCAGGGCAGGAACTTTGGCTGTAGTCTATGTAGAGTTTCCTAACTTAGTTCATGTGAGCCGTTGTACTATAAGTATTATGAATATGTATTTTGTTTTCATCTGAGTCAACGAGTTCTATTTGATATCATTAGTTATAAGTATTGTGTGTAAAACTTATTTGTAATGATGGGAAGAGAAACAGCCACAGTTGTGGGTCAGTGGGTGTGCCAGGCGGGAGGTGGGCCTAACTCACTAGCACTCCTCCCCCCCTCAGTGCTAGGGGAGCCTTTGTGTATCCCAGAGGAGAGAGATAAATTACGTAATGGTTGTCAGTGGGCGGTCCTTAGTAGTTCACGTTGGGCTCACTAGAGGGCCGGGTATAAAAAGGGAAGTCTAGCCATTTTTTCATCAGAACTCATTGGGCAGAGCGACTTCTCATTTCCCTTGCTAACTATATATATTCTTCTGACTGATGGGAACTTTCTCTACTACCTTACATTCTTATCTCCTCTTTTCCCTGCCTGTATAACTTCCATGGTCCCGTTGGTGCAGAGCTAGTCAGCCAACGTATTATCGCTTGAGTTCTAACGAGATACTTGCCTATTAGATAGCCTATTTTGGAAGGGTTGACTTAGAATAGGATTGATTTATGTTTGTTGCACTTGTATATGCATTTCCCTGTGTGTTATTATTATTATTCCTGTTTTCTGCTAGTCTAGGTAATGCTAGACTGGGGTAAGGCTTTTCTGTGTTACGAGTTGTTGTTTGATGCAGTGGTTAAGCGATAAACCTGCATTCTCGTTTCGGTTCAGTGAAGCCTAGGTTGACTTCGCGGCTGACTGTGTTGAGTTAATAATTTACAGTGCGTGAGGGCAAGAGCCTAACCACCCTGTATTTTATTAACAGTTTGTTTTTACTTTGTCAAGGAGCCGGGAGAAAACCAGATACAAGGGATCTGGATTTCTCAAAGTGCACTTGTTAGTTTTAACGTAATACTTTAAACAGTCGTGAGGACTTCGCTAGGCTACAAGCCGTTTTTGCTCAGTCACTGCTACCTTTTGCCCACAGTACCCCAGCTAGACTTTACTCGATTAGTAGATACAGAATAGTATTGAAGCTTTCCTTATGTATTATATTGTTTATGCACTATTGATTTCATGTGTTGCAAGCTTGGCTACTTTAGTGATTAGTGGCCCACGAGCACAATCCGAGTAGGCTATTGCCGTTGCATTTGCGGAGTACTTCTTTTTAATGTTTGCCATTTACTAATGCATATTCTTTTAATTATTCTTATGCCAATTTAAGCCTTTAATAGTATTTAATTGCCAGTGTTTTTGCTTATTGAATTACTGTTCAAAATCCGATACGTACTTCTTACGAGCATCCGAGAAGCATCTAACTTTTTTCAGAAGATTCCTTGCTCGATGCTTAAGGACTATTAATTAACGTAACGTAATAGTGCCGATCCGAAGTAGAGGGTGGAGGACTTCTTAAGTTCATAGTCAAGGGTGGATTACTTCGGCTTCGGCCAACACTATTCTTTGGTGTTGTTGTTTCTTACTTCATTGTTTGATTGTTGATCAGACTAGATAATTCCTGTCTCTTTATTAGTCTGTTGTTGAACACTAGTACCGAGTTCTTGTATACCCCGTTATAGCAGATTGAACTCTGGAGGGTATTGGTGTTTTTTGTTCGGCTGGCAGTACTCAGGGGTTGGGATCGTGTGTTTCCGTTGTGGCAGCGAGCCGTATTCGAGTCCTGATTGAGAGCCCTTGTGTAGCCGAGTGCCAGTTCGTAACAGTGGCGTTCTGAGAGTGAGGGTCCAAGTCGAGGAGGTGAGACAGTGAAGCATAAAGGCGAAGCAGCCTCAAAAGTGGGACTGCTTCGAGCCATGAGTGAGCAACCAAGAGCCGCGCGTCTGCGATGGCAGGTTGTTGAAGGCTAGTTGTAGCTCGTGCTTCACTTGTCTCACTTCCTAGGCTGGAACAAGACCTCACGGGCTTCACCGTGTTGAGCGGTGAATGTGTAGGCTCTCACCCTATGCCCGAGAGGAAGTAGCTGGAATATAAAAAAAAAAAAAAAAAAAAAAAAAAAAAAAACAGGACACCACTCACTTATATCCAGCTTAGTTAATCTAAAAGGAGGCTGGGGGACTGTTTGGTAAGGCAGCTCGGAGTAATGATATTAGGAATAATGATGGTAGTATGTTGGACCATATATATATATGTGCCAACAGTGATGTATGGGGCTGAGACATGGGCTCTGAAGGAAAAGGAGAGAAGAAAGCTGGATGTGATGGAGATAAGCTGCTTGAGGAGTATGTGTGGAGTTACTCGTAGAGACGGATTGAGGAATGAAGAGATACGTAGGAGAGTGGGGCAACAGGAACATTTGTCAGCCAGAGTGGACAGAAGGGTGCTGAGATGGTATGGTCATGTTGAACGAATGGGAGATGAAAGGCTTACAAAGAGAATATGTGAGTCAGATACAAGGGGAGATAGAAGGGCAGGAAGACCCCCATTGAGATGGAGAGGCTGTGTAAGACAAGCTTTGGATGATGGAGGAATGACTATAGATCAGGCAAGGGAAGTGGTAATTACGCTTGTGAATAGTTGAGTGAACACGTGGTCATTTGGGGGAAGGGGTCGGGCGCAAGTTGGACTAGATAATAGTCCATCAGGCGCCAGGCGCGGGGAGACGATGAATATGAAGGGTGCACCTGGGAGTGTGGCGGGCTTGTGGCTTTGGCTCCGCTGCATGTCTGCCTGCCGAGATCGGAGCCTCTCCGGGTGGTCTGAGGCCGGGGGAGTGCTGGAGCGACCATGGTGACCCTGGTCTCTGGGTGACCTACTATGGGTTTCAGTGGCCGTGTTACATCGTTTTTCGGGAATAACTTCTTAACAAACAGTTGGATCAGTATGATATTTTGACACAGGTTTTTTCACACCGTGCCCTAATTTTCGTCAATATAGTGCATTACCAAAAGTGTAGGATTAAGCCACTTGTCCCTGTGTCATGAGGTTAAAGTCACACATTAATGACACAGAAACGAACAAGGCTACCGTGGCTTACCTGTGAGAACCACCAAACCATTATTGCTCCTCTATCAAACACGGTAGTTATCACCCATCACCCAACCCTACTATCACCTTTAAATTCAAGTTATTTATCAATATCAAAATATAAATATACAAAAACACATACTTTTGTATATTTATATTTTATATTGACAGATAACTAGAATTTAGAGGCAATAGTAGGGTTGGGTGGTGGGTGAAAACTACCGTATTTGATGGAGGAGCAATAATGGTTTGGTGGTTCTCACAGGTAAGCCACGGTCCGTTTCCGTGTCATTAATGTGTGACTTTAACCTCATGACACAGGGACAAGTGGCCTAATTCTACACTTTTGGTAATGCACTATATTGACGAAAATTAGGGCACGGTGTGAAAAAAGCTGTGTAAAAATATCATACTCATCCAACTGTTTGTTAAGAAGTTATTCCCGAAAAACGATGTAACACGGCCTCTGAAACCCATAGTAGATGTATGTGAATTTTGTGTTTTGTCTGTGTTTGTTCGTTGTTCTGTCTTGTGTTTTCCCTGTTCTTGCTCTGTCTTGAGTCGGCCACCCCCAAGAAAATAAAAACAAAAACATAATAAAATAGAGTAAAATAGAAATACAAATTTAAAATAAGAAAAGTGGGGATTGGGCCTGAGCATATACAAACATACATATATATATATATATATATACTGTATAATATATATATATATATATATATATAATATATATATATATACTGTATAATATATATATATATATATATATATATATATATATATATATATATATATATATATATACCGGTATATATATATGGAGGCTAAATCACAAATGCGTCTGATCAAATTATATAGTAAAACTCGCTAGGATTTAAAAAAAATGGAACACCAAGCTTCTGTCTATTCCCTCAAGACATTTTCAGGGTAATACAAGAAAACAGGGAGAGATTGAGGCTTAAACACTCGTCCTAAATCATCTGTGAGTTACTAACTAGCATATAAATAGTGTTGCCATCCTACTTCCTGTTGCCATATTTTTAGGAACATATCCTACTTCTTTTACATACAAAATTAATGTCTTACAAATTATATATACTTATACAAATATGCATATACACTGAGATATGCCTAACAATACAATCTAATCTAATAATTTATACAATTGTATACAAATCAATGAACTTAAGAAAAACTAAATCAGTACAATGCAAAGATAATATTTAGTAAGAACGTATTCATGACCTGACATTACTGATTGTTGATGTTGTTTAACTCTCACCTCAATTAGAGGTGAGAGTTAAACAACACCAACAATCAGTAATTTCAGATCAAGAATCTAATGGTTTATTTAAACATAAACAAAGACAAAATCATCGTATATATTGGGATGAAGCTAAGATGATCTACTGGTCAAGCTGCTATTATGAAAGACTATTTGCCGTGTCCACATTGATCAGAGTATATAGAAACACTATTAATTTAAATGATGGCCTATACAAAATAGATAACAGTCTTCTAAATCTCCTCCATGAAAATGCAAAATGAAAAGCAGTCTTCAAAAACTGATCTCTGAGTTCTTTCCTTTTATTTCATTAAGGGTAATATTCAAGCCACAGATTACAATATCCCAGCTGTTTAAAGTTAAAGATCGTATCCCTTGTGTTCTACCATTCTCAGTTGTATATAAGTACAAGTGTAGTAGCTGTAATGCTACGTATATTGGTCAAACCAAAGGTCGACTTTCAACAAGGATCTCGGAACACAAGGGTCGATCTTACAGTACCAATTTCCCTTTGTCAAAGCCATCATATTCCGCTATCAGAAATCACAGCAAAACCTCAGACCATACTATAAATAGCCAGGATTTTACCATCTTGTTCACAGCAACAGACGACATGACACGTATGACAGCAGAGACCCTCATTACCCACCACCTCCGCCCATCTCTAGGCACCCACAAGACCTTCACGTCCCTCCTCTGCTTTTATGTCCTGTACTTTTAATATTAGGGACGTGTCTAGCCATATATTTAGATAGATATATGTGCCCATTTGTACTCCTCTGTCTTTATTATAGTCGACCCCCCTCCCCTCTTTCACTCCATGACACTTTTAAATTCGCCACCCACATCAGTTCTATCTCTAAAGCTAATTGTATTTCATTGTTTAAGTCTGCTCTCTCGCTTTTTTCCATGCTACGATTTCGCCAATTAACGCCTCTTTTCAAATGTGTATATTAGTCATTGTTGTCCCCCATTACATTCATATTTTGCATAGCAATATTTATTATTGTATACATTATTTTCACACTTTATGAATTTTTACTTATCATATATCTCAATAAATAATTTCTTAATGTAATAAACCTCAGCTATATTTTCGCTAAGTTTATCTTTTGAATATAGTTTTTATTTTAACATGTGATGACATTATGATACTAACGATAGGTTTTATTTTTTTTCTCTTTTTAGGCTTGATAATGACACAAGATTAGTGTTGAAACGTTGCCAATAAATAAATATATTCCTGGTCGCTTTGGTCTTCATATTCCTTACTCGTCTTCGCTTCCCAGTAGGAGAGTCAATTGCTTCCATTATATATACTGTATATATATACTTTCATATATATATATATATTTGCAGATGATTTGATATCTTGCCCTCTTTATTGATACCCTGTCTAGTTAGGATGTTCAAGAGTTTTACATCTGGAATAAATATTCACAACAGAGCCATACATGTCATATCAATTATCCTCTATACTAGATAACCCAACTCCATTAGTCTATGTAACTATCCTTGTATCCCTCCATCTGTCTACTGCCACCCACACAGACATAATATATTATCTGCATTAGTCTTCACGTCTATGTGATCCCAGACAGGTTTGTGGTGGTGGTGATGGATTTTATGGCTGTACATATTTGTGCTCTCTCTCTCTCTGTCTCTGTCTCTCTCTCTCTCTCTCTCTCTCTCTCTCTCCTCTGGAAGTAACTGACTTGGAAAAGGATTTGATTGTTCTGGTTAGCAGTGACCTAAAGTTTTCCAAGCAGTGCATTGAAGTAGAGACGAAAACCCAGACATTATTGGGCTATATTAAGAGGCAATTTAAGTATAGAAATAAGGAAATAGTCCTCATACTTAACAACGCTCTAATACGGCCTTTCCTGGAGTATGCTGTTCAATTCTGGTCTCCAGCACTCAGGAAAGATATAGAGCGACTAGAAAGAGTACAAGCCAGAGCTGCAAAGCTTATTCCATCGTTTAGAAGAATGAGTTATGAGGACCGGTTGAGAGCTCATGATCTCTTTCCGTTGAAGACAAGCAGACTACAAGATCAGCTCATTGAAGTATTTAAAATACCTAATGGGTTTGACAATTTGGATTATGGTAAAATGTTAGCCTCAATATAAATACAACACACAACCATGGCTGGAAATTAGAATTGAAGAGTTTCAGCACTAATATTTGTGGACACTTTTTTCACATATAAGATACATTCTACCTGGAACAAATTTCCCTCCGAAGCTGTAAACATTTCTTCAGTAGGGCAGTACAAGAAGAGAATAGATAGTCTTTTGCACACTCTGTAAAGAGTGTAGTACACCAAACAGTCTCTCTCCTTCCACTTAGAGTATCTCCACGGATTGGACCGCAAGATCTCCGAGATACTAACTATTTCTTGTAACTCCTTGTCACTCTCCCGCTCTCTTTCTCTTTTTTTCTCTCTCTAACACACCAACCCATATAACTACTAAAATACCGGTGAGGGCTATCCAGAGTGAGGTTTGGCATCCTCTACCCAACCTTAGCCTATCTGTTTTCCTGCACTACTTTTCTTTGCGGACGGTTGGGGCATTGTCCTAGGAGTGCAAGCCTGTGGGGTGATGATCCCCGCCCCCGTTGCCCTTTCAGAGACAGATCTCATCTAACCCTTGCACCCTTCTGGGGCCCAAGCATCTGGAGCGGCTTCAGTCTACTGGACTCGGGACTGTTCAGCCAGACAGTCTGGAGAACTACAACAACAAACACTAGTACAACAAACAATGTCCTAATGGTTCCCGTCACACCCAAACTGGCGGGAAATATGGGAAAGGCCCCCTGTCATAAATTTAGCCTTTCCCATCTGTCTCTAACCATTAACTCGGCACAAAGAGATTTATTTCGTATTTAGAGATTTTGTTCGTGTATTTGTCTATTTGAACACGTTTTGGGGTTATGATTCGATTAACTTTACTGCATCTCTGATTTTATCCCGTGATAATTTAGCCTGTTAGGTAAACAAAGACTACAAATGTTAATTAGTTTGTTAATACATTAACAACTAATATAACAAATATATATGTGGGTATGTATACAAGAGGTATTTGTCGTCGTCAAGGAAACCACAAACTTAACGCTATGCATTTCAATAAAAGCACCATAATGGATACATAATTTATATTGTCATTATTGCACGATTAGTATTACAACATAAAAGTAAAGGGCCTGTCACACTATGCCAATTTAAGTACCGACCAGCCATGATTAAAAGAGTGGCGTGTGTCGGAGCCTATGACCAACGATTGAAGGGCCTGGTCGTGATACTGAGCACACTGGGCGCGTGCGTGCTGAGTGGTTTGCACGTGATCGCCGTAACACGTATACTGTATGGGGTTGATCAGTGACATTCGGCGACCAGTCATTGATTTTCAATACCATACGGTCATTAACGGACAGTGGAATGATGGCGCCGTGCAGCGCATCCCCCCGTTGCGTGCATACCGCACGGCGACCAGGCTGCAAACGAGCGCCGCACAAAGTGCGCCGCTCGTAATAGGGTCCGACTGACGGTCACACTATTGCCTTTGTGCTGTCGCTGACTGCACCCATACTGATCAAAGAGAGGGCCTGTCTCATATATAAAGGCGCCCCATGTAATGTAGTATGTGTGTTGACTTTATAATATATCAATAAAGTATGTCATATTATATATGGTACATATCAAATGTGACAAGTAGGCAGCAAAAACAAAATTGTATGATATGCCCCTCGCATGCTTTTTACCTCAACCCATTTCACCATGAATGGTATATTTAAGTTATGCATGTATGTAATAAATGGGGAAAATGTATGGACAAATATCTTGAACATAGTTACATTTACTTATTGTAATTTATGAGAATGCACCTGGTACAAATACAGTCTGACAAGTAGGCAGTTAAAATATTTTACATTCAAAACAACTGTATTACTTGTGCATGGTCTTATAACCTCAGGCCATTTCATAATGGACGTTATATATATAAGTTAAGTATTATACAGTAAGCGCCAAATAAATGGGGAAATTGTATGGACATATATCAACAACATAATTACATTTACATATTGTAATCTATGCCAATGCACCTGGTACAAATACAGTCTGACAAGTAGGCAGTTAAAATATTAAATATAAAGACAAACGCAATGACCTGTACATGGTCAGAATAACCTCTCACCATTTCATAATGGACGTTAGATAATTATATAGGTTAAGCTTAGTATACTGTATATGTGCTTAATAAATGGGACATTGTTGGTATTATTCGAGCGACGCGACGATGTCCCGTGTGACGTTGCCAGGTCACATACTCACGTTATCGAAGCGCATACCCACGGTGTGCCGTCCCATACCGATCGTACCCTTTGATGCCGACCGGTCACCGCCCTCGTACTTTCGCTAGTATAACATTCACCGTCAGTCGCCGATCACCTCCTGTTTTCGTAACGTCCGTCGACATGAGTTGACCCTGCACCGACCCAACCTTCGAAAGTTCAGCTTGTTGAACTTTTTTCGGTGGATAGCCGACATCTCCCGCACTGTACCGCGCACTACAGTCTGTTTGAGAACATTGCCGAAAGGCACCGCATTTGATACCTCCCTTGTTACGACCGATAATTTCGGCTAACACCGGCACTTAAAATCGTCAAAGTGTGACAAGCCCTTAAGATATATACAGTTGTCTTTGTAGACCCATTACCAGATACGATGTTCCCTAATACCCTGTTTTGAGATAAATGGCTCTTATGTGGCAGATACCCGAGTAAGTAATATTGAAAACAATTCCTGGCAATGTCACCGAGAAACTATTCTCTACTTTGGGTTTCCCGGCGAGAAAATAATATTTTGGCATCTGTTACATACGTTCACTCAAAGTCACTCATGCACATATATTCACACTAAAAAAAACCGCTATCAATACACGAAGCTCTTACATAGTGTTATAGCCTTTTATCATGCTATTGCATTTACAACACTATGCCTGTATTCCGTCTTGAGATTCCTTATACTTGTTATTATATATGTTTACGTAACTATAATAGTCAGACAAACAAATTATCAAAGACCCACACGCAGAATATGAAACTCCCCAGGCTTTAATAACTATGTTAAGCGGTTGGATAGGGAACACAAAGCACAAAGCCAAACAATTCAAGTCGGAAAAGGCAAGGTTTAGCTTCTTTGGTCACACTCTCTTTACCTGCAGTACTGAAGACCTATTAAGGTTACCAGGCGGCGTAATTTGATAATGCGTGGTTACCATGGTAGGATTGATGTCTACAAATTGTTGTGTAAATGTGTAAATGTCACGAATCGCCCCCCCCCCCCCCCAACATAAATCAAAACATACCGAAAGTGTAAGCCTTTGTTAAGTTACATTCTTAATTACCTTAATATATTCCGATGTAATTAAATATTATTGAATATATATCACAAATTAATCCTCCTTGATAACAATTAAGTTCAACCAGGGGAGGTGTGGAGGAGTGGTCTTACCACTAGACTGGTAATTCATCACCCCGTGCTACCGCCAGACGCTGCAGACGCTCTGTCAACGCTCTCACGATATCGATCATAATTTGAGTATTAACTACTCATCCTCTTCATTCTTGTGCATGAAAGGTGGTTTAGAGCACGTTTAACCATCCTGTAGCTTAATAAGTACCACTGCACGATATTTCGCTGTGCATTGACTGATAAACTTTGTGTTTATCACAAGACTCCTGCTCAGACAGGGCACCACTAGCGCCATCTATTGTTTTGTTTTGCTTTGTAAACAAACGCTCTCTTATTACTATTTTATATAAAATCGTAGCCCCTAATTTTACCCATTACCTACTGTAGTAAGTATCTATTTAACTGCCTTGTATGTAAGTAAAGCTTTGCATATTAATTTGCTAATAAACAATATTGTTTACTAACTAACCTGCCTACAGAGACTAACGCCGACGCCATTTTGTAAACAAACCTTTTTGGGGGATTATACATATTAAATTCCAGCAAATTTTGTTCCAAATTTAAGTGCATTCATTTATCTTTTCCCCCTAGATATATTCTTGACTTTTTCTCCTCAGACTGATTTTACTTTAAGCTAAGGGTGGTATTTGTACAAACTAACCTAGCCTAACCCAACCTGCCAAGCTTTTGACCTAACCCAAACCTACCCTAGCCTATAGCCAGCCAATCTGTTTTATTATTAACTCTTGTAGATATTGTATTTAGTATCCTACTGTAGCTATACAGTATATATCTGTAATTTTAGTTGTTGCTTGCACGATCTTGTAATAACCTTTGACTGATACACTTTTTTATCTAAAAAAGAGTAGGCTACTGCTTTACTAGGCTACAGTGACACCAGGGCCATCTGTTGACAGTATATTAACCCCTTGTGTGCAGTCACACTTTATTTTTATATAATCTCTATTTGGTGAATTGTATATTTAGTTACATATTATGTTATACATATATTTGTTTAAGGTTAGGTT
The DNA here is from genome assembly GCA_032716605.1 of Paralithodes platypus. Lineage (NCBI taxonomy): Eukaryota > Metazoa > Arthropoda > Malacostraca > Decapoda > Lithodidae > Paralithodes > Paralithodes platypus. The sequence goes on along the minus strand of CM064508.1, from coordinate 5,881,018 downwards.
ATCACACCTGGTAGCCTATTTCTGCGAATTTCAATTTTATTATTTTCGGTTAGGCTATTCAACGCTGGTAGCCTATTATTGCGTATTTCAATTTAAAAAAAAACTTGGTTAGGCTATCGCCCCTGGAAGCCTAATTCTGCGTATCTAAACATTTTTGTTTTTGGTTAGGCTATCACCCCTGATAACCTATTTCTGCGTATTTCAGCATATTTGTTTTCGGTTGAAGTGATTGAAGTGTTTTTAAAGTGAGTGAAGTGTTTTAAAGTGAGTGAATTGTTTTTTAAGTGAGTGAAGTGATCTGAAGAAAGTGACTGTCACCATGCCTCGTGCTTGTGCGAACTGCGCCGGTAGGTTTGGTGAGTCCATGTTTGCTACTATCGATCTTCAAGTCTGCCGGCTCTGCCAGCAACGAGAGAATTTTACAGTGAAATTAGATGAAGCCTACAACAAGATCAACGTCCTCACCATGAAGCTGGAATCACTCCAAGAGTTTGTAACACTCAACGTTGGAGTACCACAAACTTCAATTGTCACCGCAACTCCAGCAGCCACCAACGCCCCAACGTCAACTGCCAACAATTCAACGCCTACAGTAGCCACTTCAGCTGATGTTTCCGATACTCAAGATACAAATAGTGACTCTCTTCCCCCTCAAGACAACTTCCGTGTCGTGAGGAACAACGTTTGCCCCAAGACCAGGAAACACATACCGATTACCGAGTGTCAAAACCGTTTCCAGATACTCGCAGACTCAGATGACGAAGAGGAAATAGAAGAAGTCCGGCTCGTGGGAGACTCGATGATACGTGGTCAGCTCACAGAGTTTTGCGCCAGGGCACCTAAGACCAGGAAGCGTTTTTGTATCCCTGGTGGTGGTGTGGATGACGTAGTTGCAGCAGTTGACGAAGTATCAAAGCTGGCCCCTGCTAATACAATGTACGTCATCCACGTTGGATCCAACGATGTACAGCGAACCCAGTCGGAAGATTTGCTTTTAAAGTACCAGCAGCTGATCAAGTCGTTTAAGGAGAAGGCATCAAGGATCATCGTCTCAGGAATCGTCCCCCGGCTCGGTGTAGAGAGCCGATTTTACAACATAGCCACCAGCACAAATCGTTGTCTAGCAAACCTCTGCAGGAAGGAGAACGTGGGATTCGTCGACACCTGGGACAATTTCTACTACGATGACTATTTGTTTTCGGACGATGGAGTTCATCTGAACCAGGTGGGAGCAGCATGTTTTGGGCGTCTTCTCAACGATGCGGTGAAGGATTTTCGGAGAAGAAATCGACTCAGCACAGGACAACCAGGAAGGAGGACCGAAGACAGCGAGGACGGCAACCTAAAAAGAAATTAAATACTAATCCGTCAAGAACCGCGAATTTGGATAAAGCTCCACCAACACGACCCAAATTCAAAACCGTCAGGGATAACGACCGAGGACCGAGGACAGCCATGAATGTAAATGTAGATCCGACCAGAACCAAAAATTCGATGAAAGAACGTTCTGCGAGTTCTAAAACCGCAACTTTAAAGGTTTTCTATGCAAACGCTCGTAGCATACGCAATAAATTTTCAGATTTAGAGGAACTAGTGTTTACAGAAAATTATGATGTGATTGGCATAACAGAATCTTGGCTCAATACAGAAGATAGAGACTTTTTAGCAGAGTATTCACTTCCCGGTTATGTAATGTTTGAGAACAGCCGAATAAATAAAAATGGAGGTGGCATTTTATTTTATATCAAAGAAAGTCTTAACCCGACCCTCGTGTCAAAACCTCAAATTGTGAACGTCGACACATCTTTTGTGCTAATAAAGAATAATAAAGGTACAAAAATAATACTTGCGTTAATATACAGACCTCCAGCTCAATCAGTGCAAACTGACCGAGAAATTTACGAACAAATTGCAGATGTAAGTAACTCACAAGATACCGTAATTTTTGGCGACTTTAATTTACCTGTGACCAAGTGGGGCGATACTCTTACTTCACACTCCGGACATGACTTGTATACGAACTTGCAAGACAGTTCGCTTTATCAATTTGTTCGAACGCCGACCCGTGGTAATAACGTTCTTGACATTGTACTTGCAACAAAAGAAGAATTGATAGAGAATTTGAATGTTGGTGATGAATTCAGTAACAGCGACCATCGTACGATAACTTTCACTTTAAAATTTACTAGTAACGAACCAAATAGTAGCATCGAAAAAGTCCCTAATTTCAAGAAAGCAAACTTCATAAACTTAGAGCTATGTTTAAAGAAACTGACTGGAGCTTTTTAATTAACAATAACGACATAAATACATCTTGGAAGTTATTCGAAACCACTTACCTAAAAGCAGTGCAAGACTGCATACCATCGAAAATACGGCGTCCAGGCCATAATAATAAGCCCAAATGGTGGAATAAAGATATTTCAAACTGCCTGCTTGCTAAAAAATTTGCTAATGATAGATTAAAATCCTCACAAAATGACGAAGAACGGGTGAAATTTGTAGAGCTACGACGCAAAGCCAAAAAGTTAATTAAGCAAAGTAAAAAGACCTTAGAGTTACATATTGCGAATCAAAGTAAAACAAACCCGAAAGAATTCTCTAGTTATATCAGAAAGAAAAAAGTAGTTACTTCAACTGTTGGACCGTTAGTCGATGAAAAGGAGAATACACCAAAGACGAAGTACAAATGAGTAATGCCCTCAATACCTTCTTTGCATCAGTTTTTACAACAGAAGACCTCAGTGATATCCCTACACCATCGCCGATTCAGATTGATAATTCAGATGTTCTAAGCAATATCACCGTTACAGAGAGAGAAGTATTGAATTGTTTAGATAAACTCAAGGTAAATAAAACGCCAGGACCTGATACAATCTCGCCTAGAGTTCTAAAGGAAGCTAAGAATGAGCTCTCCAAACCACTGACATTACTATTCAATAAATCCTTGCAGTCTGGAACTATGCCTGATCAGTGGAAGCTAGCCAACGTAACACCGATATTCAGAAGAGACTGGATGACTCCGTTGTCGACGCCTGCCCGGGATGTAACACAGCACCCCATACCATTAAACACATCATAGAAGACTGCATTTCACACAACCACTTACGCCAACAACACAATCTACACTCAATGAGAGCTCTGTGGGAAAGCCCGATCGTGGCCATGGCCTTTCTCAGGGACTCGGGGCTGTTCGGCCAGGCAGCTTAGGGAACAACAACAACAACAACAACAACAACACCGATATTCAAAAAAGGCAGCAAATCCCTACCCATTAACTATCGTCCAATTAGCTTAACCACAGTTGTATGTAAAATGCTAGAAACGGTCATACGAGACAGACTCGTAAATCACTTAGAGGAAAATAACATACTTAAAGATACTCAACACGGCTTTCGTAAAAAACGTTCCTGTTTAACAAACCTCTTAGACTTCTTCCACGATATCCTCAACCTCTACGATGAGAGTAAAGCTGTAGATATTATATACCTTGATTTTCAAAAGGCCTTTGACAAAGTTCCCCACAAACGTTTACTGCTAAAACTAAAAGCGCATGGAATACAAGACGGTGTGTTGAAATGGATAGAAAATTGGCTCAGCAACAGAAACCAAAGGGTAGTCATAAACGGTAAGGCATCTAAATGGACCAATGTAAGTAGCGGGGTAGCCCAGGGATCGGTACTAGGACCAATTATCTTTCATAGATGAGGGTCTCACCTGTACAATCTCAAAATTTGCTGACGATACAAAAATTGCAAATAGCGTACTCTCAAAAGAACAAGTTGGCGATATGCAACACAATCTAGATAAATTGTCATGTTGGGCCCAAATTTGGCAAATGAGTTTCAATGCGGATAAATGTAAAGTACTACATGTCGGATACCTAAATGAGAAAGCAAACTATTCGATGAATGGCACTCAGCTTAAGAATGTAAACAGAGAAACTGATCTGGGAGTAACAATATCGAGTAACCTAAAACCGAGTCAACAATGTTCAGAAGTTGTTAAGAAGGCAAACAAAATAATTGGCTTTATAGGCAGGTCATTTGAGCATAAATCCAAAGAAGTTATCCTAACCCTTTACAATTCCTTAGTCCGCCCTCTTCTGGAATACTGCGTTCAATCCTGGTGCCCTTATTACCAAAAAGATATAAACAAGCTAGAACGAGTTCAACGTAGAGTTACCAAAATGATACCTAGCCTAAAGAACAAACCATACGAAGAGCGTCTTAGAGAATTAAATCTATTTCCTTTAACCCAGCGCAGATTAAGAGGCGACTTAATTCAAGTGTTCAAAATCATCAAAGGCATCGACAATATGAACTGTAGTAAGTACTTCACTATCGACCAATCTAATTACACGCGGGGAAACGGTTGCAAAATTATTGGTAAATCTTTTAACTCGCACGAATCTAAGAATTTCTTCTTCAATCGAGTTGTCAACTTGTGGAATGGGCTTCCCCGAGACGTTATAGACTGCAGCACCGTTGATTCATTTAAATTCCATCTAGACAAATATCTCGCATCAAACCCGCAACTGACTGCGTTTGTAAATGAATAACTTTATCCTCCCCTCAGTTACTAACCCATATGTCCCCTACTAACTTCCTAGTCCTGCCACGTTAGTGGCAGGGCAGTAGTTCCCTTTCCAATGTTCCCTTACCCACTCTAAACCACTGTTTGGACACTTGATCCTCAGTGTTTTGGAGGACAAGCAGCCTAGAAGGGTCACTAGATCTGTTGTTGCTTGATTTCCTTTGTACTCCTTTGTACTCCTTTGTAATTCAATTGACTCGGGTTCAAATCCCGATATGTCAATGGGAAAATATTATTGGGATGGAATTTGTGCTGTAACTAGTATCAGTGCATTACCACAAAGCCCACAGAAACGCCCAAAAAATTCCCTCATTGTTCTCTAATAAACTTTCACTTTTTTTTTTATGTGAGTGAGGGAGGCAAAAGGCAGAACTGCCTGTAGCGAGTACCTCCCCCAGAGTTGAAAGAGTGACAGGACCAAAAGCAAGGGAAGTTTGAGCCAAAATACCTGAACACACTCAGTTTGAACCAATTTAAGTCATGAAAAGAGGGAAAGACTGATTCTGGGAGAGAGTTCCAGAGCTCAGCTGTTGAATAGAAGAAAGTCTGAGAGTAACATTTTACTCCTGGGTTGGAGAGTTGCACAGAGTAGGGGTGGGATTGAGTTGCAAGACGGGTACCACGTACCCTACGTAGATGAGGTGGTATACATTGGGAGGGCTCTGAGGAACACTGAATATTATAGTAGCGATAGAATAGCGAGAGAGACTCAACATTACGGCGGAGAGAGAGATTGCAAAGAGTTGGTGATTGGACAGGAGTTAATGATACGAAAGGCCTTCCTTTCTACTTTGTCTAGGAGTGAGGTGTGAGAGGATCCTCCCCACACATGTGAACAATACTCAATACAAAGACGCACTGTGCTCCTGTATAGAGCAAGAAGCTGTGCAGGGGTAAATAACCCCTTGAGGCAGTTAAGCATACCCAGCTTCTGGGAGGCTGCCTTAGCCAAACTGGTAATATGGTCCTTCCAAGTGAGAGCAGAAGAAAAAGAGACATCAAGAATATTGGGAGAAGATGAAGGATTGATTTTTGTATTGTTGAAGAATAAGGGATAGTCCACTGGGAGTTCCAGATGGGTAGATAGATAGACAAATTTGATTTTGGTAGCATTAAAGGTAACAAGGTTTTCTCTGCCCCAATTGGAAATAGTAGTTAGATCAGAAGATAAGTGTTCTATGGCTTCATTACGTTTCTCTTTGAGGGATTGCTGGCTGGGGCGTTCTGGAAAACTAATTGAGTAGTGTAAAGGAGAGTCTTCTGCCTATGAATGGATGGGACTGGAGGTACAGTTGAGAAGATCATTTATGAAAATGAGAAAGAGAATAGGAGATAGAACAGAGCCCTGAGGAACACCGGAGTTGATAGAATGAGGAAGTGAGCGATGGACGTCCAGAACCGCAGCTATGGAACGGCCAGAAAGGAAATTAGAGACAAAGGCACAGTTGGAGGGATAGTATCCGAAAGAGTGTAGTTTAGAAATTAAAGATTTGTGCCAGACGCTATCGAAGGCCTTCGATATGTCTAGCGCAGTAGAAAATGTCTCACCGAAGTCCCGAAAGGAGGATGACCAAGAGTTAGTATGATATGAGAGAAGAGCGACCGTTTAGGAAGCCATACTGGCGGTCGGAGAGCAGATTATGAGAAGAGAAATGCTTAAGAAATTTGGAAGCAGGAATAGTCTCAAAAACTTTAGAAATACAAGAGATAAGAGCAATTGCACGATAGTTGGAGGGTTGAGAGACGTCACCCTTCTTTGGGACAGGTTGAATGTGAGCAAACTTCCAGCCTGAAGGGAAGACGTTAAAGGAGAGATAGAGACGAAAGAGTTTCCCTAGGCAGGGAGTCAGCACGGAAGCAGTTTTTTAGTACAATTGGTGGAACACCGTCCAGACCGTACGCCTTCTTAGTATCAAGCCCAGAGAGGGTAGGAAGTAAACTTTCAGAAGATATTAGGATATTAGGCATAAGTAGGAGAGAGGAGGGTGGAGAAGGAGGAAGAGCACCGGGATCAACCAAAGGTCGAGTTTCTAGCAAAAGTTTGAGCGAAGAGTTCAGCTTTGTCAGAGGAAGAAGTGATGGTTGTGCCATCAGAGTGGAAAAGGGGAGGGAAAGATGAGGAAGAAAAATTGTTGGAGAGACTTTTGGCTAGAAGCCAGAGAGCTTGGGAAGAGCTAGAGTTGGATAGTTCAGTGCATTTATTATTGATGAAAGAGTGATTGGCAAGTCGAAGAATAGATTTGGCTTGATTTCTGGCAGAAAAATAGGAAGAATGAGATTATTGAGTTTTAAGGCATTGGTACCGTTTGAATGCTTCCTCCTTGTTGCGGACAGCAGTAGAACAAGCGTGAGTAAACCAAGATTTTTTTGCATTAGATTGAAAGAAAGAATATTGAATGTACGCTTCCATGCATGAGAGGATTACCCCAGTAATGCATTCAGCACTCTCAGAGGGTCCTCGGCCACGGAAGCAGAAGTCATTAAATGGGAAATCAAAGAAATACTGCCGAAGAGCCTCCCAGTCGGCATTACCAAAGTGCCACAAGCTCCGCCGGCTGGGAGGTTCGGGTGGCTGTACTGGAGAGATAGGACAGGTAACAGAGATAAGTTTATGGTCGGAGGAGCCCAAAGGAGAGACAAAATTTATATTGTAAGAAGAAGGGTTAGAATTCAGAAATAAGTCAAGAATGTTGGGCTGATCTCCGAAGCGATCCGGGATACGGGTGGGTTGCTGGACTAGCTGCTCTAGGTCATTTAGGATAGCAAGGACGAAGGCTTGTTCACCAGGTTGGTCAGTAGCACGAGAGGAGAGCCATTGGCGGTGGTGAACGTTGAAATCTCCTTAGATGGACATTTCCGAGAAGGGAGAGATGGATAGAATGTATTAGACTTTAGAGTTTAGATAGTCAAAGAATTTGGGAAAGTCGGTAGAGTTAGGGGAAAGATAGAAAGCACATAAATATTTAGAATGAGAATGACAGGATAGTTTGAGCCATAAAGTTGAGAATTCAGGGGAGTCGAAATCGGGAACATGAGAGCAAGTGAGTTTGTTGTGCACATATGCACAACATCCGCCTTTGGCTTTGGAACTAGGATAGAGAAAGTAGGAGGATACATATAATGGGCTGCTGGCAGTTCCCTCAGACACCTGGGTTTCAGTGAGGAAATGAAGATCAGGTTTGGAGGAGGAGAGATGGTGTTCAACAGAGTGATAATTAGAGGAAAGACCGCAAATATTGCAAAAGTTGATCATAAGAGTGACAGGCCGTGGTCCACTGCATTTAGAAGGGCCGTTAAGCACCCGTCACACCTAGCCGATTTTAGGCCAAGACTGTCCGCGACCTAAGGGTCGTGGACAGTCTTTGTCTACGTCGCCGCGCATCATGGGCCGTCGCCAGCCTAACAAACAGGTCGGGATTGGTCTTCACATACCCCCTCAAAAGTTCTACAAGCGAAAAATTTGAAATCAAGTCGGCGTGGAGTGAGGTCATAAAAATGGGACGGGAAGGGGACTGGAGGCTGATGGCGTTTGACGGCGCTTGGCTGCGCTTGACGGCGATTGACGACGCTTGACGGGAAACGGTAGGCGTCAGTGCGGCGGCACACGGCACCATAAATGATAAGTGGATAAGTGGGTAAGTGGATTATCGCCACGTTTGGCTTTCTCAAGGACCACATCGTGCGGCAGAGTGGTCGTCAGAATAGCAAGGTAAATTTTGTTTTAATTAGTTTTGCATGTCTCGATTATTTAAAAGTGTTTGACACTGACCAGCCACGTGTGGACAAATTAATTATGTTTGTGGAGACTCGTTGTGCATACCACAGGTTTCTGACCTGACCTGGTTGTGGTATCTGCCGTTTGTTATTCCTTTCGTGATTTCATTATTGTATTGATTTACTTATTAATTTAATATCTTCATATATATATTTTGTAATTAATTTATTCATGTACTTAGATTAATATTGCTATATTTATTTATTTAAGGTATTTAGGCATTATTTATACTTTATTTATTATATATGTATGTATTTTTTGATTGATGACAAAGTTTCATTATTGTATTACTTTATTTAGTTATTGAATATGTTATATATATATGTATATATAACGTAAATAATTTTTTATGCATACATTATTCATGCAGTGGATGAATGAAACAAGCCATATAATATATATATATATATATATATATATATATATATATTTATAATAGTACATATCAATACTAATAATTGACAATTTTAGGCTCATATAGCTGTCACCGGTTGCCAGGAACCGCAGTGTTATGGCTAGTCGTATGCCAGGGTCGACTGCCTTCCGGTAAAAAGTATCGTTCTTTTCAATGCGGTGCGCCACACGTCCTAGTACCTCCCGGAAGACTGCAACATCCATCCGCAGGTAGTTTCTGTAGGCTGGCCCATCCTCCTGGGCGAGTTCCTTCAGTAGCTGCTCATAAATACCAAAGGTTTTCCTACGGAGAAGCCAGTTCCGGACCCACATGCGAGGGGTTCTATTCTCCCTCCTTCTTTTCCTCAACAGCAGCTTGCAGATGGCTATATTTGTCAGTAGGTAGTCATTTTCCAGATTTAACTGAACCTGGAGTAAGCGTAGATGTCGTATCGGGTTCCTGGGGACTGTGGTGAACATGGCTACGTGCAACCGTTACGGTGGCTGAAGGTATACTGATGAGGCCCACCCTTTGGTGTACCTTTTATATACCACACCTTCAGTTCGGTCGCCATCGTTCGGGGTCATGCGGGCCGGGGTCACCGTCCATACTGAAGGGGTCGCCGCTCATCGGCACAGTAATGAATATTGACGCCGCCCTAACTCCCGTCGACGCCGTTCGTCGGGTCGTTGTCGACGCACTACACCGCAGATCGGCACTCCAGCGGCGACCTAAAACTCACATTCAGTCCGGCATGGGCGCCGGTCTACCCCGTTAGGTCGCCGTCAGGCGGCGTGGCCATCCATACTGCGTCCCGTCCAAAACTCCCCCCCCCCCCCATATCTTTAACACCTTACGAGCGGCCTATGCGGTTTATTTATGTGTACCGCACAGCGGGGTGTTTTTAGCCAAGAGTGAGAGAGGGTCGACTTATGTTGCTCGCCGCTAAATAAGGGTTAAGCTCTCTGCCGAAGGTCGGCACTCCTGACCACGACTCAAGGTCGTGGTCAGTCGTGACTCAAATCGGCATGGTGTGACGCCTGCTTTAGGGGAAGGTCGGGCGGGTGTGGGGGCATTTATGGTCGCCCCTCCCCCCCCCCGGGGACTGAGGCTTGGTGTATGTTTATCATCATATTACTTTTTTTGTTTTGTTTTTGTGTCGAAGGAAGGAGTGTGGTGTGCATGTTAAGTGTAGTGAAGTAGATAGGAGGAGGAGGTGTTAGTGAGAGCTGCCTGGACTACTCTCAGTGTAAGTAAGGCACAAAATGAATCAGTAAGAGAGACCAAGCAAATGTAACAGGAAATCCAGCTACTCCTTATCATATGCCTGCAGCCTCTCTTGGGTATAGCCCTGTTCCTATTGGTGCCTACAATCTACCCCCATTTCTCCTATTATTCACCTTGTGCGACCCGCAGTAGGATGCGTGGGACATATTATTGTTTTCCTCCACCATAAGATGAACGACGTCTTAACCCCAGTGGGGTGCATGGCAAAGACTTGTGAGGGGAGAGATTGTAGAGAAGGCATTGATGGATTATGTGCTGGTGACAAGGGAAAGATTGTGTAGACTGCTGGATGTGAATGTGATGAGAAGTGAGGCAGAAAGTATGTCGGATCATTACCTGGAGGAGGGAAAGCTAAGATGTAAGAGTTACAGGAGAATGAGAGACAAGCTTGAAGTAAGAGAGGTAATAAAAGTTATTGAGTTAGAGAAGAGCGCAAAAGAGAGGGAGTACAAGGAAAGACTAAATGAAAAGTGGATGGAAGTGAGAGAGATGGAAGAGAGAGAAGTAGAAGTCGAATGGCAACAGTTTAAGGAAGGAGTGAAAACAAGTGCAGAGGTAGCATGCTGTAAAAGGAAAGTAGGAGGCAGAGGTATCAGGAAGGGAATCAAGTGGTGGAATGATACGGTGAGAAAGGCAGTTGAGGAGAAGAGACAGTGTTTTGAGAGGGTTTTACAGGATGGTAGTGTTGAGGTATGGGAGAGTTACAAGGAGAAGAGGAGAGAGGCAAAACGGAAAATTATAGAAGCAAAACAAGATGCAAACGAAAGGTGGGGTTAAAGGTTGAATGAGAATTTTGAGGAACGAAAGAAGATGTTCTGGAAGGAGGTATATAGAGTAAGGAAAGGAAGACAAAAGAGGGAAGTGACAGAGAAATATGCAAATGGAGAATTACTAGTGGAAGGAGTTGAAGTGAGGAGAAGATATGCTGAGTATTTTGAATCTTTGCTAAATGCAAGAGATGGAAGAGAAACCGTGATTTAAGCAGTGGTTGATGGAGATAGCTTACCCAGGCCACCCAGGTGGCAGGGAATACATGAAAGGATTGACGAAAATGAGGTGAAAGAAGCAGTGAAACAAATGAGAGCAGGAAAATCAGAAGGTTTTGATGGTATTGCTGTGGAGTGTATAAAGAAGGATGGGAATGTGATAATAAATTGGTTGGTGAGACTTTTCAATGTGTGCTTTATTGTGTCAATGGTACCAATTGACTGGAGGAGTGCATGTATTGTGCCGTTGTACAAGGGGAAGAGAGATCGGCAAGAGTGTTCGAGTTATAGAGGTATTTGTTTATTATCAGTGGTTGGAAAGCTGTATGGCAGGGTGTTGATAGAGAGGATAATAAAGTATACAAAAGTTGCAATAGGAGAAGAACAGTGCGGTTTAGGAGGAAGAGAGTGCGTGGATCAGATTTTTGCATTAAGCAGTTATGCGAGAAGTATTTAGAGAAGCAGAAGGAGATATTTTGGGCTTTTATGGATTTGGAAAAAGTGTATGTTTGTGTGGATCATGAAGCAATGTGGAAGGTGTTAAGGATTTATGAAATTGGAGGACATTTGTTGAAAGCAGTTAAGAGTTTCTATGAAGGGAGCAGAGTGTGTCTTAGAGTAGGAAATGGTGAGTTGAGTGAATGGTTTGAGGTAAATGTAGGTTTGCGGCAAACCTCTCGGGGTGGCCGGGGGCCGTGGGAGTGCTGGAGGGACCTTGGTGACCCTGGTCTCTAGGTCTTCTACTGGATGACCTAGATGTGTGTTGTGTTACACAGGGTTGTGTAATGTCACCATGGCTGTTTAATATGTTTATGGGTGGTGTGGTGAGGGAGGTGAAAATGAGAACTATGGGAAGAGGATTGGCTTTAGCCCTTGTTTAGCGGGACCCGACTTAAGTCGGCCTAGATAACCAAGGACTAAGTGGCGGGGCCCGACTTAAGTCTGTGTTCAATTTTTGAGCAATAATGGCTCCGAGAGAGAGACGAGCAATGGGAGGAGCGTAGGTCTGCGCATGACCGCTCGGCACGGGTCCCGCGAGACTACTGACGTTCCCTCCACACACATCCACACTCACTGCTTCGCTACACAGGGAATTATGTAAGGATATTACCGTATTTTAGGGATTTTGCACTCGTCTTGCACGATCGTTGCAAGAGAACGCGTGATCGTAGAAGGATGGTTCTGGTGTCATTGGAAAGCTCAATTATCACCCTTTCAGGGATACATAATTGTATTACGCTCTGGCTCTTGTTTATGCATGAAAAAGAGCACGGAAACAAGGTCATTTAGGGTAAAACCACCCGCTTGCCAGGTAGTAGAAGTAACCGACCTAGCTGCTCGTGGAGTGTTAATATGTTTATGGGTGGTGTGGTGAGGGAGGTGAAAATTAGAACTATGGGAAGAGGATTGGGTTTAGTAGGTAGGAATGGTAGAGATTGGGAGTTAAATCAGTTGCTGTTCGCTGATGACACAGCGTTGGTGGCGGATTCGGAGGAGACACTCCAGCGGGTAGTCAAAGAGTTTGGTGTGGTTTGTGGGAGGAGGAAACTGAAGGTGAATGTCAATAAAAGTAAAGTAATGGTGTGTGATAGGGGTGGTTGTAGGGTGAATCTAGAGGTGAGGCTGGATGGGGATATATTGGAACAAGTAGAGTGTTTTAAATATCTAGGAGGAATGATAAGCAGGGTTGAAGGTATGGAAATGGAGGTAAAACAGAGAGTGTGTGAAGGAAGGAAGGTTTTTGGAGCAATGGGAAGTATGTGGAAGGTGAGAAATCTCTGAATGAAAGTAAAAAGTGCAATGTATCAAGGAATTGTTGTGTCAACATGATGTATCGGGCTGAGATATGGGCTCTGAAGGAAAAGGAGAGAAGAAAACTGGATGTGATGGAGATAAGCTGCTTCAGGAGTATGTGTGGAGTTACTCTTAGAGGAATGAAGAGATATGTTGGAGAGTGGGGCAGCAGGAACTGTTGTCGGCCAGAGTGGACAGAAGGGTGCTGAGCTAGTATGGTCATGTTGAACAAATGGAAGATGAAAGGCTTACAAAGAGAATATGTGAGTTAGATATAAGGGGAGATAGAAGGGCAGGAAGACCCCCATTGCGATGGAGAGAATGTGTAAGACAAGCTTTGGATGATAGAGGGATGACTATAGATCAGGCAAGGGAAGTGGTAATAAACAGGGATGAATGGAGAATGCTTGTGAATAGATGAGTGATCACATGATCATTTGGGGGAAGGGGTCGGGCGCAAGTTGGACTAGGCGCCTGGCCCGGGGAGACGGTTTATATGAAGGGTGCGCCTGCAAGTGTGGTGGGCGGGCTTGTGGTGGTAAGGCTTCGCTGCATGTCTGCCTGCTGAGATTGGAACCTCTCCAGGTGGTTGGGGGCCGGGGGAGTGCTGTAGGGACCTTGGTGACCCTGGTCTCTGGATCTTCTCCAGGATTACCTAGATGTGTGTGAATTTGTATGTTGTATTTGTGTGTTCATTTCTGTTATTGTTGCGTTGTCCCTATTCTGGCTCTGTCTTGAGTCGCCCCCCCCCCCAAAAAAAAAAAGGAGAACAAAAAGGAAAAGTGGGGATTGGGCCTGAGTATATAGAATAGAATAGAATTGTAGTTGAGGGAGTGCAAATATTTCAAGGGGAGTGTAAATTATATGTTAAATAATGACTAGGAGAGTGCAAATTATACATATAATAACAACTGGGAGTGCAATGTCTGGGGGAGTGCATATTCAATTCTACACCGGTAATAGATTTTCATTGGTGTTGCATAATTGATTGGCTGTATGTATCCCATTGTTCGGTAATGTTAGTGAGCTGTAACACTTGTTGTTGTTGTTGTTGTTCTCCAAGCTGCCTGGCCGAACAGCCCCAAGGCCCCGAGCACGGCCAAGGCCATAATCGAGCGCCCCCACAGAACCCTCCCTGCCGACTCCATGACGGGGAGCAGAGGAGGGTGCGGAAACGCCCGGGAAACCAAAGCCCCACCCAAGGCCCTGTGCCCCTCAGCAATTATGGAGAGAAAGTTGAGGGGCAAGGGAAAAATGTGACGCTTTGGCTTCCAATCTTGGTAGATTGGGAGGTCAATCCACGGAAGAGACGCCGTCACTCGAGATCTCAAAGATATATAAGTAAAAGGAACAGTCCGAGTAAGCTATGGGTATGGCAGAGATCGCTCAGTTCTCACTCTGATAGACCAGCCCATCACCAATATAAATGTAACACTTGTAACAAACATTATCAGCAAATGTTTGGTTCCTGTCAAGTATGGAGAAGTGGGGCTGAGTGTTCATAACATTGAACTTGTTATCTTACTGTCTCTGGTTCGAATCTCAGTATTCCTAGGATATTATTGAAAATAATTGTGTGCAGTAATTAATTACAACATCTTCATCGTTGGTCCACTGAGATGCCTTAATTAATAACATCATTGTTGTTGCGTTTTAGATTTCACACATATTATCATCAAGGTATTTGGCAAACTATGTATTTTGACCATACCATTGTCACCATCTTGGAGCCTCTCGTACGCCATCCATCACCTTTAATATCCCGTAAACAATACCTTTTATAGACCATCACTTCACAAAATTATTAGAAAAACAATAAAGTTGGGTAACGTAATCTATCAGGGTATGTTGGTGATGGGATGGACTTTTTAACAACTATTGGTTCGCTTCCCTCTCCGTGGCTGCGAAGAGGGCGAAGGAGGTAAATGGAAGAGTAAGATAATATACGAAACGAAGGGAGATATCGAACGGTAGGCCTAATGTATTAAATAATGGCGAGAGAGAGAGAGAAATGCGAGATTTTTTTGAAAATGTGCACAAGTGGATAGATCATGTACCATATTCTTTAAATGGCAAATCAATATTGCTGTTATCAAATTTAGGAAATTCTAATACTCTCTCTCTCTCTCTCTCTATCGTCAAACAGTGTTGAACATAATGTATAATAATGTATGCGACCTTTATCAGTTAATTATTTTTGTACTTAAATTCTTATATTGACATTATACATATTGTATATAAGAGAGCGTGAGTGAGTGGCAAAGGGGTAGCAAATTTATTTCGTTCGTATTGTTGATGTCATCAACCAGTGTTAATGTATGTTCTATAATTGACGGTGAATGTTTATGAGAGGGGGCGGGGGTGGGGGTGGGGGTGGGGGGCAAGATTGTCATCATTCTGAATAATGCATGGTGTAAGAAAAACAGCAATAGTAACCGTGGGGTCAATTTAACTTGACCTAATCTAATGTAACCTAACCTAGGCCCTACCTAACCTAACCTAATGTATCCTTCAGATGCACCATACCACTCACCATCCTTTCAATCTACCCATAATCATTCATTATACCTGCCCACATCACACACGACCAATTTGTATCCACCAACATTAACCCAAAAACGGTGAGTTATGTGTAATGGACACCACACAACTGGGCGGACATATTAGGCTCCATTCCCACCTATAATCTTTATTTTACGATAAATATCGTTATTACTTAGTCATATGCGCCTATTTTACGCTTAATATGAAGATAGCAACATGTAACAATAATAAAACAAGTGTGAATAGTGTTTGGATGGTCAAAATCGCGAATAATTGCCAACTGGCCATTAATCAAGTGTGGAGCTGAGGCTTGCCACACCCTCCCTTCTCGAGCCTGGATCTAGACTGACTTACTCACACTCTCAGACACTCTACACCCTCTCTAGCAACATGAGCATGGCTTAGACCGGTTTGGAGATATTGGCATGATAAAAACACCAATAAATATGGGAATAAGAGGAAAAATAGGTGATAATTGAAGGGGAGTTGGGGGGGGGGGGGGGGAAGAAGGAGATTTTGACACATGTGACGGAGTGATATGAGGTATGGAGGGATATTATCTTACTAAAACACCATTTATTTTATTTTTAAGTGCTACTGGGGCATATGAGGACGCTCGCCTTCGCCCAGTACGGACTCATATGAGGACGCTCGCCGTTTATGGGTTAATTACTACTGAAGGCCTCTCTCGAGCTCTCTCTCCCTGCGGGCAGAAGTAAGCTCGAGCGGAGAGTATTTTCTCAGGGATTTCGTAGCTAATGAATTAGCGTGACATTAGTTACCAACACGATGCACTCACTCACAAATCATATTACTGAAGCTGGACAATCCGTCTGTGTATTTTTCGTCAATAAATTATATCCATAGCTAGGATTCCTGTCTAGATAGTGTATGAAAGAGTGTGGTGTAGTGTAATTGTCTTCAATTAATTATAACCATTGCTGTCTAGATTGTGTGTGAATTATTGTGGTGGAGTATTGGCTATATAATTGGCTGCACCGTTGAGTGGCCACAATTCATCAGAACAAGAACAGTGGGAAGGTACAATGTTCCAGATGAGGAATAAAACAGGAACATACATTTTGCACAAGTTAACCAGTTGGCAACCATGATGCCCCAGTATTCAGAAATCAATTACCATTCTCGATAACGGGAACCACTCTATTCTCCAAACTTGTGGTGAAGCGGCCAGTTTCAACAGACGATATTGTTGTAGCCAGTGTAATAGTTAATTATTATTCTCCAACTTCGAATTCAGTTCCCTGTCTTAGTGAAGCGAAGCAGTAGGCTGTGTGAGTATGCAACGTTGAATACAGTAGAGCACATTCTTTGCATAGATGTTGAGGCATTGGCAGTGACTGGTAGTTGCATATATTTCCAAGTACAAACATTGAGTATGAAGATAAAAGTGATAGAATGGCTATTCAATTTGGAGACATAAAAGAGAAGTTGTAAAATTAGACATTGGTAGTATAACAAACAGTAATGGGAAAACCTAGAATGATAAGTGGAAAGAACATACATTACAACAATAACAGAGGGATGGAAGGGGAAAAAATTGCCAAGCACACGTGTGGAGCTTGATATAAGAAGAGTAACATAATTCAGAGTACTGGTTAATAATGTGAATTGAATTAATATTGTGAATACTGCCTTCAATACACTATGTACTGATATATATCATATTAATGAATTCAGTAAGAAGATAGATATATAGTTAAACATCATATGAGGGAGATAGTTTCTATCTATTCCCGAAGGGGTGGAAACGAATGAATCGCCCCATCCACCTTTGTCCTAAGTCAGTTGACAACCCTCCTCCCATCCAGCACTCCATCCTTCTACCTCTTTCTCGGTTTATCTCTCCCTCTTTGTCCTTCCACGTCACTCTTGTACACTCTATTTGTCATTCCCTCGCTTACGTTCCACATGACCAAACCATCTCAAGGTGTTCCTTTCCAGAATATTTACCTCCACATCACACCGCTCTTGTACTTCCTCATTCGTCTGTCTATCCCTCTATGTAACTACGCAAGCACTACTCAAGTAACTCATTTCCATCCCTCTCACTCTTGGTTTGTGTCTCTACAACAACGTCCAAGCTTCACTCCCTTGCATCAATGTCGGGATTACCACACTATCATGCAAGGACTTCCATGCTGACCACCCTATTTCATGTTACTGCTTTCAGCATTCATACAGCCTTCTTTCCCTGTTGCACCCTCTCCCGCAATTCTGCATCCATACTCCCATCTCTACTCAACACACTGCCCAAATACTTAAATGAGCTGACATTCTCCATAGCCTGACCATTCAACCTCACCTCACACTGTGACTGCACCCCTTTCAAAGACCATAACATTACTCTTCCCTGTATTGGCCTTCAGGCTCCATTTTTCACACACTGTTCCATATATATTTACTATACCCTGCAACTCCCATTCACTATCCTTCGTCAGAACTGTATCGTCAGCAAACAACAGTGCAGGCAACTTCCACTCATTTCCTTCCCTTATCAGCGGTAGGCCTACACCAGCATCCACTGCTCGTCCTTGTATTTCTTCCACGACACCATCCATATGTATATTGAACAACCATGGGGACATGACACATCCTTGCTTTAATTCAACATTCAGATAAAGAAACTCGCTCTTTTTATTCTCCACATGTACTGACGGCCTTTGCACACTAATAGATGCTTCATGTTCTGTATAATTATATCCTCAGTATATATAACTTATATTATATATATATATATATAGAATATATATATAAAACATGAAAAATATTGATTCTTGTGGTAAAAATATATGCGAATATGCTTCCACACTAAAGGTGTGTAGAAAAAGGGTAGGTTCACTGCACACAGTTTAAACAAATGTAGTGCTAAAATTAAGTTGCATCTAAAATATATTGCATGCACAAAATAAGGGTTTAAAAAGTATGTCCGAGTATATTATTAGAAGGCTCGGACTGTTGTGTACATATTAAAATAATGTTTATGTAAAAGTGTTTAAATGCATTTCTTTACTTTCGTAGATCTTCAGTTTTTATAAAAATTTGCAAGTGTGGCTGGCTCCAGAGTCAGGTATTTGGGTTCTGTACTCTTCTGTGGATTCCCAGTCACTGGTTTAGACAATAAAATGTTTGTCTTAGGTTATGATAGTTAAAAAAAATACTTCGTTCTTGTTCCAATATTGTTTTTCGTTCAGAGTCTATTTATAGTTCTTTATTCAAATGAGGCTTGAATTTATTTATGAAGTGACTTTCTTTACTCTTTCTCAAAGCAACGTCATCTTTCTTTACTTTGTAAAAGGGCATTATATTAAAATTAGGAGATTTATCTTTAGCACATTTTGATATGCGAGTACTAACATATAGCCCTGTATTATGTCTAATGTGGTCCCTGTGCAGGTTTGTTCTAAGTCTAAGATTCTAAGTCTAAGATTCGAAGTCTCGCCAATGTAGATGGAATTACAGCCATTACAACGAATCCCGTAGAAACAATTGAGCTTGGAACAATTCATATTATGATTAATTTCAAATGTGTAATTAGTATCTACAAATTTGAATTGATTCCCTTCTATTATTTGTGTGCATAATTTGCATCTTGGGTTACCACATTCCGTCACCCCTTGATTTTGTACCGTATTGAATCTGGCCTTGGTTAGCAAATTCTTAAGGTACTGGGTTGTTTCTTCGACTTTATTAATGAAACATCTTTAAATATATGCCTAGTTTCTTGAGAGGTTTTTAATAGGGCAACTGCGGATTTTGCTCCACTGAAATGATCATCGAAGTTTGGATTGTATGTACTTATGTATGGTAGTATATCATTGGATGTATTGTCAGTTGCATTATCACTGGTGCGTAGTACGCTGATGGAGATCTGCTTTGCGCGACTTATTCCAGTATTTATTATGCCTTTAGGATAATTACGAGCCAATAAAAAGTCTTTTAATTCACTTAATCTTATATCTCTCAGAGTAGGTTCTGAAACAATTGTGCAAATTCTGCGTGCTAAGTTGAATGGAATGTTGTTTTTTAGTGTCGCGGGTGGTTCGAGTTATATTCCAGATATTGTTTTGTGTCAGTAGCTTTATAGTGGACATTTGTTATCACTGCATTTGTTTGCTTCATCATTTTAACATCCAAGAAAGTTACCGTATCTCCTATTTTATCACAGGTGAAATTAATTTTGGGATCAAGCTCATTCATCAAGTCTATTAGCGTGTATACATCACCATCTCTTTCATCCCATACCATGAAGACATCATCTAAATATCTCATATAGTTGTTCTTTATTTTATTGGCAGTGGATTCGCCAAACGAGGAGAGTATTTTATAATATAAGGTATTCTCCAAATATCCCAGGACCAGATTTGCATAATTTGTGGCAAACTTCGTTCCCATTGCTGTTCCAGATACTGGTAGATAATTTGATCCATTAAACTCAAAGGAGTTATTTTCGAGGATCAATATTATTTGCACCCGTCCGAAATTAGGCTAGAGGGTAAACGGTTTGTTTGTTCATAATGATTTTCAAGCCAATAATTTATGGCTTTGTATCCCAATTCATGACGGATGTTGCTATATAGGCTAACTACGTCTAGAGTCACAAACATTTCAGAGTCACTCAGCTGAGAAGGGATTTTATTTAAAAAGTCTAGATTATTCTTTATGTATGCAGGGATGAGTTTTAGAAAAGGTTGTAGTAAAATATCCAGGAGGTGACTAAGTCTGTGGGTAGGGCAAGCAGGACCAGCAACAATAGGCTTCATCTATAAATCTGAAGGGTTCGGGACCGATATATACTCTGAATTCCCTTCTTCGATAGCCTTGATTATGGATTTTGATTTGTGTATTTTTGGAAGGCCATAAAATAAACTAGTTTTATATTCGAAATTTGTAAGGTACTTTATTTCATCTTTAGTTAGGGAGCTTTCGTATTTTTTTAATGCAGTTTTTATTTTGTTGATGGTGGTTTGATCAACATTGTTAGGGATCCTTTTATATGTTTCGTGATCGTTCAATATTTCCATAATTTTATGTTCATAGAAAATACTGTCCATTAGGACGACTGCTGATCCTTTATCTGCTTCTTTTATAGTTACGTCAGTTTTTTTTTTTAGAGAAGCTATTGCTCTGCGTTCATCATATTTAAGATTGGATTTTTTGCATTTGGGGTCATTCGTAATAGTTTTAGTAAGTTTAAGGAAAGTTATGGTTTTGTCCAAAGTCTGGTTTAGGCCACTCGGAGGTTCCCAAGAAGACTTGACTTTAACCAGTGAAATGTTTTCCATTGGTTTGTCATGAAAGTATTCTTTTAGCCTTAGTTTTCGGCAAAAATAATCGATATCATTGTTAAGCTCTTCTCTATTTTGATCCTTGGGTGTGGGACAGAATTTTAAATCCTTAGCAAGTATAGAGTGTTCAACGTCACTAAAATTTACAGTGGAAAGATTGATTACTTTTGGGTCTATTTTGGAATTTTCCGCCAATGCCGATTCCCGAAAAAATTACCTCTGCTGTCTGACTTGTTATTTGGTTGGAGTATACCTTGAACAGCTGCATTTAGTTGGGAGATTGCAGTGCCTAAACTTTGGAGGGTTGGTTCATGTTGAGAATTTGCATAGCTTGGTTTTGCTGTATTCTGCTTCCGATAATGTGTATTCTTATGTGTATTGCTATAAGTATTTGGCTTCCTGTTGATGTTTCTTGGGGCATTAAAAACGTGCGTATTACTTTCAGTTTTGTCTTGGTTGTTGTTCATGTCTTGGAAGAAAGTTTGCTTTTTCTCCCATTTGCTGTTAGAGAGGTCTTCTTCCTTCTTAATGTCTGAAAGCCAATTTGCTATGAGGTTTTTCCTTACCTCGGGGGATTCGTGTCTGTTTACCAAGGTTTTTATTTGGTTTTCTGCTTCCTCCATGATTTGCAGCTGTTTCTCTGTTTGTTCATCTAATCGTTTAATTTCAGTTTTGACTTTTGCTATTTCTAACTTTTTTTGTCTCTTTGTGTGGTTTTCACTTTGCCCAGGAATAGGTTTTTCTCTGAACTTAGGAGGGATTACGGGTTCAGTTTGCTTAAGAAAATTATTATAGATGGCGCTGATGCCTGCAGATCTGATATGGTGGTAAAATGCATGTTTGCGAAAGTTGAGTTGCTTTTGCCATTCTTCACTATTGGAATCAGATGGTTGTTCTGTAGGCACATCATTGTTTTGTTTTGTTATGCAGTTAGTGTTTGCATTAGAGCTTTCTTTGATTTGAAGAGAGGACAATGTTGCCATTAGTTCTCTCTTATGTTCATTTTGGTTTTCAATGATGGTCTCTTGGTTGGATTGGATTTTTTCTACTGCTAAACAAATTCGTTTTAGCCAGTATAAAGTCTCCTTCTCTTCGGTCTTAGGATCCATATTTGAAGCCATTTTGATTAAAAATAGTACAGTGTTCCACTTCACAAGAATAGGTTAGATATAAATCATGAACAATATTGATTCTTGTGGTACAAATATATGCGAATATGCTTCCACACTAAAGGTGTGTAGAAAAGGGTAGGTTCACTGCACACATTTAAAAAAAAATTTAGTGTTAAAATTAAATTGCATCTAAAATATATTGCATGCACAAAATAAGGGTTTAAAAAGTATGTCCGAGTATCTTATTAGAAGGCTCGGACTGTTGTGTACATATTAAAATAATGTTTATGTAAAAGTGTTAAAATGCATTTCTCTACTTTCGTAGATCTTCAGTTATTATAAAAATGTGCAAGAGTGGCTGGCTCCAGAGTCAGGTATTTGTTCTGTACTCTTCTGTGGATTTCCAGTCACTGGTTTAGACAATAAAATGTTTGTCTTAGGTTATGATAGTTAAAAAAATACTTCGTTCTTGTTCCAATATTGTTTTTCGTTCAGAGTCTATTTATAGTTCTTTATTCAAATGAGACTTGAATTTATTTATGAAGTGACTTTCTTTACTCTTTCTCAAAGCAACGTCATCTTTCTTTACTTTGTAAAAGGGCATTATATTAAAATTAGGAGATTTATCTTTAGCACATTTTGATATGTGAGTACTAACATATAGCTCTGTATTATGTCTAATGTGGTCCCTGTGCAGGTTTGTTCTAAGTCTAAGATTCGAAGTCTCGCCAATGCAGATGGAATTACAGCCATTACAACGAATCACGTAGATACAATTGAGCGTGGAACAATTCATATTATGATTAATTTCAAATGTGTAATTAGTATCTACAAATTTGAATTGATTCCCTTCTATTATTTGTGTGCATAATTTGCATCTTGGGTTAGCACATTTCGTCACCCCTTGATTTTGTACCGTATTGAATCTGGCCTTGGTTAGCAAATAAGTGAGGTTACTGGGTTGTTTCTTCGACTTTATTAATGAAACATCTTTAAATATATGTTTACTATGGGTTTCAGAGGCCGTGTTACATGCGAACAAGGTTAGTCACCCCCCCATCTCTCTTTCTTTCCCTCTCGCTCTCTCTCTCGCTCTCTCTCTCTCTTGCTCGCTCTCTCTCTCTCTCACTTTCTCACACATGGAAACGAATATGTTGTCTATACATCAATTACGAACCTACATATACCATTGATTATAAAGCAAGTCCCAGCCAATAATCAACCCAGATAGTAATTGCATCCCATAGTAGTTTCTTGAGAGGTTTTTAATAGGGCAACTGCGGATTTTGCTCCACTGAAATGATCATCGAAGTTTGGATTGTATGTACTTATGTATGGTAGTATATCATTGGATGCTTTGTCAGTTGCTTTATCACTGGTGCGTAGTAAGCTGATGGAGATCTGCTTTGCGCGACTTATTCCATTATTTATTATGACTAGTATAATTACGAGCCAATAAAAAGTCTTTTAATTCACTTAATGTTATATCTCTCAGAGTAGGTTCTGAAACAATTGTGCACATTCTGCGTGCTAAGTTGAATGGAATGTTGTTTTTTACGTGTCTCGGGTGGTTCGAGTTATATTCCAGATATTGTTTTGTGTCAGTAGCTTTATAGTGGACATCTGTTATCACTGCATTTGTTTGCTTCATATTAGACATAATACAGGGCTATATGTTAGTACTCACATATCAAAATGTGCTAAAGATAAATCTCCTAATTTTAATATAATGCCCTTTTACAAAGTAAAGAAAGATGACGTTGCTTTGAGAAAGAGTAAAGAAAATCACTTCATAAATAAATTCAAGTCTCATTTGAATAAAGAACTATAAATAGACTCTGAACGAAAAACAATATTGGAACAAGAACGAAGTATTTTTTTAACTATCATAACCTAAGACAAACATGTTATTGTCTAAACCAGTGACTGGAAATCCACGGAAGAGTACAGAACAAATACCTGACTCTGGAGCCAGCCACTCTTGCACATTTGTATAATAACTGAAGATCTACGAAAGTAGAGAAATGCATTTTAACAATTTTACATAAACATTATTTTAATATGTACACAACAGTCCGAGCCTTCTAATAAGATACTCGGACATACTTGTTAAACCCTTATTTTATGCATGCAATATATTTTAGATGCAATTTAATTTTAGCACTAACATTTATAAAACTTTGTGCAGTGAACCTTCCCTTTTCTACACACCTTTAGTGTGGAAGCATATTCGCATATATATATATACAGTATATATATATATATATATATATATATATATTTATTTATTAGCACCAAAGTACTTGATAGCTTGTATATTTTCGTCGCTTTTATATAAACAAGTACATAATTATTGCAGTGCATTTATGCAACATTATTTACGCAGATAAAGTATATCTTCAATCGAGCAACTTTCTGATTAATTTCATGAATACTGAAATTATTCAATCTTTCTACATTGAAAACTGTTTGTCGTGATATGAAAAATATGAAAACGTAAACACCCTGTAAAATTATAGACTCTAAACTTTCTGCCTCACCTCCTCTGCCTCAACCTCACCTGTCACACATTTCACACTCAACTGACCTCACCAGATAGCTTAACATTTCAGCTTTAAGGATCTAGAAACCATAAGTGTAGATCAGATCACTGGCCAGGGAGAAGGAGGGTTATGTGGACCATTTCTTGTCTTAACTATTCTCGTTTTTTAGCCCTTAAAGAGTGGCGGTGGATGGAAAGTCGATCGTGTTGTGAATTTACGAGCACCATTCTGGCCTGTTACTGCTTGCTGGTTAAATTTTTCATGGGCTACACTGAAAATCGAGACCAACCAAGAATGCTGATATATTAATATGTATGACATTATTCGTAATATTTGTTTGGATATATACTTGAGACTACACTGAAAAAAAAAAAAAAAAAAATATATATATATATACAGTTTAGTGGACACTACGGTAATTCAACTGCTCTCTCAGATACCACCCAATCATGATATTTTCAGGATCTGCCTTATTGATTAAAATAGAAAATATACATCGGTTTCCATTTTCCCCATTTTCCTTTTAGTCCCGAGATTTACACTCTTTGTTTGTATTGCATCGGTAAAGTGCTGATTTGTGTAACGTTTCATGCATATATAGCACCACTATCTCTACTGTCGTAGTACAATCATAAATAGGCTACCACATAATCAATCAAAACAACCATTATTACCATCGCACTACAACCAGTACCAACCGCATATCTGCAATAACTATGTTGCTACAACAATAACAATATGAACAATTGAAACAACATACAGTAAGTGAAATACTGACAACACTTAAGAACTCAACAGAAATATCAACAATAACAACAACAATATACAAACCATTCCACGAGCCCAAAGACACTGACCGCAATCATTTGTTGCCTGACCGTTATTGTATATCATGTTTAGTGTTTGTATGGTAGACTGTTGGTGTTGTGTGTTGCCATGTTGTTATGTGGTGGTTCAGTTTGTTCTGGGCTGGTGACTGACGGTCACTGGAAAACTCAGTCAGTATACTACACCAAC
This sequence comes from Paralithodes platypus, assembly GCA_032716605.1. Lineage (NCBI taxonomy): Eukaryota > Metazoa > Arthropoda > Malacostraca > Decapoda > Lithodidae > Paralithodes > Paralithodes platypus. The sequence goes on along the minus strand of CM064508.1, from coordinate 5,855,664 downwards.
CAGTAGATCTCAACCAGTTGACTATTGCAATCGGTAAATCTCAACTAGTAGACTATTTCAATCAGTAAACAAAGTAACATAGTAGATATTTCAACCAGTATGCTATTTCAACAGTTAGGCTATTTCAACCCGTAAGCTATTTCAATCAGTAGATTTCAACCAGTGGTTTAGAGTGGGTAAGGGAAAATTGGAAAGGAAACCACTGCCCTGGGACTAATATCCGTGGCAGGACTAAGAAGTTAGTAGGGGACAGAGGGGTTAGTAACATAACACAGTTATAATGTTCCTTCCAACAACCAACCATACTCCTATATAAGGATATTTCCTATATCTGGGAAAAGACTGTAACGTCTTAGCAATATAGAATTGCAATAATCCTTTGATGAATCTGAGGGGGGAATAAAATAAAGTTATACATTTAAAAACACAGTCAGTCGCGGGTTTGATGCAAGTTATTTGTCTAGGCGAAGTTTAAAAGCATCAACGGTGCTGCAGTCTATAATGTCATGTGGGCTGGTCTATCAGAGTGAGAACTGAGCGATCTCTGCCATATCCATAGCTTACTCTGACTGTTCCTTTTACTTATATATTTTCTAGAACACAAGTGACGGCGTCTCTTCCATGGATTGACCTTCCAATCTGCCTACCTAGAGGTTGACAGATTGGAAGCCAAAGCGTCACATTTTCCTTTGCCCCTCAACTTTCTCTTCATAATTGCTGAGAAGCCCCTGGGTGGGGCTTTGGTTTCCCGGGCGTTTCCGCACCTTCCTCAGCTCCCTGCCAAGGAGTGGCTTCGAGGCTTCATTGTGGTAGGCAGGGAGGATTCTGTGGGGGCGCTCGGTTATGACCTAGGCCTTGCTCAGGGCCTTAGGGATGTTCGGCCAGGCAGCCTGGGGAACAACAACAACAACAACAACGTCTTGGGGAAGCCCATTTCATAAGTTGACAACTCGATTGAAAAAGAAATTCTTAGATTCGTGTGAGTTAAAAGATTTACCAATAATTTTCCAATCGTTTCCCTGCGTGTAATTAGACTGGTCGATAGTGAAGTACTTACTACAATTCATATTGTCAATGACTTTGACGATTTTGAACATTTGAATTAAGTCGCCTCTTAATCTGCGCTGGGTTAAAGGAAATCGATTTAATTCTCTAAGACGCTCCTCGTATGGTTTGTTATTTAGGTTAGGTATCATTTTGGTAACTCTACGTTGAACTCGTTCTAGCTTGTCTATATTATTTTGGTAATAAGGGCACCATGACTGAACGCAGTTTTCCAGAAGAGGGCGGACTAAGGAATTATAAAAAGTTAGGATAACTTCTTTTGATTTATGCTCAAATGACCTGCCTATAAAGCCAATTATTTTGTTTGCCTTCTTAACAACTTCTGAACATTGTTGACTCGGTTTTAGGTTGCTCAATATTGTTAATCCCAGATCGGTTTCTCTGTCTACACTCTTAAGCTGAGTGCCTTTCATCAAATAGTTTTCTCATTTCGGTATCCGATATTTATGTAGTACTTTACATTTATCCGCATTGAAACTCATTTGCCAAATTAGGGACCAACATGACAATTTATCTAGATTGTGTTGCATATTGTCAACTTATTCTTTTGAGAGTACGCTATTTTCAATTGTTGTATCGTCAGCATACGTTGAGATTGTACAGGTGAGACCCTCATCTATGTCGTTGATATAAATTAGAAAGAGAATTGGTCCTAGTACAGATCCCTGGGGTACCCCGCTACTTACATTGGTCCATTTAGATGCCTTACCGTTTATGACTACTCTTTGCTTTCTGTCGCTGAGACAATTTTCTATTCATTTCAACACACCGTCTTGTATTCCATGCACTTTTAATTTTAGCAGTAAGCTTCTGTGGGGAACTTTGAAAATCAAGGTATATAATATCTACAGTTTTACTCTCATCATAGAGGTTGAGGTTATCGTGGAAGAAGTCTTAGAGGTTTGTTAAGCAGGAACGTTTGTTACGAAAGCTGTGTTGAGTATCTTTAATTAAGTATGTTATTTTCTTCTAAGTGATTCACGAGTCTCTCTTATGAGTGTTTCTAGCATTTTACATACAACTGAAGTTAAGCTAATTGGACGATTGTTACTGGGTAGGGACTTGCTACCTTTTTTTAATATCGGTGTTACGTTGGCTACCTTCCACTGATCAGGCATAGTTCCAGACTGCAAGGATTTCTTGAATAGCAATGTCAGTGGTTTGGAGAGTCCATCATTAGCTTCCTTTAGAACTCTAGTTGAGATTGTATCAGGTCCGGGCGATTTATTTACCTTGGGTTTATCTCAACATTTCAATATTTCTCTCTCTGTAATGGTGATATTGCTTAGAACATCAGAATTATATGTCTGAACCGGCGATGCTGTAGGGATATCACTGAGGTATTCTGTAGTAAAAACTGACGCAAAGAAGGTATTGAGATTGAGGACATTATTAATTTGTACTTCATCTTTGGTGTATTCTCCATTTTCATCGACAAACGGTCCAACAGTTGCAGTAACTACTTTCTTCTTTCTGATATAACTATAGAACTCTTTCAGGTGTGTTTTAATTTGATTCGCAACATGTAACTCCATGATCTTTTTACTTTGCTTAATTAACTTTTTAGCTTTGCGTCGTAGTTCTACAGATTTCACACGTTATTCGTCATTTTGTGAGGATCTTAATCTATCGTTAGAAAAGTTTTTAGCATGCAAACAGTTTGTAATATCTTTATTCCACCATTTGGGCTTATCATTATGGCCTGTACGCCGTATTTTCGATGGTATGCAGTCTTGCACTGATTTTAGGTAAATGGTTGCCAATAATTCCCAAGATATATTTATGTCGTTATTGTTAATTAGAAAGCTCCAGTCAGTTTCTTTAAACATTGCCCTAAGTTTTCGAAAGTTTGCTTGCTTGAAATTAGGGACTTTCTCGATGCTGCTATTTGGTTCGTTACTAGTAAACTTTAAACTGAAAGTTATTGTACGATGGTCGCTGTTACTGAATTCATCACCGACATTCAAATTCTCTATCAATTCTTCTTTGTTGAAAGTGCAAGGTCAAGAACGTTATTTCCACGGGTTGGAGATCTAACAAATTGATATAGCGAACTCTCCTGCAAGTTTACATACAGGTCTTGACCAGAGTGTGAAGTAATACTATCTCCCCACTTGGTCACAGGTAAATTAAAGTCCCAAAAAATTACGCTGTCTTGCGCATTACTTACATGTGCAATTTGATCATAGATTTCTCGGTCAGTTTGCACTGATTGAGCTGTAGGTCTGTATATTAATGCAAGTATTATTTTTGTACCTTTATTATACTTTATTAGCACAAAGGATGTGTCGACGTTCACAAATTTAGGTTTTGACAAGAGGGTCGGGTTAAGACTTTCTTTGATAAAAAGTAAAATGCCACCTCCATTTTTATTTATTCGGCTTTTCTCAAACATTACATAACCGGGAAGTGAATACTCTGCTAAAAAGTCATTGTCTTCTGTATTGAGCCAACATTCTGTTATGCCAATAACATTGTAGTTTTCTGTAAACACTAGTTTCTCTAAATCTGAACATTTATTCTGCATGCTACGAACGTTTGCATTGAAAACCTTTAAAGTTTTGGATATAGAATTCGTGGAACGCTCTTTAACAAAGGACGGGGCCGTTTGTAACTCAACTACCTGCCAGGCGGGCATATTTACCGAAAACGAGCTTCATTCCATGCTCTTTTTCATGCATAAACAAGTGCCAAAGCGTAATACAAATATATATCCGTAAAAAGGTGATAATAGAGCTCCAACCAGAGGTGAAAATACCATAAATAAGGTAATTCCCTCGGTGTTTTCCTTATATCGCGAGGCCGGGTGTGTGTACGGAGGTGGCGGTGGTAATAGAACCGGCCCAGTGGTGGTGCCGAGCGGTCAGACCCCGCCAATCGTCCTCCCAACATACGGACTCTCTCTCAGAGCCCCTAATGTGCTCAGAATGCCGTCCGTCATATGATGGGTACCGGAGGATAGGCCATTTATCTCTCGTCCAGCATACGATGGTCACCGTTGGTTAAGGGTTAATCAAATTCTTGGTTTTGGTCGGATCTACATTTATGTACCTGTCTGACCTCGGTCCTCGATCCTCGTCCCTGGTTGTCCTCGGTCCTCGCTGTCCTAAATCATCGTCCATGGTGGTCCTCAGTCCTCGATATCCTCGATCATCATCTCTAGTGGTCCTCGGTCCTCGATCGCCGTCCTTGGTAGTCCTCGGTTCTCGATCATCATCCCTGGTGTTCCACATTCCACGATCCGTGTCCCTGGTGGTCCTCGGGCCTCGCTGTCCTTGATGCTTGTTCCTGGTGGCCCTTGGTTTGCTCTGCCCCTTTTCCGAAAATAAATTACTGCGTTGTGAAGCAGGCGGCCAAATTGTGCTGCTCCCACCTGGTTCAGATGGACTCCATCCGCTCCAAACAGATGATCTTAACGGTAGAAGGCAACCCCGGTATTGATGAATCCAACTTTTTCCTCTCTGCAGAGGTCAGCCAGTCGACAATTTACGCTAGTGGCTATGTTGAAGAATAAGCTCTTCACACGAATCCTGGGGACGATCCCTGATATGATGACTTTGCGTGACTTTTCATTGTACGTCTGAATCAGGTTCCGGTACTTCAGCATGAGGTCCTCCGATCGGGTTCGCTGCATGACATTAGATCCGACATGAATGATGTACATTGTGCGTGAGGGGGCTAACTTCGAAACTTCGTTGACTGCACCTGCAACGTCGTCCACACCGCCACCTGGGATACAGAAGGGCTTACTTGTCCTGGGTGCCCTGGTGCAGAACTCTGTAAGCTGTCCACGAACGATGTAATATCCTACGAGCCAAATTTCTTCTATTTCCTCTTCGTCGTCTAAGTCTGTAAGAATCTGGTAACGGTTCTGGCACATGGTTTTGGTGATGATCTTCCTTGCGATGGGGCGAACGGTGTTCCTCATGACGCGGAAGTTGTCCTGAGGGAGAGCGGAGTCATTACTTGAATTTTCCTGACGTGGTGCATGTTCTGAAGCGGGTACCGCTATATCAGGCGTTGGGCTGTTGGAAGATGCCGCAGTGGTAATAATTGCTTGATTTGATGATACTCTTACATTGAGTATTGCAAATTCTTGGAGTGTTTCCAGCTTCTTGGTGAGGGCGTTTATCTTGACGTTAGCTTCATCCAGTTTAGCTTCCAAATCTTCTCGGAGCTGGCAGAATCGGCAGACACGAACCTCGGGGCAGGCAAACATAGTAGGGTCAAACCTACTGGAACAGCTCGTGCAGGCACGAGACATGGTGATAATGACAACATTTTAAATCACTTCACTCACTTCAAGTCACTTCTTATCACTTGTATCACTCCAGAACACTTTTTTTCACTTCACACACCTCGGATCACTTTACTTACTTCACTACTGTAAATCACTTCACTCACTTTAAAACACTTCACGTCACTTATAATACAATTTAACCCTCCTGGCCCGGGCAGGTCCTCCAAAGGACAGTGTGGGCTACCCGGGCGATCTGGCCGAAAAATGCCTAGGACTAGGCTACCGTATTTTTGTTTAGTTTAACTGCTAGAAATTTCCCACGCATCTATAAACGTAGTGCGGTTTCCAATCTGTAGACTGGCGTTGAGTAGAGCTCTCTAAGTCAACTGGTTCAGTTGTTATGACGATTTCCGTGGAGGGATTTTTCCGCGATGTTTACAATATCGGAGCTTTTCAGACACTAATTTCGTCTGACGTCACAACAATAACATTGATCCGACGTCTCCTTATTGTTTTCGGAGGTGCGGTGACGCAACGATCGGCTTTGTTTACATGCGTCGGACGCACGGCGTTCAGACCAAGCTGAATAGGCTTTCAAGCTTACGGATTTTAACATGCTGCCCGGGCTCCTGCCCTACTGGCGCGGTGTCCTTTTAACATGCTGCCCGGGCTGGAAGGGTTAAGCCTGAAAATTGAACATTTACATCTAGTCAATAATACACCTGGAGTGAAAAAGAAAATGACAAGATTTACTAGAAAGTACAGTGAGAAACTGGCAAAACAATAGTAATTAGTATATACAGTGGTCGACTCAACAATACCATGACATTTGTAGTATCCCTGAAAATAGTGTAATAGGCCTATTAACACTCAAGCCGCGGCGCCCGACATATGTCGGCCGAGAGAATAATGGCAACCCCTGTGGTGCCCGACGATAGTCGGAAGGGATTTTGAGCACATTATCGGCTCTGAGAGAGAGTCCACGCGTTGGGAGGACGATAGGCGGGCTCTGACCGTTCGGCACGGCCCTAGTGCCGCGACTGACACCACCTCTGCTGCAACATTCCACACCCACGGCCTCGAAAGACCAAGAAAAAACTGGGGGAAATTACGGTATTTTTGTGTTTTTCACCTCTCGTTGCGCGATCGCTATAGGATAACCCGTGATTGTACAAGGATGATTCAGGTGTCAGGAAAGCTCTATTATCGCCTTTTCACGGATACATAATTGTATTACGCTCTGGCTCATGTTTATGCATGAAAAAGAGCATGGAATGAAGCTCGTTTAGGGTAAATATGCCCGCCTGGCAGGTAGTAGAAGTTACAAACATCCCCGTCGGTTAAGAGATAACATGATGACAAGTATCTGAAATGCGCTTAATAGGCTATCAAAAAGTATCACAGTAACAAAATTATTCTAATACCCAATATTGAAACTATCTTAACACATGTCAGTGTGTGTGATTTATATAGTCAACCAAGAGGAAAGGTTCAACTAGGTACAGTAATGGCTTGACTTTGATATGTAAACTACATAAAGAGGGTTAATTTGTTAGTGCGTACACAGGTGGCGAAGGTGTCGTCAGCCGCGCTCTATTTGGCAAAGAAAATTATCAGTCAAATTAATACAGGTACACTGTCATGCTAGATAACTACTGGGTGATTTACTAAACACATAACTACAGTGAGGGCAAAAATTACTACAGCAAGGGCTAAAACAATATAATATGGAACAAGCAGATTGTTTGTTTACATTAGTGCGTCGATCGTTACTACCCGGTACTAATGTAAAACAATGGCAGTCTCGATAGACAAATGTTATCAGTCAAAAACACACCAAAATAACATGCAAAGCAACTACTGGGCGGTTTAACTAGGGCTTAGCTACAGCTCATGCAAACAAATAAAGGAATGAACAATATAATACTCAAAATATGGTCAAATTTCAAGCGGCGGACGAAGTGATGTTGACGCTCCAGTTGACCATTTTTATCAGTATATATCAATCCTTGCCATCACAATTAATATTGTTAGTGTTGGTTGTGACAGTAAGGTAAGGTAAGAGTTACAAGATATCATTAGTTTACTCATATTTGGTGAGGTTGTGTTTATACTGTTTGAGATATATTAGTCTACAGGCACAATTGTTCGGTAATCGGGGGTAACCACTTTATTGTTAACACTAGTCCAGCCGATATAATGGAGGATAATAATGGTGGTTTGGTCTATTTATTGATAGTGTTTACAAATTTGATTGCTTTGTCATTTTTTATAACTTTATTTTTATTTGACCCTAGACTAAAAAATAACGCCTCCCGATAACCCCTTTTAAGCTAAATACGATAGTGCCGTCCAGCGACCCCTTCCAGCTAATCTGCTGCACATTTTTTAATAGAAAAATGCTCTGGCCAAAAACCGGTTACTTCCATAATTGGCGGCTGCTACCGCTCACCGGAGAAAAGGTTTAAATATTACTGAGAGTAGCAGGGGATTGATAGGACACAGAGAGAGTCTGGATCAAGGAAGTACGTTTAGGTATATAATTGTCGAGACAATGAAATACATTTGTTTTTTGTTCTTTTGTAAAAGTGACGGGAGTGTAGTCATGCTTAGAATTGCAATATAACAATTTATTTCAGTATCCCTAATGTCAAACTAAGTAAAATCGTGTAATGTGTATGTAAAATTATATTACGCCACTGTATTGTAGGGGTCAAGATGAAAGAATGATGGTGTGCTGGTAATATGGAAGTGGATGTTGTATGGAGGTGAAGGGAAAGACTGATAATGTGGGAGGAATATGGAGGTGACCAAGGTAGAGACACAGTATGTAGACTTGTAGAGCAACCTGCAGGGTGTGTTAGGAGTGAGAGGGCTTTGTAGGCATTGGAATCGAGGGTGCTATCTGGATGGGACAGTTCTAAGGGGAATTATAGGGTATTATACTGGGAATTCGTTCATGAGAATATCAGGCTATAGGCGTGTGTAGACATTGATATATCGATATATGCAACACCAGTGTGGCAATGATAAGAGATAATTTCCTATAGTGGTCGTGAATTAACCATGAATAAAGTGCATATTGATGGCAATAGTATTTACCTCATTTGTGTGTCGTTTCACTCCATATAATTGTGGTTATTTCTCGTTACTGTTGATAGCCAATCAAAACCCGATAAGCTGTAATATCATCGGTGGCACTAAACCACATAATAAGGGAATTTGGTTTTGATATAGTGTAAAGGTACAGTTCTAGTCAACACTTCGCCGACAACCTGGTAGAGGAATTTAGTTATTTGAATATGGAGAATTTGGTCTGGGCAGTCTTCAGCTGTTTCCAGTCTGTCTGTAACTGCTAATATTAGTTATAACTCTTAACCCCTTTCAGATATGACGTGTTTTAGCAGTTAATTGTGGCCATCATTAGATTGTATACAGCTTATGACGGATCTGTGGGAATTCAATGGGTAAAGACTAGCTAAACCAACCCTTTGACTTCCATATAAATTCAGAACACGCAAAATAAGTGCGTCTTCGATTCTGGGAGGGTTAAGATTGACTAGTAAATATGACTCAGATATTTGCGAAAGCTGGCCGTCAAAAATTAGAAGATTGGTGTTCATGAATAAAATACTTGAAATTGCTCTCTTTCCAATGTCGACTGGACAAAAGAGTGGCGGGGGGAGGGGGGGGGATTGTGTTTGTGGTGAGGGGTTTAGGGAGGGGAGAAGGAGAAAGTAAAATTCTATGTGGAGAGAGAGAGAGAGAGAGAGAGGGGGAGAAAGAAAGGGCGGGGGGTCGGAGGGAGAAGTGAAAGTAAAGTCAAATATAATCGTAGGAGAGTGGTGGGAAGAAACTCAGTTTTTGAATTAGGAGTAATAGTAGACATTAATGTAGATTCGATAAATGATCTTGAAGTGGAATCTGAACAAAAAAATGGTGGTGAAACACAAATAAACAAAATTAATTTATGTTATTATTCATGTTTTTTGTTTTGTTTTTTCTATGTGATAGAGGGAGGCAAAAGACAGAACTGCCTATAGCGAGTGCTTCCCCCATAGTTGAAATGCAGACCAGGTTGCAAAAGCACGCATCCAGGCAGCCGCCCGTTCGGAGAGTGGCTTGTGGTTACACGCCATCCCCATCCCACCTCTTGGAACTCACTTGGATGCTAAAGCGCTCCGGGTTGCCATCGCGCTCAGAGTGGGTGCGGCAGTTTGTCACCCACACACTTGCAAGTGTGGTGGGGGGATGGATGCTCAAGGTCACCATGCCTTGTCATGTAATTACAACGCAGGCCGCCTGCCAAGACACTCTGCACTAAATGATGTCATAAAACGGGCCCTGCAGAGTGCTAACCGTGCATCAATCCTCGAACCACATGGACTTCACAGAGAAGACGGCAAACGGCCAGATGGGATGACCACTTTCCCTTACAAGAATGGCCGGTGCCTCGTGTGGGATGCCACATGTGTTGACACTTTCTCCACAACCAACATCGCCTGAAACGCCGACGAAGCAGGTGAAGCCGCCCGGATAGCAGAAAATAAAAAGCGAGAAAAATATCAAGTCATCGCCAGAAATCATCAGTTCGAGCCCCTGGCATTCGAAACTTCAGGAGTCTTCGGCCCTACCACCCTTAAGATGGTGAATGAAATAGGCCGTAAAATCAGAGAAGTTTCAGGAGAACCCCGGGAAACCCTCTGGCTCAAGCAAAGACTAGGGATGGCTATCCTCCGGGGCAATGCCACCAGCGTCATGAGCTCAGTTCGACTGGACTGGGTCATGCCACTGTGTGAGGCACGGGCAGGAGTGGTGTATCCGTAGTCTTTCCACAGTAGGGTAAAACAAAACATAAACTTTATTTGTATTTAACATGTGTGATTCACATAAATAAAAGGGGATGTGTCGGATGGTTGAAAGCCACAGTTGCTCGCGCCTTTGGGGCTAGCAACACGTATTATGAAAAACATGTATCCTCCTTCATTCACTGTCCCCCCCTTCACTCACTCAACCCCCCAATTTGCCGGAGGATAACAGGTTTTTCACAATACGTAGACGGAGGTCTTTTTAAAAAAACAAAAACAAATAGTTGAAAGAGTGACAGGGACAAAATCAATGGATGTTCGAGCCAAAATGCCTGGACACACGGAGTTTGAAGCAATTTAAGTCATAGGAAGAGGGAAAGACTGATTCTGGGAGAGAGTTCCAGAGCTCAGCTGGTGAGTAGAAGAAAGTTTGAGAGTAACGTTTCACTCTTGGGTTGGAGAGTTGCACAGAGTAGGGGTGGGATTGAGTTGCAAGACGAGTACCACGTGCCCTACGTAAAGGAGGTGGTATACACTGGGAAAGCTCTGAGGAACACTGATTATTATAGTAGCGATAGAATAGCGAGAGAGATGCAACATTGCGGTGGACAGAGAGAGATTGCAGAGAGTTAGTTAGTGGACAGGAGTTAATGATACGAAAGGTCTTCCTGTCAAATTTGTCTAGGAGAGCGGTGTGAGAGGAACCTCCCCACACATGTGAACAATACTCAATACAAGGACGCACTATGCCCCTGTACAGAGCAAGAAGCTGTGCAGGGGAAAAGAACCCCCTAAGGCGGTTGAGCAGACCCAGCTTCTGGGAGGCTGCCTTAGCAAGACTGGTAATATGGTCCTTCCAACTAAGAGCAGAAGAAAAAGAGACACCAAGAATATTTAGAGAAGATGAAGGATTGATTTTTGTATTGTTGAAGAATAAGGGCTAGTCTGCTGGGAGATCCTGACGGGTAGATAGATGGAGAAATTGGGTTTTGGAAGCATTAAAGGTAACAAGGTTTTCTCTGCCCCCATTGGAGATAGTATTTAGATCAGAATTTAAGAGTTCTATGGCTTCATTACGTTTGTCATTGAGGGATTGCTGGCTGGGGCGTTCTGAATAACTAATGGAGTAGTGTAAGGTGGAGTCGTCTGCGTATGAATGGATGGGAATTTAGGTACAGTTGAGGAGATAATTTATAAAAATTAGAAAGAGAATAGGAGATAGGACAGAGCCCTGAGGAACACTGGAGCTTATAGGGTGAGGAAGTGAACAATGGCCGTCCACAACCGCTGCTATGGAATGGCCGGAAAGGAAATTAGAGACAAAGGCACAGATGGAGGGATAGAAACCGAAGGAGGGTAGTTTAGAAATTAAAGATTTGTGCCAGACTCTATCGAAGGCTTTCGATATGTCTAGTGCAATAGAAAAAGTCTCACCGAATTCCCGAAAGGAGGATGACCAAGAGTTAGTAAGATATGAAAGAAGATCACCAGTAGAGCCACCCGTAAGGAAGCCATACTGGCGATCTGAGAGCAGATTATGAGAAGAGAAATGCTTAAGAAACTTGGAAGCAAAAATAGTTTCAAAAACTTTAGAAAGACAAGAGATGAGAGCAATTAAATGATAGTTGGAGGGTTGAGAGCGGTTACCCTTCTTTGGGACAGGTTGAATGTGAGCAAATTTCCAGCATGAAGGGAAGACGTTAGAGGATAGACAGAGACGAAAGAGTTTGCCTAGGCAGGGAGTTAGAACGGAAGCACAGTTTTTGAGAACAACAGGAGGAACACCGTGCGGACCGTACGCCTTATTAGTATTAAGCCCAGAGAGGGAAGAAAGTACATCTTTAGAAGAGATTAGGATATTAGGCATAAGTAAGAGAGAGGAGGGTGGAGAGGGAGGAATAGCACCGGAATCATCCAAGGTGGAGTTTCTAGCAAAAGTTTGAGTGAAGAGTTTAGCTTTGTCAGAGGAAGAAGTGATGGTTGTGCCATCAGAGTGGAAAAGGGGAGGGAAAGACGAGGAAGATAAATTGTTGGAGAGGTTTTTGGCTAGATGCCAGAAAGCTTTGGAAGAGCTAGAGTTGGATAGTTCAGTGCATTTATTATTGATGAAAGAGTGTTTGGCAAGTCGAAAAACAGATTTGTAGCTTCCTCCTTAGACATCCATCGACCTATAAATATTACCCAGAAGACCCTCTGTTGTGATACATGTGCCGGCCAAAGGCCGGTTCCTCCTATATTGCCAGCTCGCTATCGCTCGCCAGGAAAAAATCGACACCTAAATGGCACGAAAGGACCTAACATCGCCAAACGGATGGGCGAATGTAAAAAAAAAAAAAAAAAGACAATGTAAATATAGAGACAGGTTGACAATTCTCAAGTCTAAAACTGTAGCTGGGAGTCAGATATTGACATATTGTGTAGGCTACTTCATCCTGGGATAAATATTGGTTGGTTGTATGCATGTTTTGTGTGTGTGTGTTTCTGGATAGACACGGCACAGTGCAGGACACCTATTATTTGTCTTTGTGTAATTGTAACTAGGCCTATATGGATTGATTTTTTGGATGGAACGAGCTCTTAAATAAACTAAATATATAGTTTCTGTAATCGATGCATACACAATCATATGCATACATTCGCTTTTAGAGATATACTTCCATCATTCAAATTTAGTAAGGTCAACGAATATTCATGAGTGACTGTACATGTGAATTCAGGTAAATCAGAAAAAAAAGTCTAACCTGCATCTTAAAGCCACGTACGGTAAGATTAATATATACTATATATATATATATATATATATATATATATATATATATATATGTATATATATATATGCACACCATATGAGGAGGAGCACTTTATTGACAACGTTTCGCATATACTGTAGCTTCATCAGGCCAATGAAGCTACATGCGCTCTCCTAATATGGTGTTTATAATAATTCTGTCAACATTTTTGTTTTGTATCAAGATGAATATGAAAATATTGTTGTAACATTTCACAATCGTGCAGAAGGATGGCATTGCGAAATACCGAAACTATATTTTGGGTTTTAAGGCCATAATTATGAGCTTACGAGATATGGTTACCACGTATTGTTGTCTTTTTTTTTTTTTTTTTTTTTTCTATGTGATTGAGGGAGGCAAAAGGCATAACTGCCTATAGCGAGTGCCTCCCCCATAGTTGAAAGAGTGACAGGGCCAAAATCAAGGGACGTTCGAGCCAAAATGCCTGGATACACGGAGTTTGAAGCAATTTAAGTCATAGGAAGAGGGAAAGACTGATTCTGGGAGAGAGTTCCAGAGCTCAGATATTGAGTAGAAGAAAGTTTGAGAGTAACGTTTCACTCTTGGGTTGGAGAGTTGCACAGAGTAGGGGTGGGATTGAGTTGCAAGACGGGTACCACGTGCCCTACGTAAAGGAGGTGGTATGCACTGGGATAGCTCTGAGGAACACTGATTATTATAGTAGCGATAGAATAGCGAGAGAGATGCAACATTGCGGCGGAGAGAGAGAGATTGCAGAGAGTTGGTGAGTGGACGGGAGTTAATGATACGAAAGGCCTTCCTTTCAACTTTGTCTAGGAGAGCGGTGTGAGAGGAACCTCCCCACACATGTGAACAATACTCAATACAAGGGCGCACTATGCCCCTGTACAGAGCAAGAAGCTGTTCAGGGGAAAAGAACCCCCTAAGGCGGTTGAGCACACCCAGCTTCTGGGAGGCTGCCTTAGCAAGACTGGAATATATGCTGACCTGTGTTGTTTCCTGCCAGATCATCTTTTGTCCAAAATTCATGTTATATATTGTCTTCCTTCCATGTTATGAGCCATGCTGTTACATTATAATAGTTTTGTTTGTGTTTTATTTTAAATTACAAAACTGACACGATAAGATAATAAACATGTGAAGATGAGCCTTTGTTATGATTCGTTAATTCATAACTCGTCCTATTTATCTTACGTGTACTCTTGAACTACTATTGCATGATGTGCTGTAAATCATGGTATTATTAAGTAAGCAAGTACAACAAAAATACATTAATTATCACCGGACGTATACTTAGTGCTATCTCAACACCAGACAGCTGCTCTATATAACCTAATATCAGTGATAATGTGGTAATAATGTTTCTCAACACCAGACAGCTGCTCTATATAGCCTAATATCAGTGATAATGTGGTAATAATGTTTCTCAACACCAGACAGCTGCTCTATATAGCCTAATATCAGTGATAATGTGGTAATAATGTTTCTCAACACCAGACAGCTGCTCTATATAGCCTAATATCAGTGATAATGTGGTAATAATGTTTCTCGTTGTTGTTCATAGTCTAGTTCCTCAAGAGTTATAGGCCATTATGCATCCCGACCATTATGTAACTCATGATAATTGTGTAATTATTTGGATTTATATAGCCAGGGCATAATTAATATACGTATAAATACAATGATATACAAATATACAATAGATCAAATAAATTGAGATATATTTTGTTTAGTAACTGCAAACACATAAAGTCATCCACGGGACTCAAACAATGACTGGACAGAATAAAAGCCTCCCATGTCAGAGACCCTGGCTCAATAAAATGTGTATATTGCCTCGACCTGTATCACTGTGAATGTTTTCCTCCATTAGCCCGAGTACCAACTCTGCCAGGCTGCAGTTTAGACTGCTATTGCTCAATTGACCAATTGCGAGTTTCAGGCAATAAGGAAGCTGGATCTATAGACATTGATAATTAACACAAATTCTAGTTTAAATACAGTTGTACGGTAGTGCATCTATAAATACATACAATCAAATGTTCTAACCATCAGAAACATTCCTTATTAGTGCATTTATGTTTAACATATACGTTTATGGCTCAAACTTTCTCATAGCCTGAAACTCAGAAGTGTTTTTCATTATTTCCCCTTTCAGACAAAATACGTTATTCATTATTTATCTTAAAGGGCCATTCCACACATAACTGCCAACCAATCATTAGGAATTATAATGATGAAGATTTGTTGCCAGGTTAATTTTGACCGGGGTATAGTGAGCAGTGTGCGATGTGATGCACAAAGCCACCATGAGAGTCTAGGCTCGTTAGCTAGATTATAATAATAATAATTATGAACAAATATAATAATATCAACCACAATTTGAGTTAAATCTCTCTCTCTCCTCTCTCTTCTCTCTCTCTCTCTCTCTCTCTCTCTCTCTCTCTCTCTCTCTCTCTCTCTCTCTCTCTCTCTCCATAATTCTCAAGACCTAGGAACAATGCTCGTGCAGGCTAAGCACACAAAAAGGCAGGAGATATAATGCAGTCGGAGCCAAGAATATCCTAAACGCCACAACAATAATAATAATCGCCACGACAATGCAGTATTCCTATCAACAAAAAGAGCTTAAGTCGTTTGTGTCTCAATACATCAAACTAGGCTGCGAAATGCTTGTGTAATCATAAACGGGTATGCATAAAAAGAGTAATTGGTTTAATATACTTAATGTCTACTGTGACTGATAAAGTCTAGCTAGAGTCAATGATACGAGATACTGGTGCGCATGGCATGCCGCATAGCCTAGTGCAAATCTCTGTGTGCATCAAATATTACGTTAGAGTGAAGGGTAGATCTCTTGAGAAACCTTAATACCGAAGTATTAAGCGTTCCCAAAGACAAACAACGAGCTTAGAACAGTGCAGAATGGTATAGGCAAAAAGCCCTCATTCGTGCATGCTCTCTACTCTCAATGGCACACAGACTAGAATTTACCCAATCAACTCCAGTTCTCAGGTATGTCGTGCAGCTTTTAACTAAAGCCAACACCCATCGGAAACAATACCTTATAGTATCAGACTCCTAGTCTAGCACTATCTAATCCAGCAGAACACTAATAATTATAGGAAGCGGTACTGAACAATATGAATGCCAACCAATACTTCGTGATCAACTTATCTTAACAACTAACATACATGGGTTATATCAGACCTTAACGCACAATACAACTGGCCAGCATGAAGCTGATTATGGAGAGTTAACCAGAGGGGATATAATGTTAATAAAAGGTGGTGAAAGATATGGAAAATGAGAGAGATAGGCAGAGGAAAAGGTTCTCAGGTGCAGCAAGGGAGACAGATATCAAAGGGATAAGAGGGATGCGTTCTAGAAACCAGATCTGAGGGAGAAAGTGGTGAGGGAGCTGTATGTATACTAGCACTAGCTCGAGCCGCGTGGGAAAAAAGTGGTAACAAGTCCTCTAACCAATGCTAAAGATGCCAGCCAAACATTAGTCAATTAATATTCTCCAACTTCGGATTCAGTTCCCGGTCTTAAGGGGATATTTTTAGTTTGTTCCCTAGACCTTCTCAAACCTAAAATTACACCCCATAAACTCCTTTCCAGATAAATTTGTACTGTTTTTGCAGAAAAATGACCTGGCCAAAGGCCGGTTCCTCTTAAAATGCAGGCTCAATATCGCTCGCCAGGAAATATTTGACATCTAAATTTTACGAAAGGTCTTCAAATTGACAGAAATGAGGCGAAAGTTTTTATAATCACCACACTAATGGGGCCAATGTCTTCAAATCTCAAAAGCAATGGGGCTAAACATGAGTGAGAAAGGGTCAAATGAAATTATCCTTCAAGTGGAAATCTCCCCTTAAGTAAAGCGAAACGTCGCAACGCCGGCTAGGTGAAAATGCAAAATTGATTACAGTAGAGCAGCTTCTTCGCATAGAAGTTGAGACATTGGCAGTGACTAGTATTAATATATAGATTGAGGAAAGGTAATAATTCCGAGTACACAAATTGAGTATGAAGATAAAAGTGATAGAAAAGCAAAGTAAAATAAGGTCTTAAAAGAGAAGTTGTAAAATAGTCATTGGTAGTATATCAAACAGTATTGGGAAAACCTAGGAATAATAAGTGTAAATCACATGAATGACAACAATAGAAGAAGAATGGATGGTGAAATAAAGGCAAAGCTGACTTGTCAACACAATTGACAGTACTACTTAAGAATGCAAATGTAATTAACAGTGTGATTACAGTCTTGAATACACCATGTACAGTTGGCCACAAAAGTTTGGTCCAGGTCATGGTACAAAGAGTACAAAGGAGTACAAAGAAAATCAAGCAACAACATATCTAGTGACCCTTCTAGGCTGCTTGTCGTCCAAAACACTGAGGATCAAGTGTCCAAACAGTGGTTTAGAGTGGGTAAGGGAACATTGGAAAGGGAATTACTGCCCAGGAACTAATGACCGTGGCAGGATTAGGAAGTTAGTAGGGGACAGATGGTTTAGTAACTGAGGGGGGGATAAAATAAAGTTATTAATTTACAAATGCAGTCAGTCACGGGTTTGATGCGAGATATGTGTCTAGGCGGAGTTTTAATGAATCAACGGTGCTGCAGTCTATAACGTCTCGGGGAAGCCCATTCCACAAGTTGACAACTCGATTGAAGAAGAAATTCTTAGATTCGTGTGAGTTAAAAGATTTACCAATAATTTTGCAACCGTTTCCCCGCATGTAATTAGATTGGTCGATAGTATGACAACATAATTTGTATGAATAAATTGTGAGTGTTTTTTTTTTTTAATTATCAGTTAATTAATCAGATGAGTTAACCAGTGCAAAAAAACTACACTAACAATTCCGTCATGCGCATTATATTTATATGGGTAAGATCACGGAGAGGAACTTATTTGGGCATCTGTACATAACATATTCATTATTTTAGTTAGAAGATAAAACTCTCTCTGTTTCTCCTTTATATATATATATAATTTTAGTGGGGAGATTGTAGGCACTGATCGATCTGGGCTAGACCCAGGAAAGGCTATAGATATATGATAAGGAGTCGCTGGCAGTCCTGTTTCATTTGCTTGACCTCTGTTACTGATTTTCTGTTTGCCTCATTTACACTGAGAGTAATCCAGCTAGCTCTCATAAACACCTCCTCCTCCTATCAACTTCACTACACTAAACATGCACACCACAATTCCTTCTTCCACACCAATTTAAAACAAAAAATATATGAACTCTATCCCAGCCTCTGAGTCCCAGTAGTGTGTGTAGGGGGGGCGGGGGGGGGGGCGTCATTAATGCCTCCACACCTACACGATTTTCCTCTGACGAACCCTCAAAATTACATGGACCTCGGCCTATTACTCTTTCTATTAACTTCTGCAACATTTGTGGATATTCCTCTCATTTTCCTCTGTTAAACACCATCTCTCCTCCTACAAAACTGATCTTCTTTTCCTCACCGAAACTCAGGTGTCTGAAGCAACTGCCAGCAGCCCCTTCTCTGTATCCTCATATTTTCTCCATCCTACTTTCAAAGGCAAAGGTGGATGTTGTGCATACGTGCACAACAAACTCAATTGCTCTCGTGTTCCCGATTTCTACTCCTCTGTATTCTCAACTTTATGGCTGAAAAATTCCTGTCATTCTCTCACTAAATATTCCTGTGCTGTCTATCTTTCCCCTAACTCTACCGACTTTCCCGAATTGTTTGACTATCTAAACTCTACAATGGAACACATTCTATCCATTTCCCCTTTCTCAGAAATCTCCATCTTAGGAGATTTCAACGTTCACCACGCAAATGGCTCTCCTCTCACACTACTGACCAATCTGGTGAGCAAGCTTATGTCTTTTCAATCCTATATGACCTAGAGCAGTTAGCTCAGCAACCCACCCGTATCCCGGATCGCCACGGAAATCGGCTCAACATTTTTGACTTATTTCTAACTTCTAACCCTTCTTCTTATATTGTCGATCTTTTCTCTCCTTTGGGCTCCTCTGACCATAAACTTATCTCTGTCACCTATCCTATCTCTCCAGTATGGCCACGCGATCCTCCTAGCAGGCGGCGCTTGTGGCACTTTGGCGCTGCCGACTGGGAGGCTCTCTGACAATACTTCTTTGATTTCCCATGGAATGATTTCTGCTTCCGTGGATGGGGACCCTCGGAGAGGGCTGAACGCATTACCAAGGCAATTCTAGCGGGCATGGATGCATACATTCAATTGTCTTTCTCTCAGTCTAATTTTAAAAAATCTTGGTTTACTCACGCTTGTTCTACTGCTGTCCGCACTAAGGAGGAAGCATTGAAACGGTACCGACTCCTTCATACTCAAAAATCTCATTCTTCCTATATTTCAGCCCGGAATCAAGCCAAATCTGTTCTTCGACTCGCCAAACACTTTCATCAATAATAAATGCACTGAACTATCCAAATGTAGCTCTTCCAAAGCATTATGGCATCTAGCCAAAAACCTCTCCAACAATTTGTCTTCCTCATCTTTCCCTCCCCTTTCCCACACTGATGGCACAACCATCACTTCTTCCTCTGACAAAGGTGAACTCTTCGCTCAAACTTTCGCTAGAAACTCCACCTTGTATAATTCCGGTGCTATTCCTCCCTCTTCACCCCCCTCTCTCCTCTTTATGCCTAATATCTTAATCTCTTCTAACAAATTTACTTTCTACCCTCTCTGGGTTTAATACTAAAAACGAGTACGGTCCGGACGACGGTGTTCCTCCTTTTGTACTAAAAAACTGTGCTTCCGTGCTGACTCCCTGCCTAGGCAAACTCTTTCGTCTCTGTCTCTCCTTTAAAGTCTTCCCTTCTTGCTGGAAGTTTGCTCTCATTCAACCTGTCCCATAGAAGGGTGACCGCTCTCAACCCTCCAACAATCATCCTATTGCTCAATCTCTTGTGTCTCTAAAGTTTTTAAAACTATTCTTGCTTCCAAATTTCTTAAGTATTTCTCTTCTCATAATCTACTCTCAGATCGCCAGTATGGCTTCCTTAACCCTTTACCGGGCACTCATAGAAATACTTAGAAATTTCATTTTTTGACCCTAGACAATGAAAGTAGACCTAATTCTAAGGTATTTTTGCTTATGATTTTTTTTAACATTTTTGCATATTGAATTAGCAAATTGAGGTTGACGAAGTGATCATATATGGTCAAGCGCCGGTCTAGGGTAAAAATAATCTTGAATTATGCTATATTGAAAATGTAAATTTAAGGTAAACAAAATACACAGAATAACAGTTATATCATTATATTACCCAAAACTAAGCGTTTTATTTTAATACCCGGTAAGTATATAAATAGATTATATATGAATATTTTAGTTTAGGTACTTTTCACAACCCAGACACTGTCTGGTACCCCATGAATAATTAATTCCAAAAAACAAATTGGGCATAGGTTCCCCCTGAACAAGTAATTCCAGCAACATTTGGGCATAGCTTCCCCATGAACACAGAATTCCAGCAACATTTTGGCATAGGTTCCCCATGGACAATGAATTCCAGCAAAATTTGGGCAGAGGTTCCCCCTGACCAATGAATTTCAGCAAATTTTGGGCATAGGATCCCCATGAAAATTGGTATTTCTTAATGTGACAGTACTCATATCTCAAAAAAACTTCAGTATATGCCTCACAATATCAAAAATATATGTGAACTCACTAAAATATTCGTGAACTCACTAAACTTACCAAAATCATATTTATTTCACTGTGCACTTATGAGGAAATAATAGAAATTGGTCATTTATTTCTATGTTGAACATTCTAGAATCCCTACCTAAGCTGCGGCCATGTGCCATGCTGGTTTGGGTAACTATCATCAAAGTTATATGGTTTTATGTAACTTGGGAGTACAACCCCTTACCGGGCAAAATGATCATATTTAGTAATTTCAATTCTATAGGCTACCGGGCGTAAGTCCATATATGATCACTTGGTCTTTACCCCTTACCGGGCGCATGTCCATATTTGATCATTCACTTTTTCGCAAACAAATTTCACCAATTTCCGTATGTTCCACGTAAATGACAACTATATCAGGTTATAGTACAACTATTCAACTGCATAATATCAGATTATTATCAACTTACCGATATTACGTGATGAGCTAGGGTCGAGGGCGTCAAGAGAAAAATCGCTGAGATCCTACTTGCTTCATGTCTGGCCTGCAACTGAACTTCGAGTTGCTCTCAACCAATACTGAGATGGCATCAGCTCTTACACCATACCCACGTGAGTAGCCTGATCATCGGTGATTGGCTGAGGCATGATGACGTGGTGGCAGACACACACCGGGCGGCTTGGGAGCGCCCTTTTGGACGCCCATTTAAGTTACCATATATGGTTCCTCGCCCGGTAAAGGGTTAAAAGTCGTTCTACTGGTGATCTTCTTTCATATCTTACTAACTCTTGGTCATCCTCCTTTCGGGACTTCGGTGAGACCTCTTCTATTGCACTAGATATATCGAAGGCCTTTGATAGACTCTGGCACAAATCTTTAATATCTAAACTACCCTCCTTTGGTTTCGATCCCTTCATCTGTTCCTTTGTCTCTAATTTCCTATCCGGCCATTCCATAGCTGCGGTTGTGGACGGCCATCGCTCATTTCCTCATCCTATCAACTCCGGTGTTCCTCAGGGCTCTGTCTTTTCTCTCATCTCTTTTTAATTTTCATAAATTATCTTCTCAACTGTACCTCAAGTCCCATCCATTCATACGCAGATGACTCTACCTTACACTACTCAATTAGTTTTCCTGAACGCCCCAGCCAGCAATCCCTCAAAGACAAACGTAATGAAGCCATGCAACACTTATCTTCTGACTTGACTACTATTTCCGATTGGGGCAGAGTAAACCTTGTTGCCTTAATGCTTCCAAACACAATGTCTTCATCTTACTACCCATTCGGAACTCCCAGACACAATATAAAAATGAATCCTTCATATTCTCTCAATATTCTCGGTGTCTCTTTTTCTTCTGCTCTTACTTAGTAGGACCATATTACCAGTCTTACTAAGGCAGCTTCCCGGAAGCTGGGTGTGCTCAACCACCTCAAGGGTTTCTTTGCCCCTTCACAGCTTCTTGTTCTGTACAGTGGCATAGTGCGTCATTGTATTGAATATTGTTCACATATGTGGTGAGAATCCTTTCACACCGCACTCCTAGACAAAGTAGAAAGGAAAGCCTTTCGTATCATTAACTCCCGCCCACTTACCAACTATCTGCAATCTCTCTCTCTTCGCCGCAATGTTGCATCTCTCGATATTCTATCGCTACTATAATAATCAATGTTCCTCAGAGCTTTCCCAATGTATACCACCTCCTCTACGTAGGGTACGTAGTCCCGTCTTGCAACACAATCCCACCCCTATATATATATATATATATATATATATATATATATATATATAAATATATATTTTTTGTTCAGGGGGGGGGGGGGACGGGTAACCGTAACACTTTCTGGAATTAAATTTAGTCCTTTCTAGAGTATATTATGGACTACTGTATTACTTTTAGACATGAGTGAATGTACTCTGAATGGGATTGAGAATACCAGCCATTTTTAGGATTAATACTGTTTGCAGTAAATATTTTCCCTTTACGAAATGACAACATTCACAAACGGAAACATAAGGCCTATTGGCATTACCAAAGTGGTTGATATTATGCCACAGTGACCACACAATGGGTGCAGGGCTGTACATATGATGGGAAGTATTGGATATAAACTTAAGTAAACAAAGCACATAATTATATACATATAATAATAGTAAATACATGAAACAAACAAACCTATGTACGGGTAATAATAATACAATGGCAAGCGCAAAACCTTATGTGGATGAGCCATTATTATAATTTGTTTTTGTTTTATCTTTTTTTTTTTTTCTATATTCCAACTACTTACTCTCGGGCATAGGCTGAGAGCCTGTATATTCAACAGTACATTGAACGGCGAAATCCGTGAGGTCTTGTTCCAGTCTAGGGAGTGAGACATGTGAAGCACTTTGGGATACAACCAGCCCCCGATATCTTGTCTTTGCAAGATGCATGGTTGCCCACACTCGGTTCGAAGAAGCCAAATCACTGAAGCTGCTTCGCTCCAGTGCTTCACTGTCTCACCAACTAGACTTGGACCCTCACTCTCACAATGCCACCAATTGAGCAAATAATGCACTAGGCATTGCTCCCCTGTAGCATGTTTTAAATATGGGAGTATTTGTACAATGCTATTTAATCAGGGAACAATAAGGGTATTTTTTTGGCATTTCGGTGGGATTTGTGGTAATGCACTGAAAGTAGGTACAACAAAAATTCCATCCCAGTAAAATCTTCCCATAGGTACATCGGGATTCGAACCCGGGACCATTGGATTACCAGTCCAATGGCATGACCACAACCCGGGACCATTGGATTACCAGTCCATTGGCATGACCACTCGACCACACCTCCCCAAAAATATACGTAACTCATAACTCGTCCGGTTTCTTGAACACCTATTGCGTGATGTGCTTATCCCATGATGTGTTATCCCAGCACGAAACAGCTGCTCTACATAGCCAAATATCAGTAATGTGGTAATACTGTATCTCGCCGTTGCTAGTAGTTTAGTTTGCGTCCCGACCATTATGTAACTTCAAATAAATTTGTAATTATTTGGAATAACCAATACGTAAATAATATGCATATGAATACAATGTTATACACATTTACAATATATAAATAACAGTAACTACAAAACTCTACAGTCATCCATGGGACTGAACCAATGACTCGGCAGAATAAAAGCCTCCCATGTCAGAGTTCCTGGCTCAATACACTGTGTATATTGCCTCCACCTCTATCACTGTGAAATGTTTCCTCCATTACCCCGAGTACTAACTCTGGAGGGCTGCAGGTTATACTGCTTGAGAATTAACACAGTTACTCTTCATGTTTTTATTTGTTTTTCATTTTTGTGTTTACATATTCCGGTACCTTATCAATTTAGAACCGACGACGATCAAAAGCTTCAACTTTTCTAACTCAGTGAACGGAAATATCCAGGTGTAGCAGCTTGTAAAACCAAGCTCAAGCAACATGTTCTGATATAAACAGCATCGGAAACCTTTGACCACAATCCTACTTTACTCTTTCTCCAATATTACAGGAAAACACACAACACCTGTTCTCAAGAAAGCCAACAAAACACGCATTGAGAAGAACATTTCACTGTACCGTAATTTCCTAATATCGTTCTTAACACCAGTATCACCCAATGAAATTAATGAGAGCATTATGATCCTGCAGGGATTTGAACCCAGGATACCACTTACAGAACATACACGCTTTAACCATTAGACCACATAACATCCTAAAGTTCCGAAGTAGGATACTCCAGTTATGTGAGACATTTGAGTGACTAGTAGAATGATAAAGTAAATTTAACTTACTTTGCAAGAGCTCTTAATAATGAGCAACCAACTGAGGAGCAGAGTCAACCAAAATAAATCACTTATCATGTGTTTCACTCAGAGAGTACCAATTTTCCTACTTGTCTTTTTTCTCTTTCTTCTGTTTTTCTTCTTTTGCTAAATGTTGAATACCATCTCGAAGTAAGCACATTAGGTGAACGTTGATCGAAAAATATGCACATCGTGGCTCTATATTGAGAAAGGAAATGTAAAACCACATATTGTCTCAGAAAAAAAATTGCAGTGGAAACAAAGTAGTAAATTGAATAAGGTAATAAGAGCATAGTTCACCATGCTGACATGTATGTTATAATAACCGGTTTTGTGTGAGTAGACTCTAGGAACTCATGGAGGTGTGGTGTAGTGGTCTTGTTACTGAGATAGTAACCAAAGGGTCCTAGTTTCATATCCTAATGTGTCAATGGAAGATATTAATTGGGACTTAGTTTGTGTTGTGGTTTGATTGAAAGGGTCACCACAAACCCACGAACAAATCATAACAACACTGTCGTTATTTCCAGTATATTAGGGTTATGCCATGTTATAATAAAACGTGAAATAATCTGATTGTGATTTCCACCTAAGGTATCAGCGCTAATCAACAACTTGGGTTCCTCTCCACTGGGAAACAACTAGCCTTGGTTCTATAACTTCACTCAAATAATGATCAATGGACACAAAAAACACAGTTATGGTTAACAACTTTATTCCTTAATTAATAGCTAGGGTACATTCTCATATGGCGTTGGAAAAAGAACATATGTATAACATTCATATAAATAATAATAATGTTACAGATGGAACATACAAATAATAATACACAGAGATGTTAAGTCTCAATCAAAATAAGTAGTGTCCCGAAATAAAATAATGAAAAGCTCTAAATATGGCTTCACTCGTAGTAAATAATAGTTACTGCGCTAGCAATACACACGGTACTGAAGGTATGTAAATTAAGACACTACTTGACTCCTAAACGAACAATAAGTTATGTAAACTTGAACTAGAGATAAAACTCTAATAACTCAAACAGTTATAATTATGAATATACATTCATACATAAGATTTAGATAATAGTCATGTATGCATGACTGAACTTCAAAGCAAACAATAAGTTTACTTGAATACCTTGAATAAACATAGAGCTAGATGATATTATATTATATGTTATGATGGTATTGATAAAATTATAGTTTCCTCACTAATTGTGAATACTGCTACAGTAAAATAGCTTAGAATCTGAGCAATTCCTAATTATGCACATCTTACAGAGTACCTCGGTATCCAAAGTCTCTCATTTCCATCAGAAATATCATAATGGAATGGGCCACACAGACTTTGAGATACTACCCCCCCCCCCTTCTCTCTTTTCTCTCTCTCTCTCTCTCTCTCTCTCTCTCTCTCTCTCTCTCTCTCTCTCTCTTATTACCCTGTCTCATATATCTTCTGTAACAGCCGTTTTCTCCTCGTCCACCTCCTTCCTCTCCCCCAGTTGCATGTAGCTGCAGTTCATCGTCTGAAAGGTAGTATTGTTAATCCTTGCAATTCCCCTTGTATTTTTGCATTATATCTTTAAATATGCGAGGTAATACATTCAATAGTGTCCAAAACACAATTAATTAATGTATTACGATCATGTAGTAGGGTATTTTTTAATCACATTATCTCTGAGATGTGCTTTCTTAGCTGAATAACATTGTCTACTCGAATCTAAAATATGCATTAATATATACTATTCGTACTGAAAGGGATCCATGTCCTAATTCTGGGTTTTCTGCTTCCCATTTTGGAAGGCGAGGTAGGCTACTTGACTAACTGGTTTAACTCCTACTATGTGGTGGCGTAATTTTGTTTTAGTCTGGCTAACATTATATTTTACTTAGCTTTGAAAGTGTGTTGTCAAAATAAGTTAACCCACAGGTCTTTCTGAAGCTGAACAATCTCGCTTAATGAGTGATATGAACAAAAATCCCAATCGCAGTAAACTGTTGAATTTCCTATTTGACGTGGATGTTTGCTTCCCATTGTTGAAGCAGAGTTAGGCTACTGTCTATCAAATTTACAAATTTAGGTTTTTAATAATAATTGAACAATAACAAACACCTTGTTTGAAATACTATGAGTGTTTCTCTGCATTATAGTGGTGAGCCAGTTGTTAACGGCCCGTTCAATTAAAGCATGGGTTACAATAATGCGATGTTATGGTTGTCTAGGAACAATGTCAACACATTTATGACGTCAACCAGCTGAACCGTACATAGTTTAGTTCCTCGTTGAGAGGGTTACTTTAATTGTACTGTATGTGACATATTCAAAACAGTTGTGCTGCTTTCGTCGAGAGAGATGAAGAGCGAGAGAGAGGGAGAGAGATAGGTATAGAGAGAGAGAGAGAGAGAGAGAGAGGGAGAGAGAGGGGGGAAGAGAGCTTATGGAGGGATTGCAATGGCAGCTTTAAAGTCTCTAGCCAGTAAGTTAATTCTGGTCTGGTGTTCTTAGAGTATTCCCTTGGCCTGAAAAACACCGTTGTTGAAATGATACTGACGCGGCGAGTTAACGACAGTTTAATTGGTGGGAGAAAAAGAAGAAGAAGGAAGGAGGAAAGAAACATTGGATTTGAGGAAAAGAAATGGCGGTGAAAATTTATATATTAGCATAAGCCAACTTACTTAGAGAAGGCTGTATCAATTGTATTCAGATTCATATTAGTATTACAGTGTACAATATATAATAATGCGTCAAATAAGAATGTAACAAATATTAGCTGTTAATGTACTACATTAACTCCATATGGAGGTGTGGCAGAGTGGTCTTGCCACTGGACTGGTAATCCAATGGAACCGGGTTCGAATCCCAATATGTCAATGGGAAGATATTATTGGGATGGAATTTGTGCTGTACCTAGTTCCAGTGCATTACCACACCACACCGAAATGCCAAAAAAATACCCTCATTGTTCCCTGATTAAATAGCATTGTATGAATATTCCCATATTCAAAATATGATACAGGGGGGCAATGCCTAGTGAGTTAATTGCTCAATAGGTGGCGTTCTGAGAGTGAGGGTCCGAGTGTGGGGGATGAGACCGTGAAGCGCAGAGGCGAAGCTGCTTCAGAAGATGGAGTTGCTTCGAGCCGGGGTGCTTCGCATGTCTCACTCCCTAGACTGGAACAAGACCTCACGGGCCTCGCCGTGTTCAGCGGTGTAGTGTAAAGGCTCTCAGCCTATGCCCAAGAGGGAGTAGTTGGAATATAAAAAAAAAAAAAAAAATATGTAAGTGGTGCCACATTCAAATAGGTTATATTCTCTAAAGTATCATGCGTAAAATATAATCTAGATTGTTAGCCATCTCATCATCAAGTTTAATTAAGTAACACCCCGTTCTTAACATTAATCATCAATTACAATATCCAATGCCCTTGAATAAACTATTGAAAGCATATGGTCCTCCCAGGATTCAAACTCGAGACACCACACCCAGAACATGAACATCTAAACCATTACACCACCAACACAGTTAAAGGTTGAGTACACGATCACGATTAATATCCATTTTCGAATTTTGGATATCAATCTAAGTACGTACTTATTGTTTATGTTTTTTATTTTTGTTACTATTCGCATATTTACTGAGCGAAATGTTGAAAATACTACTATATTACACATTATGCACCGAGCTCACCGGGTTGTGGGGTTGGGTTTGGCATTTTAGTGGTAGCAACTATGAAGTAAATTTATGAATCTAATATGGATAACAGTAATAGAGTAGGAACTCACACCGAAACAGGTAATCTAGTGTATAATCTTAGGTATACAACAATGTTTATGTGTTGAAGGTAGTCTTGCAGTTTAATCCCCAAGGTTTGAGCAACGGTGAAGGATAATTATCATAGACTGATGACCCAGTTGGCTGAAGATGGAGACGATGGCCATCCCTGGAGTACCGGTAGTTTGATTGACTGAGATTATTGAAGAGATGAATGCAGGTGATAAAAGTGTTGCCACAGATGGCGGGCCGGGTGGGATCGTTGGTGGATGATCAGTTTCGTAGCAAAAGGTAGGCTGGTGACAACATATGTCTTGTTCTGTCTCGTTGAAGTTAGTGGTTTAGAATTGCTTTGTGTTAGCCTCGAACATTTTTGTCCAAGATAAGTAACTTCCAAGTTCTGTCTATGTGTACGAAGGAGATAAAAGGCAAAGCTACCTGTAACGTATGCCCCCACAACAATCTTGGAGTGGCAGAGAGCTGAATGCAAGGTACGTTCAATTAAATATGCCAGGTTACAGTTCCTGCCACTAATATATCAATTAACGTCCAATACTCTATTGTAATATCCAATAAACTAGTGTTGCAAAGTGTGTTGTTTAAGCATTATTATAGTGCTGTATTTAAAGTCACACACACATACACACACACACTCTTACTCACTCACACACAGCCAAACACACTCACTCAAACAAAGCCACACACACACACACACTACACACTAAGCATCACACACAACCACACACACGCGCACACATAACTTTGTTCCCACTAAGTCATCAACTCCACGAGAGGTAACAGAGTCCCAGTAAAGTGCCCCTCTGTGGCAATTATAAGACTCTGTCTCACTAAAGGGATTAACCACTCTGTTATAAATATGTGGGACAAATGTATATTGTTGACCTGGATAATAATGTGGATAATTATTGGAAGATTATTTGGATGATAATGAAGGTGACTTTCTTACCGTGCTTGGCCTTAAATGTTTGTTTAATTCCGTGCATTGTTTCGAATGTTAACCCCTATGTGTCGGCGCGCAACATAAGTCGAGTATAATAAATCTGGACTTTCTGGCGGTGCACGACATAGGTCGTGTGGCAATTTCAGCACGTAATGTTGCTGAGAGAGAGAGACAAGTGGTGGCAGGAGAGTAGCGAGCGTATGACTGCTCCAGACCACCGCGGCGAACCTACTGACACGAATCCCACCTCCTCCCTCCCTCTCTTACTCGCTACATACTGAATTGTATGGGGAAAGTACCGAATTACATGCTTTTTGCACTCGCGTTGCGCGGTTGTTGCAAGAAAACTAGCCGTCATAAAAGGATCGTTATGGTGTCATTCGAAAGCTCTGTTTATGCCCTTTCAGGGATAGATACTTGTTTTACGCTCTGGGTCTTATTTAGGCATGCCAAATGATCACGTAAACAGCCCTATTTTGGCTAAAAACACCCCGCTGGGCGGTACATATAAATAAACCGCCTAGCCCGCTAATAAGGTGTTAAGATTGTATGACACGATGATTATCAGAACATTGATATCCTAGTAAATACAAATCACTTATTCCAAAACGAAATAGTTGTTTATTCTATTGTTGACCGTACAGGAAAACGAGATACAATTGGACCATGAAGACACTTTAATATTGTTGGCCCTCTAATAATTTATATACCTGTAGACCGATAATTATTCTAGTCCATTATTAAGCAGCTGTCATCCTCATTTGGAGTAAGGGGTCAGGCGCAAGTTGGACTAGATAATAGTCCATCAGGCGCCTGGCCCGGGGAGACGATTAATATGAAGGGTGTGCCTGGAAGTGTGGTGGGAGGGTTTGTGGCTTTGGCTCCGCTGCATGTCTGCCTGCCGAGATCGGAACATCTCCGGGTGGTCAGGGGCCGGGGGAGTGCTGGAGCGACCTTGGTAACCCTGGTCTCTGGGTCTTCTCCTGGGTGACCTGGATGTGTGAGAGTTTGTGTTTTTTATCTGTGTTTATTTTTTGTTTTATGTTGTTTTTGTGTTTTCCCTGTTCTTGCTCTGTCTTGAGTCGGCTACCCCCAAAATGGGGATTGGGCCTGAGCATATAGATAGATAGATAGATCCCCATAAAGTTCTATTTTTTTTTTTTTTCAAACTTACTCCTCATGTCTCACCTTTCTTTACAAGGCAGCCTTGAACCCTTCACTGAAATACAATAAAATAGTAGTGTTAGGGGACATAAATGTCACTAGCCAACATGAAAACGTAACAAAACAAACACACTTTTACTTGCTTCCTCATTTGACTGCATCTTAGGTATTGCAGTTGTGTATGTCATAATGTTTGTGATGTACAGTAGTTGATGGAAGCAATATATAATTGTGGAGGAGGTAAATGGAGATTACTGAGATGGAGGCTGTGTATATACCATAGACTTGATAACTGCTGAGAGGTCATCAACAACGCGGCATAACCTAACACACTCACACTCATACACACATGCATACCTCCCCTCTTCTCACCTCTCATGTGTTGGTGAGTTATGATTATGATGAAGGTCGACAGGTAAGTGCTGGAGGGGAACGAGAGAAACTACTAAGGTGGGCGAGCTAGCATATCAAATAGAGAGAGAGAAATAAGGGGGGGGGGGCCTACGATTCGTTACATAGAGCTACGCAAAAATACAGACGACACATATCTTATGCTAGCTACTGAGAAGTCCAGCCTTAAATGTAAAAAAGTTGGCATGGCACAACATAGGAACAAAATACCGATAATAAGACCATTCGTGCCATTTACATTGTCTTTGTTATGAAGAGCAATAACGAGCCTGTAAATTGGAAGAAACCGGCCTTTGCCAGGTACATATGTCTACCGAAAAATGAACACATTTTTTCTCGAGAGGGGGTCTTTGGGGTTTTTCTTAAAGCTTGATAGAGGTAAAGGGAACAATACATATATATTAATATACAGTAATACCAATATGTCAATGGGAAGATATTATTGGGATGGAATTTGTGCTGTACCTAGAGTATCAGCGCATTACCACAGCATACCGAAATGCCAAAAAAATACCTTCATTGTTCCCTGATTAAATAGCATTGTATGAATATTCCCATATTCAAAAATATGCTACAGGGGGGCAATGCCTAGTGAGTTAGTTGCTCAATAGGTGGCATTCTGAGAGTGAGGGTCCTAGTCTGTGGGGGTGAGACTGTGAGGCGCAGAGGCGAGGCGGCTTCAGAGATAGAGTTGCTTCGAGCCGTGAAGCTTCGCATGTCTCACTCCCTAGACTGGAGCAAGACATCAAAGTTAAAATTTTGTGCCGTTATGGTCGAAGATGATTGTTCAGAGACAGAAGAGTGGGTGGGAGATGAATCACGCATGGGAGTGGGTGGGTGTGCTGAGTCAGACATGGGTGTGGTGGAGGGTAATTAATTCAATTCCATAACGTCTGAGTCAACATCATTGACGGTAGGATTTTCTTCATCTTTAGACAAAGGAGAGAGATTGATTTTTTTCCAAGTTATTCATGAATTAAACAAAATGAAAGACAAAAATTGGCATCTCGTTAGCACATCGTGTATTAGTGAAGTTTGGTCGGCACATTAATTTAACACACATATGTGTAAGACATGCATGTTGTACACAAGTAAATGGCACTTTACACATACATAAATGAATGGCACTTATAATTTCACTTGGAAGATTATGAACAAAAGGAGTTTGCAAATTAGTGGTATGAATTTTACGGAAAATGGTCTCCTTTCTTTAAAGTTTGAACAAAAATGGACAGAAAGTTTAGGAGAACAAACATGTTTGGATTTCCTCACCAGTTGAATTGCTCCTATAGAAAGGGGTAGACTGGGAGGTGTTATTCTTGCCAGACGATTAAAAACCCGGCGTGTTGCGTCTAGAGGTGATAAGGGAGGCTGGGTGTGTGGATACGGGCGGGTTGCTGACGGGTTGCAGGTGTGGGTGGGTTGCAGGCGGGTTGGAGCGGGCGGGCTGTCACACGGCTGCTTGGTTGCTTGGATTATCTTGAAGGAGGTGATGGTTTGGTAGTGGGGAGGGTGGTATAATGCTATCCTTCAATGTTTAGTCAAAGGAAAGACCACCGCTGTACACCATCTTATAAGTAGCTTTTTGTGATAGCTACTAGTATTCTTATACTTGTAATAACGGTAACGGTTAACGCTGGCCACCACCACATTAATGACTTAATGGGAAGTCATAATAACACAAGAAGGATCAGCCTTGTCTTTATTTAGTAAGCAAGTGTAGAGTCAACAACAGTTGGCAGTAACAAAACAGGAATATTCAGCAGCAATAATAGTTATATCTTGGGTTAGACAGGAACAATTGGCGATTCTTCAATAGACATAATGGAGAATGGTGAACTACCTAAGTCCCAAAGTGTGAGGCTTGAGAAGGTGAGGTGATCTCTAGCGAAAGCGAGACACCTCTGGTTATGAGCAGGTTCTGTAGTAGAATGCCCTGTTCTCCAGCCTTGTGAAAAGCCGCACCTTAATCTCGGCCGGTTTGTTCGAGTGTGAAAAATGCATTACCTTCATTTTACAAGTGTGAGTAATGCAGAACCTGCATTCTAAGGCAGTGGCCGTGATGTGAGGAAACAAGTCAGCATACAGATATGTCAGCACTGAACTTCCTTTCACCAGCTTCCACTAACCTCTGGTAGCAAAGGTACAGTCATGATCAATAGTTACGTTACCAATATGAACTATGATATTTCTGTATATAAAGTAGATGAGGAAACTAGGATCATCATACATATGTATTGTATGATATACAGTATATATACAGTATAATTATATATATATATATATATATATATATATATATATATATATACTATATATATATGTTTATATATATATATACGATATATATATATATATATATATATATATATATATATATATATATATATATATATATACGGTATATATATATATATATATACCGTATATATAATACAGTACAGTATATATGTATATATATGTTTTTTCTTTTTTTCTATATTCCAACTACTCCCTTTCGGGCATAGGCTAATAGCCTTTACACACAACCGCTGAACACGGTGAGGCCCGTGAGGTCTTGCTCCAGTCTAGGGAGTGAGACATGCGAAGCTTCACGGCTCGAAGCAACTCCATCTCTGAAGCCGCCTCGCCTCTGCGTCTCACAGTCTCACCCCCACAGACTCGGACCCTCACTCTCAAAACGCCACCCATTGAGCAATTAACTCACTAGGCATTGCCCCCCCTGTAGCATATTTTTGAATATGGGAATATTCATACAATGCTATTTAATCTGGGAACAATGAGGGTATTTTTGGGGTGCATTTCGGTGTGCTGTGGTAATGCACTGATACTATGTACAGCACAAATTCCACCCCAATAATATCTTCCCATTGACATATTGGGATTACTGTATATACATATATATTTATTGTTCCCTTTACCTCTATCGAGCTTAAGAAACACCCCAAAGACCCCCTCTCGAGAAGAAATTTGTTAATTTTTCGGTAGAAAAATGTACCTGGCAAAGGCCGGTTTCTTCCAATTTCCAGGCTCGTTATTGCTCGTCCTAAAAAACAAAAACACTATAAATGGCACGAATGGTCTTATCGGTATTTTGTTCCTATGTTGTGCCATGTCAACTTCTTTACATTTAAGGCTGAACTTCTCAGTAACTTGCATAAGATCTATGTCGTCTGTGTTTTTGCGTAGCTCTATGTATCGAATCGTATGCGCCCCCCCCCCCTCTCTCTTTGATATGCTAGGTCGCCCACCTTCGTAGTTACTCTCGTTCCCCTCCAGCACTTACCTGTCGACCTTCCTCATAATCATAACTCACCAACACATGAGAGGTGAGAAGAGGGGAGGCATGTGTGTGTGTGTTAGGTTATGCCGCGTTGTTGATGACCTCTCAGCAGTTATCAAGTCTATGGTATATACACAGCCTCCATCACAGTAATCTCCATTTACCTCCTCCACAATTATATATTGCTTCCATCAACTACTGTACATCACAAACATTATGACATACACAACTGTAATTTGAAATACCTAAGATGCAGTCAAATGAGGAAGCAAGTAAAAGTGTGTTTGTTTTGTTACGTTTTCATGTTGGCTAGTGACATTTATGTCCCCTAACACTACTATTTTATTGTATTTCAGTTCAAGGCTGCCTTGTAAAGAAAGGTGAGACATGAGTAGGAAGTTTTGAAAAATAAAACAAATATAACTTTATGGGGATGAGAGCTGCTTAACTCCTTGCGACATATATGACGCGATCGCGTCATATGGAACTTATGACCAAAAACTCATATGACGCGATCGCGTCATATGGACTTATCTACATGCCTCACCAATAAGTACAAATGACGCTCTAGCGTCATATGGAGCTCAGTAAGTCCGGTAAGTTAGATGAAGATCTGTCGGTTGGTGGCAACCCCAGGTTCCTCCGACAATTCTAATAGCCAGCAGTGTGGTTTTGACAGTTGTGTGGTGCAGTGGCAATGATACCGGGCGCCCGCCTCCGTGGACTTACTGGAACATAATATGTCTGAAGGAGTTTTAATAATGGACTAGAATAACTATAAGTCTATGTAAATATTAGAGGGCCAACAATATTAAAGTGTCTTCATGGTGCAATTGTATTCTCGTTTTCCTGTATGGTCAACAATAGAATAAACAACTATTTCGTTTTGGAATAGGTGATTTGTATTTACTAGGATATCAACGTTCTGATAATCATCGTGTCATACAATCTTAACATTCAAAACAATACACGGAATTAAACAAACATTTAAGGCCAAGCTAGGTAAGAAAGTCACCTTCATTATCATCCAAATAATCACCCAATAATTATCCACATTATTATCCAGGTCAGCAATATAAATTTGTCCCACATATTTAAAACAGAGTGGTTAATCCCTTAAGTGAGACAGAGTGTTATAATTGCCACAGAGGGGCACTTTACTGGGACTCTGTTACCTCTCGTGGAAGTTGATGACTTAGTGGGAACAAAGTTATGTGTGTGTGTGTGTGTGTGTGTGGTTGTGTGTGGTGCTTAATGTGTAGTGTGTGTGTGTGTGGCTGTGTGTGAGTGAGTGTGTTTGGCTGTGTGTGAGTGAGTAAGTGTGTGTGTGTATGTGTGTGTGATTTTAAATACAGTATTATAATAATGCTTAAACAACACACTTTGCAACAATAGTTTATTGGATATTACAATAGAGTATTGGACGTTAATTGATATATTAGTGGCAGGAACTGCAAGCTGTCATATTTAATTGAACGTACCTTGCATTCAGCTCTCTGCCACTCCCAAGATTGTTGTGGGGGCATTCGTTACAGGTAGCTTTGCCTTTTATCTCCTTCGTATACATAGACAGAACGTGGAAGTTACTTATCTTGGACAAAAATATTCGAGGCTAACACAAAGCAATTCTAAACCATTAAATTCAACGAGACAGAACAAGACATATGTGGTCACCAGCCTACCTTTTGCTACGAAACTGATCATCCACCAACGATCCCACCCAGCCCGCCATCTGTGGCAACACTGTTATCACCTGCATTCATCTCTTCAATGTCTCAGTCAATCAAACTACCGGTATACCAGGGATGGCCATCGTCTCCATCTTCAGCCAACTGGGTCATCAGTCTATGATAACTATTATTCACCGTTGCTCAAACCTTGGGGATTAAACTGCAATACTACCTTCAACACATAAACTTTGCTGTATACCTAAGATTATACACTAGATTACCTGTTTCGGTGTGAGTTCTTACTCTATTACTGTTATCCATATTAGATTCATAAATTTACTTCATAGTTGCTACCACTAAAATGCCAAACCCAACCCCACAACCCGGTGAGCTCGGTGCATAGTGTGTAATATAGTAGTATTTTCAACATTTCGCTCAGTAAATATGCATATAGCAAAAAAAAAAAAAAAAAAAAAACATACTTAGATTGATATCCAAAATTCGAAAATGGATATTTATCGTGATCGTGTACTCATCCTTTAACTGTGTTGGTGGTATAATGGTTTAGATGCTCATGTTCTGGGTGTGGTGTCTCGAGTTCGAATCCTGGGAGGACCATATGCTTTCAATAGTTTATTCAAGGTCATTGGATTTTTTAATTGATAATTAATGTTAAGAACGGGGTGTTACTTAATTAAAGTTTATGATGAGATGGGTAACAATCTAGATTATATTTTACGCATGATAATTTAGAAAATACAACCTATTTGAATGTGGTACCACTTACATATAGAGTTAATGTAGAACATTAATAGCTAATATTTGTTACATTTTTATTTGACGCATTATTATATATTGTATACTGTAATACTAATATGAATCTGAATACAATTAATACAACCTCTGTAAAGCCCTCGCAAAAATCCCACCGCTGCCACCACTGTAATGTCGGGTGAACGAAGGGAATTTAACCCCCCCGAAAATCTCCAGCCGGCGCGGGGATTCGAACCGTTGTTAGTGACCTCAGTAGGTCCGGTCACCCCAGGTCCCCGCGCTAACCCACTCTGCCACCTCGGACGTTAATAGGATATTAACCTAGTCCTCCTTGAAAGAACCAGGTTGATAGTCTCGTGGATATCATCACGTGATTGGTTTCTTAGACTTCACCATCATGACTATTTTACACTACCCCAAATGTCAACTCGGGTAGCAGGGTATTTGGGTGGCGGGATTTTTGCGAAACCACGGAAATGTCGGGTGAACGAAGGGAATTTAACCCCCCGAAAATCTCCAGCCGGCGCGGGGTTTCGAACCGTGGTTAGTGACCTCAGTAGGTCCGGTCACCCAAGGTCCGCGCGCTAACCCACTTTGCCACCTCGGACGTTAATTGGATGGTAACCTTAGTCCTCCTTGAAAGAACCAGGTTGATAGTCTCGTGGATATCATCACATGATGGGTTTCTTAGACTTCACCATCATGACCATTTTACACTACTACAAACGTCAACTCGGGTAGCAAAGTATTTGGGTGGCGGGATTTTTGCGAGGGCATTACACAACATCCTTCTTTGACTAGGCTAGACCCTAGCCGAAATTTGAACGTCTTCAGGTAACGTAGCTATATCACCCCATAATTTTCGATGGTCCAGGTTTTGAGATGCCTTGCGCTGGTTCTCGTGATTGGTGCTCTATCTAGCTACCGGATCACGCACCCTGGCTTCCACCAGTGAAATGTCGGGTGAACGAAGGTAATTTAAACCCCCCAAAATCTCCAGCCGGCGCGGGGATTCGAACCGTGGTTAGTGACCTCAGTAGGTTCGGTCACCCCAGGTCCGCGCGCTAACCCACTCTGCCACCTCGGACGTTAATAGGATAGTAACCTTAGTCCTCCTTGCAAGAACCAGGTTGATAGTCTCGTGGATATCATCACGTGATGAGTTTCTTAGACTTCACCATCATGCCTATTTTACACTACCCCAAACGTCAACTCGGGTAGCAGAGTATTTGGGTGACAGGATTTTTGCGAGGGCATTACAACCTCCTCTAAGTAAGTTGGCTTATGCTAATATATAAATTTTCACCGCCATTTTTTTTCCTCAAATCCAATGTTACCTTCCTCCTTCCTTCTCCTTCTTTTTCTCCCACCAATTAAACTGTTTGTTAACTCGCCGCATCAGTATCATTTCAACAACGGTGTTTTTCAGGCCAAGGGAATCCTCTAAGAACACCAGACCAGAATTAACTTACTGGCTAGAGACTTTAAAGATGCCATTGCAATCCCTCCGTAAGCTTTCTCCCCCCCCCCCCCTTCTCTCTCTCTCTCTCTCTCTCTCTCTCTCTCTCGCTCTCTCTCTCTCTCTTCTTTTCTGTCATATATATATATATATATATATATATATATATATATATATATATATAATTTATAGACGAAAGCAGCACAACTGTTTTGAATATGTCACATACAGTACAATTAAAGTAACCCTCTCAACGAGGAACTAAACTATGTATGGTTCAGCTGGTTGACATCATAAATGTGTTGACATTGTTCCTGGACATCCATAACATCGCATTACTGTAACCCATGCTTTAATTGAACGGGCCGTTAACAACTGGCTTACCACTATAATGCAGAGAAACACTCATAGTATTTCATACAAAGTGTTTGTTA
Source organism: Paralithodes platypus (assembly GCA_032716605.1). Taxonomy (NCBI): domain Eukaryota; kingdom Metazoa; phylum Arthropoda; class Malacostraca; order Decapoda; family Lithodidae; genus Paralithodes; species Paralithodes platypus. The sequence continues at coordinate 5,817,350 of CM064508.1, read as the reverse complement.
TTATTCACTTATTATTAAAACCCTAAATTTGTAAATTTGATAGACAGTAGCCTAACTCTGCTTCAACAATGGGAAGCAAACATCCACGTCAAATAGGAAATTCAACAGTTTACTGCGATTGGGATTTTTGTTCATATCACTCATTAAGCGAGATTGTTCAGCTTCAGAAAGACCTGTGGGTTAACTTATTTTGACAACACACTTTCAAAGCTAAGTAAAATATAATGTTAGCCAGACTAAAACAAAATTACGCCACCACATAGTAGGAGTTAAACCAGTTAGTCAAGTAGCCTACCTCGCCTTCCAAAATGGGAAGCAGAAAACCCAGAATTAGGACATGGATCCCTTTCAGTACGAATAGTATATATTAATGCATATTTTAGATTCGAGTAGACAATGTTATTCAGCTAAGAAAGCACATCTCAGAGTTAATGTGATTAAAAAATACCCTACTACATGATCGTAATACATTAATTAATTGTGTTTTTTTTACAGTATTGAATGTATTATACGTATTAAATGGCCTCGCATATTTAACGATATAATGCAAAAATACAAGGGGAATTGCAAGGATTAACAATACTACCTTCCAGACGTTAAACTGCAGCTACATGCAACAGGGGGAGAGGAAGGAGGTGGACGAGGAGGAGAAAACGGCTGTTACGGAAGATATAAGAGACAGGGTAATAAGAGAAAGAGAGAGAGAGAGAAAAAAGAGAGAAGGGGGGGGGGGGAGTTAGTATCTCAAAGTCTGTGTGGCCCATTCCATTATGGTATTTCTGATGAAAATTAGAGACTTTGGATACCGAGGTACTCTGTAAGATGTGCATATTAGTAATTGCTCAGATTCTAAGCTATTTTACTGTAGCAGTATTCACAATTAGTGAGGAAACTATAATTTTATCAATACCATCATAGCATATAATATAATAACATCTAGCTCTATGTTTATACAAGTTGCATTAACTTATTGTTTGCTTTGAAGTTCAGTCATGCATACATGACTATTATCTAAATCTTATGTATGAATGTATATTCATAATTATAACTGTTTGAGTTATTAGAGTTTTATCTCTAGTTCAAGTTTACATAACTTATTGTTCGTTTAGAAGTCAAGTAGTGTCTTAATTTACATACCTTCAGTACCGCGTGTATTGCTAGCGCAGTAACTATTATTTACTCTGAGTGAAGCCATATTTAGAGCTTTTCATTATTTTATTTCGGGACACTACTTATTGTGATTGAGACTTAACATCTCTGTGTATTATTATTTGTATGTTCCATCTGTAACATTATTATTATTTATATGAATGTTATACATATGTTCTTTTTCCAACGCCATATGAGAATGTACCCTAGCTATTAACCCACTGAGCCCCAGTGACGCAGCGTTTGCGTCAGCAATGCATGTAACGCTAAACCCCAGCGACGCAACAGTTGCGTAAGTGTTACTCCAGTCCCAATTACTTCGGTCATATGGCACCTAGAGGGCTCAGATTTGAATGGGAGCTGTGTAAGTATCCCACGCAACCATAAAAATGGTTGAACACTCTGAAAGTCCAACTGCTTGAGCTTGAGCGCGCAAAAACTGGAATTTTGGGTGTTATTGCCTTAAATTTTTTACTCTTGTAAAATCCGTTTTGGGGGGCTCCGTAGGACCAATTGTTGACCTTTTTTATCGTATTTTGGTGGTTTTTCCTTCATTCCTAACCCATTCGCTATTGTGTCTGGAAAAAAAAAATCAAAACCAGCTGGTCCCTGGTGGTACATTTATTAATAACTAGCTGGGGCTCAGTGGGTTAAGAAATAAAGTTGTTAACCATAACTGTGTTTTTTGTGTCCATTGATTATTATTTGAGTGAAATATAGAACCAAGGCTTTTTTTTTGTCTATGTGATTGAGGGAGGCAAAAGGCATAACTGCCTATAGCGAGTGCCTCCCCCATAGTTGAAAGAGTGACAGGGCCAAAATCAAGGGACGTTCGAGCCAAAATGCCTGGACACACGGAGTTTGAAGCAATTTAAGTCATAGGAAGAGGGAAAGACTGATTCTGGGAGAGAGTTCCAGAGCTCAGCTGTTGAGTAGAACAAAGTTTGAGAGTAACGTTTCACACATGGGTTGGAGAGTTGCACAGAGTAGGGGTGGGATTGAGTTGCAAGACGGGTACCACGTGCCCTACATAAAGGAGGTGGTATGCACTGGGATAGCTCTGAGGAACACTGATTATTATAGTAGCGATAGAATAGCGAGAGTGATGCAACATTGCGGCGGAGAGAGAGAGATTGCAGAGAGTTGGTGAGTGGACGGGAGTTAATGATACGAAATGCCTTCCTTTCAATTTTGTCTAGGAGAGCGGTGTGAGAGGAACCTCCCCACACATGTGAACAATACTCAATACAAGGGCCCACTATGCCCCTGTACAGAGCAAGAAGCTGTGCACGGGAAAAGAACCCCCTAAGGTGGTTGAGCACACCCAGCTTCTGGGAGGCTGCCTTAGCAAGACTGGTAATATGGTCCTTCCAAATGAGAGCAGAAGAAAAAGAGACACCAAGAATATTGAGAGAAGATGAAGGGTTGATTTTTGTATTGTTGAAGAATAAGGGATAGTCCGCTGGGAGATCCTGACGGGTAGATAGATAGAGAAATTGGGATTTGGAAGCATTAAAGTTAACAAGGTTTTCTCTGCCCCAATTGGAAATAGTATTTAGATCAGAATTTAAGAGTTCTATGGCTTCATTACGTTTGTCGTTGAGGGATTGCTGACTGGGGCATTCTGAAAAACTAATGGAGTAGTGCAAGGTTGAGTCGTCTGAGTATGAATGGATAGGAATTAAGGTACAGTTAAGGAGATCATTTATAAAAATTAGAAAGAGAATAGGAGTTAGGACAGAGCCCTGGGGAACACCGGAGTTTATAGGGTGAGGAAGTGAACAATGGCCGTCCACAACCGCGGCTATGGAACGGCCGGAAAGGAAATTGGAGACAAAGGCACATATGGAGGGATAGAAACCGAAGGAGGGTAGTTTAGAAATTAAAGATTTATGCCAGACTCTATCGAAGGCTTTCGATATGTCTAGTGCAATAGAAAAAGTCTCACCGAAGTCCCGAATGGAGGATGACCAAGAGTTAGTAAGATATGAAAGAAGATCACCAGTAGAGCGACCCTTAAGGAAGCCATACTGGCGATCTGAGAGCAGATTATGAGAAGAGAAATGCTTAAGAAATTTGGAAGCAAGAATAGTTTCAAAAACTTTAGAAAGACAAGACATGAGAGCAATTGGACGATAGTTGGAGGGTTGAGAGCGGTCACCCTTCTTTGGGACAGGTTGAATGTGAGCAAACTTCCAGCATGAAGGGAAGACGTTAGAGGATAGACAGAGACGAAAGAGTTTGCCTAGGCAGGGAGTTAGCACGGAAGCACAGTTTTTGAGAACAATAGGAGGAACACCGTGTTAAGCCCAGAGAGGGTAGAAAGTACATCTTTAGAAGAGATTAGGATATTAGGCATAAGTAAGAGAGAGGAGGGCGGAGAGGGAGGAATAGCACCGGAATCATCCAAGGTGGAGTTTTTAGCAAAAGTTTGAGTGAAGAGTTTAGCTTTGTCAGAGGAAGAAGTGATGGTTGTGCCATCAGAGTGGGAAAGGGGAGGGAAAGACGAGGAAGAGAAATTGTTGGAGAGGTTTTTGGCAGAAAGCTTGGGAAGAGCTAGAGTTGGATAGTTCAGTGCATATATTATTGATGAAAGAGTGTTTGGCAAGTCGAAGGCTAGTTGTTTCCCAGTGGAGAGGAACCCAAGTTGTTGCTTAGCGCTGATTCCTAAGGTGGAAATCACAATCAGATTATTTCACGTTTTATTATAACGTGGCATAACACTAATATACACAGTGTTGTTATGACTTGTTCGTGGTGACCCATTCAATCCAACCACAACACAAATAAGTCCCAATAATATCTTCCATTGACACATCAGGATATGAACCTAGGACCTTTTGGTTACTATCTCAGTAACAAGACCACTACACCACACCTCCATAAGTTCCTAGAGTCTACTCACACAAAACCGGTTATTATAACATACATGTCAGCATGGTGAACTATGATGCTCTTATTACCTTATTCACTTTACTACTTTGTTTCCACCGCATTTTTTTTCTGAGACAATATGTGGTTTTCCATTTCCTTTCTCAATATAGAGCCACGATGTGCATATTGTTCGATCAATTTTCACCTAATGTGCTTACTTCGAGACGGTATTCCAAATTAAGCAAAATAAGAAAAACAGAAGAAAGAGAAAAAAGACAAGTAGGGAAATTGGTACTCTCTGAGTGATACACATGATAAGTGATTTATTTTGGTTGACTCTGCTCCCCAGTTGGTTGCTCATTATAAAGAGCTCTTGTAAAGTAAGTTAAGTTTACTTTATCATTCTACTAGTCACTCAAATGTCTTACATAACTGGAGTATCCTACTTCGCAACTTTAGGATGTTATGTGGTCTAATGGTTAAAGCATGTATGTTCTGTAAGTGTTATCCTGGGTTCAAATCCCTGCAGGATCATAATGCTCTCATTAATTTCATTGGGTGATACTGGTGTTAAGAACGATATTAGTTAATTACGGTACACTCAAATTTTCTTCTCAATGCGGGATTTGTTGGCTTTCTTGAGAAAAGGTGTTGCGTCTTTTCCTGTAATATTAGAGAAAGGGTAAAGTAGGTTTGTGGTCAAAGGTTTCCGATGCTGTTTATATCAGAACATGTTGCTTGAGCTTGGTTTTACAGGCTGCTACACCTGGATATTTCCGTTCACTGAGTAAGAAAAGTTGAAGCTTTTGATCGTCGTCGGTTCTAAATTGATAAGGTACCTGAATATGTGAACATAAAAATGAAAACAAAATAAAAACATAAAGAGTAACTGTGTTAATTCTCAAGCAGTATAACCTGCAGCCCTCCAGAGTTAGTACTCGGGGTAATGGAGGAAACATTTCACAGTGATAGAGGTGGAGGCAATATACACAGTGTATTGAGCCAGGAACTCTGACATGGGAGGCTTTTATTCTGCCGAGTCATTGGTTCAGTCCTGTGGATGACTTTTAAAGTTTTGTAGTTACTGTTATTTATATATTGTAAATGTGTATAACATTGCATTCATATGCATATTATATATGTATTGGTATATAAGTCCAAATAATTACACATTTATTTGAAATTACATAATGGTCGGACGCAAACTAAACTACTAGCAACGGCGAGAAACAGTATTACCACATTACTGATATTTGCCTATCTAGAGCAGCTGTTTCGTGCTGGGATAACACATCATGGGATAAGCACATCATGCAATAGGTGTTCAAGAAACCGGACGAGTTATGAGTTACGTATATATTGGGGGAGGTGTGGTGGAGTGGTCATGCCAATGGACTGGTAATCCAATGGTCCCAGGTTCGAATCCCGATGTGTCTATGGGAAGAGTTTACTGGGATGGAATTTTTGTTGTACCTAGTTTCAGTGCATTACCACAAATCCCACCGAAACGCTCAACAAATTCCCTTATTGTTCCCTGATTAAATAGCATTGTATGAATATTCCCATTTTCAAACATGCTACAGGGGTGCAATGCCTAGTGAATTATTTTCTCAATTGGTGGTGTTGTGAGAGTGAGGGTCCGAGTCTAGTTAGTGAGACAGTGAAGCACTGGAGCGAAGCAGCTTCAGAGATTTGGCTTCTTCGAACCGTGGGTGGGCAACCATGTATTTTGTAAAGGCAAGATATCGGGGGCTGGTTGTATCTCAAATTGCTTCACATGTCTCACTCCATAGACTGGAACGAGACCTCACGGGTTTCGCCGTTCAATGTACGGTGGAATATACAGGCTCTCAGCCTATGCCCGTGAGTAAGTAGTTGGAATATAGAAAACAATTTTTTTTTTTTTTTTTTTTTTATAATAGCTCTTCCACATATGGTTTTGCGCTTGCCATTGTATTATTATTAGCTTTACATAGGTTTTTTTCATGTATTTACTATTATTATACGTATATAATTATGTGCTTTGTATACTTATGTTTATATCCAATACTCCCCATCATATGTACAGCCCTGCACCCATTGTGTGGTCACTGTGGCATAATATCAACCACTTTGGTAATGCCAATAGACCTTGAGTTTCCGTGTGTGAATGGTGTCATTTCGTAAAGGGAAAATATTTACTACAAACAGTAATAATCCTAAAAATGGCTGGTAGTCTCACTCCCATTCAGAGTACATTCACTCATCAGTCTATAAGTAATAAAATAGTCAATAACCCTTCCAGCCCGGGTGTCATTTTAAAATGACACCACGAAAGAAGGGCAGGTGCCCGGGTGTCCTTTTAAAATCCCTGTGCTTGAAAGCGTGCTTCAAAATTCGCGCGGCCAAATTTTACATTGCAGGGGCGACCGCAGCGCCACCAAGCCTCAACTACTAGCGTTATCAGTTCGTACGTGGCCGCCATAGCGAGTTATACTGTAAAAATGATTTCCGACGTGTCAGATTCGGTGCAACCTCCCGCGCGCCCCACTGCTACCCCGCTCGCAACTTCGACGCCTGTTGCAACCGAGAAGAAAGCTCAACGAAAGAAAGTGAAGCGTTTGTTGAGTGATAGTGCTATACAGCGAGAACTTTTTGATAGTGACGAGAGCAGTGGCGAAAGCTTGGTGGACAAAGAACAATTTATAAGTGCAAGCGAAGATGACGATTTCGTTGGCTTTGGAGACGACGATAATGTTGATTTATTTGAGGGGGGAGACAGTAGTGATGATCCTGATGTGGAAGTGTTTCAGGAAGGTGCTATTGAACTTCCGAGTGTGCTAGAACCTAGGCCTACCCCCTCGCCATCTTTGCTAGGTCAGCCTAGGCCTAGCCCTAGCCCAGGACCTTCCCCTTTGCCTGCCCGTACGCCCTTGAAAGTGGGCAAATATTTTTATAAACAATCGTTGGTGAAATGTGCAGCTAAAAAAGCACGCAGGGCAGCCGCAGAAAAGGATAGGGAAGCTGACGACAGTGATAGTGACGCCGACCCTGGTCTAGCAACCACCCGCATTCCTTTGTCCCGACGCCTTGACCCGGGACGCCGCGTGGGTCACCCACAGCCCTCGGCTTCATCTCTCCTTCAGGATGACCAAAGGGCCTCTTCAAGTGGTATTAATAGTGTGCCACAGCCCTCAACACACCGCAGACCATTATTTTATGTGGAGAAGCCCTCGGCTCGCCGCAAAAGGAACCCAACTCCCAAGGCCGAGGCTCCCATTGTTGAACCTCTCGCGCCCCACACCGCCGACGGCCGGTCACTTCTTCACCCGAATTGTCTCCTGAAGAGGATGCTGACGACCCCAACATTGCCCCAGATGACATATACGTCGCCTGATGAGGAAGAGGAACAGGAACAGGAAGAGGAAGAGGAAGTCCCGACAAGACGAGTGAGAGGGCGAGGTCGTGGACGTGGTCAGTCTGCCGACGCCGCTGCCCCTGGGCATGGGCGTGGGCATGCAGGGCGTCCGCGTGGCCAAGGCGTCCAGGGCGTGTGCCTGCTGCACCTGCACGTGCTCGAGCATCAACATCCGACCTGTTTGTGTGGACAGATGGGGCTGATTTTGAACCAGATTGTCCTGCCTTTGACGAGGTACAGATGGGTTCCGGGATGTCACCAACATTTCCCTGTGGCCCAGATGCTACCCCCAGTGAACTTTTCTGTGGCTTCTATGACAATGAAGTCATGGAATACCTCGTCGAGGAGACCAACAACCATCATGAGATCTGTGCCAACTTTCTTGGGAGGAAGACCAGTGCCAAGATGGTGGCATGGAGAGCTGTCACTGTGGCAGAACTATATGTGTTCTTGGCACTCACAATGCTGATGACACATATCAGGAAGCACGCTCTGGCAGACTACTGGATCACTGGCGACATCGTAATGACTCCAGCATTTGGCAAGTACATGTCCAGGGACAGGTACTTCGACATCCTCTCCTATCTCCACCTGACAAACAACATGGCAGTCCACCTTCACGACTCATTATGGAAGATCAGGAAGCTGTATGACATGATACGTCATCGGTTCACCACCTACCTGATTCCTTTCCAGAAGATGTGCCTCGACGAGTCTCTGGTCCTGTTCCGTGGTAGGCTGCACTTCCGACAGTATATCCCGTCCAAGAGACACCGCTTCGGCATCAAGCTCTTCGTCCTCTGCGACTGTTTGACGAGGTATGTGCTGGACTTTGTGGTGTACAGCGGCAAGGGTGGAGAAATTGTGACTGACCCCCTCATTGGTTATGGTGGCGCTGTAGTGAAGAAGATGATGGAGAGGCACTTCAATCAAAACCACATCCTCTACACAGATAATTACTACACATCGCCTATCCTGACCAAGTACCTCCATGACCGCAAGACCAGAACTGTCGGCACAGTCAAGGCCAAGAGGAAGGGCATGCCAGGCTACCCATACAGTGGGGAGATTGTAGGCACCAATCGATCAGGGCTAGACCCAGGTGAGGTTATAGGCATGTGATAAAGAGTCGCTGGAACTCCTGTTTCATTTGCTTGGCCTCTCTTACTGATTTTCTTTGTGCCTCATTTACACTGAGAGCAATCCAGCTAGCTCTCACAAACACCTCCTCCTCCTATCCACTTTACTACACTAAACATGCACACCACACTTCATTCCTCCACACCAAAATTTAAAAAAACAAAAATTATGAATTGTAGCCCAGCCTCGGAGTCCCCAGGGGGGGGGACCATAAATGCCCCCTCACCCGACCGACCATCCCCTGACGACCCCACACAATTACCTGGACCTCGGCCTGTTACTCTTTCTATTAATTTCTGCAACATTCGCGGACTTTCCTCTAACTTTCACTCTGTTGAGCACATCTCTCTTCCTACAAACCTGATCTTCTCTTCCTCACCGAAACTCAGGTGTCTGTAGCAACACCCAGCAACCCCTTCTCTGTATCCTCCTATTTTCTCTATCCTAGTTTCAAAGCCAAAGGCGGATGTTGTGCATATGTGCACAACAAATTAACTTGCTCTCGTGTTCCGGATTTCGACTCCTCTGAATTCTCAACTTTATGGCTCAAACTTTCCTGTCATTCTCTTACTAAATATTTCTATGCTGTCTATCTTTTCCCTAGCTCTACCAACTTTCCCAAATTCTTTGACTATCTAAACTCTACAGTGGAACACATTCTATCCATTTCTCCTTTCCCAGAAATCTCCATCTTAGGAGATTTCAACGTTCACCACCGCCATTGGCTCTCCTCTCACACTACTGATCCACCTGGTGAACAAGCCTACGTCTTTTCTATCCTAAATGACCTAGAGCAGTTAGTTCAGCAACCCACCCGGATCGAATCGGAGATCGGCCCAACATTCTTGACCTGTTTTTAACTTCTAACCCATTTTCTTATACTGTCGATCTTTTCTCTCCTTTGGGCTCCTCCGACCATAAACTTATCTCTGTCACCTGTCCTATCTCTCCAGTACAGCCACCCGATCCTCCTAGCCAGCGGCGCTTGTGGCACTTTGGCGCTGCCGACTGGGAGGCTCTACGGCAGTACTTCTTTGATTTCCCATGGAATGATTCCTGCTTTCATGGCCGAGGACCCTCGGAGAGTGCTGAACGCATTACCGAGGTAATCCTATCGGGCATGGAAGCATACATTCCATTCTCTTTCTCTCAGACTAATGCTAAAAAATCTTGGTTTACTCACGCCTGTTCTACTGCTGTCCGCAATAAGGAGGATGCATTCAAACGGTACCGACGCCTTAAAACTCAAGACTCTCATTCTTCATATGTTTCTGCCCGGAATCAAGCCAAATCTGTTCTTCGACTTGACAAACACTCTTTCATCAATAATAAATGCTCTGAACTATCCAACTCTAGCTATTCCCAAGCTTTCTGGCATCTAGCCAAAAACCTCTCCAACAATTTCTCTTCCTCGTCTTTCCCTCCCCTTTCCCACTCTGATGGCACAACCATCACTTCTTCCTCTGACAAAGCTAAACTCTTCGCTCAAACTTTTGCTAGAAACTCCACCTTGGATGATTCCGGTGCTATTCCTCCCTCTCCGCCCTCCTCTCTCTTACTTATGCCTAATATCCTAATCTCTTCTAAAGATGTACTTTCTACCCTCGCTGGGCTTAACACTAATAAGGCGTACGGTCCGGACGGTGTCCTCCTGTTGTTCTCAAAAACTGTGCTTCCGTGCTGACTCCCTGCCTAGGCAAACCCTTTCGTCTCTGTCTCTCCTCTAACGTCTTCCCTTCATGCTGGAAGTTTGATCACATTCAACCTGTCCCAAAGAAGGGTGACCGCTTTCAACCCTCCAACTATCGTCCAATTGCTCTTATCTCTTGTCTTTCTAAAGTTTTTGAAACTATTCTTGCTTCCAAATTTCTTAAGCATTTCTCTTCTCATAATCTGCTCTCAGATCGCCAGTATGGCTTCCTTAAGGGTCGCTCTACTGGTGATCTTCTTTCATATCTTACTAACTCTTGGTCATCCTCCTTTCGGGACTTCGGTGAGACTTTTTCTATTGCACTAGACATATCGAAAGCCTTCGATAGAGTCTGGCATAAATCTTTAATTTCTAAACTGCTCTCCTTCGGTTTCTATCCCTCCATCTGTGCCTTTGTCTCTAATTTCCTTTCCTGCCGTTCCATAGCCGCGGTTGTGGACGGCCATTGTTCACTTCCTCACCCTATAAACTCCGGTGTTCCTCAGGGCTCTGTCCTATCTCCTATTCTCTTTCTAATTTTTATAAATGATCTCCTTAACTGTACCTTAATTCTCATCCATTCATACGCAGACGACTCAACCGTACACTACTCCATTAGTTTTTCAGAACGCCCCAGCCAGCAATCCCTCAACGACAAACGTAATGAAGCCATAGAACTCTTAAATTCTGATCTAAATACTATTTCCAATTGGGGCAGAGAAAACCTTGTTAACTTTAATGCTTCCAAAACCCAATTTCTCCATCTATCTACCCATCAGGATCTCCCAGCGGACTATCCCTTATTCTTCAACAATACAAAAATCAACCCTTCATCTTCTCTCAATATTCTTGGTGTCTCTTTTTCTTCTGCTCTCATTTGGAAGGACCATATTACCAGTTCTGGTAAGGCAGCCTCCCAGAAGCTGGGTGTGCTCAACCGCCTTAGGGGGTTCTTTTCCCGTGCACAGCTTCTTACTCTGTACAGGGGCATAGTGCGCCCTTGTATTGAGTATTGTTCACATGTGTGGGGAGGTTCCTCTCACACCGCTCTCCTAGACAAAGTTGAAAGGAAGGCCTTTCGTATCATTAACTCCCGTCCACTCACCAACTCTCTGCAATCTCTCTCTCTCCGCCGCAATGTTGCATCTCTCTCGCTATTCTATCGCTACTATAATAATCAGTGTTCCTCAGAGCTATCCCAGTGCATACCACCTCCTTTACGTAGGGCACGTGGTACCCGTCTTGCAACTCAATCCCACCCCTACTCTGTGCAACTCTCCAACCCAAGAGTGAAACGTTACTCTCAAACTTTCTTCTACTCAACAGCTGAGCTCTGGAACTCTCTCCCAGAATCAGTCTTTCCCTCTTCCTATGACTTAAATTGCTTCAAACTCCGTGTGTCCAGGCATTTTGGCTCGAACGTCCCTTGATTTTGGCCCTGTCACTCTTTCAACTATGGGGAGGCACTCGCTATAGGCAGTTATGCCTTTTGCCTCCCTCAATCACATAGAAAAAAAAGAAAAAAAAAAGAAAAGACGAAGAAGATGGACATCTTCCACAAGAAGAGTGGCCCCATCCACTCCATCCACTGGCATGACCAGCGGAAAGTCAACCTCCTCAGCACATGCCACAAGGCCGAGATGGTCGCCACAGGGAAGGTGGACCGAAGAACCAAGAACCCCGTCCAGAAACCAGCTGCTGTCCTGGATTACAACCTCAACATGTGCCTCGTTGACAAGTCCGACATGCAGATGGGCTTCATCGACTGCCTGCGAACATCTTGCAGGTGGTACAAGAAGTTTATCCTGCATACGGTAGATATGTCGGTCCTCAATGCTTACAACATCTACCGTCTGAGGACTCCAGGAGCCAAGAAATACAAGTCCCTGCGGAAGTTCCACTAACAGGTGATACTTGACCTCCTGGCTAAACATGCGGGTACACCAGGGAGGCCACTACAAGGACCATGCCAGCTGGACAGAACGGGGTGTGCTGAATTTTTCAGGAAGCACCAGCTCAACGCCCTTCCTTTCAAATCACCAGGTAGTAAAAGCAGAATCCAGAAGAGGTGCCATGTGTGCAGCCACACAACTAGAAGACCCGCAAAGCCACAAAAACCACTTAGGAATGCCTCGAGTGTGAAGTGGGACTGTGTGCTGGCACCTGCATTAACGACTTCCATACTCTAATAAACTTTTGAAGTGGAAGTGACAACAGTGAAAGTGACACTCAAATGTAGGCTAAGAATAATAATATAACTAAGTATAAGTGAAAAGGACACATATAAGTAATAATAAGTGCCTTCAATAACAATTTGAACAAGTGAAAGTGACACTAAAATATATATTTCTAACAATAAATAAGTGAAAATGACACTATCAATAAGCCTAGTCCAGTGAAAGTGACAGTATAATAATAATAAAACTAAGTATAAGTGAAAGAGACACATACAAGTAATAATAAGTGCCTTCATAACAATATGAACATGTGAAAGTGACACTATATATATTATTAGCTTACCTAACAACACATAAACTGAAAATGACACTATCAATTATCAAAGTCCAGTGAAAGTGACACTAATAATCATAATAATAATAATAAAACTAAGTAATAAGTGACAGAGACACAAATAACTTCATGTAAATAACTTTATTGAGTGAAAATAACATAATAACTATAATAAATGACATAATAAACAATAAAACACTATCAAATCGCTTCCCGGCATAATTGCGGGTGGAGCGACGAGTGCAACTGGGCGTCGTAGCCGGGGCCGCGGTTGAGTGTTCGGACGCGCCGAGGTAAATACGCGGCAAAAGTTACCTCCAGTTCCATCACCATCACTCCGGAACCAGTTGAGCTAGAGAGCTCTACTCAACGCCATTCTACGCGGCAAGGTAAGGCGCCCATTTCTATATATGTTTAATTAATGTAGGTAATATATTAAGCGAGATTAGCCTTAGTTTACTTTTGTTGATTTTCGGCCAGATCGCCCGGATACGAGCTCCGTCCTTTGGAGAGCCAGCCCGGGCCAGGAGGGATAATATGCTCTAGAAAAGACTAAATTTAATTCCAGAAAGTGTTACGGTACGGTTACCCCTTCCCACATTTCCCCCCCCCCCCCCAAAAAAAAAATATATATACCGGTATATATATAATATGTATATACCGGCATATATATATATAGGGGTGGGATTGTGTTGCAAGATGGGAACTACGTACCCTACGTAGAGGAGGTGGTATACACTGGGAAAGCTCTGAGAAACATTGATTTTTATAGTAGCGATAGAATAGCGAGAGAGATTGCAGATAGTTGGTGAGTGGCCGGGAGTTAGTGATACGAAAGGCTTTCCTTTCTACTTTGTCTAGGAGTGCTGTGTGAAAGGATCCTCACCACACATGTGAACAATATTCTATACAAGGACGCACTATGCCCCTGTACAGAACAAGAAGCTGTGGAGGGGTAAAGAAACCCTTGAGGTGGTTGAGCACACGCAGCTTCTGGAAAGCTGCCTTAGCAAGACTGGTAATATGGTCCTTCTAAGTAAGAGCAGAAGAAAAAGAGACACCGAGAATATTGAGAGAAGATGAAGGATTAATTTTTATATTGTGTCTGGGAGTCTGAATGGGTAGTAAGATGAAGACATTGTGATTTGGAAGCATTAAAGGCAACAATGTTTATTCTGCCCAAATCGGAAAAAGTAGTCAGGTCAGAAGATAAGTGTTGCATGGCTTCATTACGTTTGTCTTTGAGGGATTGCTGGCTGGGGCGTTCAGGAAAACTAATTGAGTAGTGTAAGGTAGAGTCGTCTGCGTATGAATGGATGGGACTTGAGGTACAATTGAGAAGGTCATTTATGAAAATTAGTAAGAGAATGAGAGAAAAGACAGAGCCTGAGGAACACCAGAGTTGATAGGATGAGCAAGTGAGCGATGGCCATCCACAACCGCAGCTATGGAATGGCCGGAAAGGAAATTAGAGACAAAGGAACAGATGGAGGGATCAAAATCAAAGGAGAGTAGTTTAGATATTAAACATTTGTGCCAGACTCTATCGAAGGCCTTCAATATATCTAGTGCAATAGAAGAGGTTTCCGCCAAAGTCCCGAAAGGAGGATGAGCAAAAGTTAGTAAGATATGAAAGAAGATCACCAGTAGAGCGACCTTTAAGAAAGCCATACTGGCGATCTGAGTGTAGATTATGAGAAGAGAAATACTTAAGAAATATGGAAGAAAGAATACTCTCAAAAACTTTAGAGATACAAGAGATTGAGCAATTGGATGATAGTTGGAGGGTTGAGAGCGGTCTTTGGGACAGGTTGAATGAGAGCAAACTTCCAGCAAGAAGGGAAGACGTTAAAGGAGAGACAGAGACGAAAGAGTTTGCCTAGACAGGGAGTCAGCCTTGAAGCACAGTTGTTTAGTACAAAAGGAGGAACACCGTCCGGACCGCACTCTTTTTTAGTATTAAGCCCAGAGAGGGTAGAAAGTACATTATTAGAAGAGATTAAGATATTAGGCATAAGTAGGAGAGAGGGGGGTGAAGAGGGAGGAATAGCACCGGAATCATCCAAGGTGGAGTTTCTAGCGAAAGTTTGAGCGAAGAGTTCACCTTTGTCAGAGGAAGAAGTGATGGTTGTGCCATCAGTGTGGGAAAGGGGAGGGAAAGATGAGGAAGAAAAATTGTTGGAGAGGTTTTTGGCTAGATGCCATAAAGCTTTGGAAGAGCTAGATTTGGATAGTTCAGTGCATTTATTATTGATGAAAATGTTTGGCGAGTCGAAGAACAGATTTTGCTTGATTCCGGGCTGAAATATTTGAAGAATAAGATTCTTGAGTATGAAGGCGTCGGTACCGTTTGAATGCTTCCTCCTTGCTGCGGACAGCAGTAGAACAAGCGTGAGTAAACCAAGATTTTTATTAATTAGTCTGAGAGAAAGAGAATGGAATGTATGCATCCATGCCCGCTAGAATTGCCTCGGTAATGCGTTCAGCACTCTCCGAGGGTCCCCATCCACGGAAGCAGAAATAATTCCATGGGAAATCAAAGAAGTATTGCCAGAGAGCCTCCCACTGTCCCAGGCAGCAGCGCCAAAGTGCCACAAGCGCCGCCTGCTAGGAGGATCGGGTGGCCATACTGGAGAGATAGGACAGGTGACAGAGATAAGTTTATGGTCAGAGGAGCCCAAAGGAGAGAAAAGATCTACAATTTAAGAAGAAGGGTTACAAGTTATAAACAAGTCAAAAATGTTGGGCCGATTTCCGTGGCGATCCGGGATACGGGTGGGTTGCTGAACTACAGTAACTGCTCTAGGACATTTAGGATTGAAAAGACATAGGCTTGTTCACCCGGTTGGTCAGTAGTGTGAGAGGAGAGCCATTGGCGTGGTGAACGTTGAAATCTCCTAAGATGGAGATTTCTGAGAAAGGAGAAATTGATAAAATGTGTTCCACTGTAGAGTTTAGATAGTCAAATCATTAGGGAAAGTCGCTAGAGTTAGGGGAATGATAGACAGCACAGGAATATTTAGTAAGAGAATGACAGGAAAATTTAAGCCATAAAGTTGAGAATACAGAGGAGTAGAAATCGGGAACACGAGAGCAAATGAGTTTGTTGTGCACGTATGCACAACATCCAGCTTTGGCTTTGAAACTAGGATGGAGAAAGTAGAAGGATACAGAGAAGGGGCTGCTGGCAGTTGCTTCAGACACCTGAGTTTCAGTGAGGAAAAGAAGATCAGGTTTGTAGGAGGAGAGATGGTGTTTAACAGAGGGAAAATGAGAGGAATATCCACAAATGTTTCAGAAGTTAATAGAAAGAGTAATAGGCCGAGGTCCATGTAATTTTGAGGGTTCGTCAGAGGAAGGCCGGGTGGGTGTGGGGGCATTTATGACCCCCCCCCCCCCCCCCCACACACACACACACCACTGGGACTCAGAGGCTGGGATAGAGTTCATCATTTTTGTAAACAATTTTGGTGTGGAAGAAGGAAGTGTGGTGTGCATGTTAAGTGTAGTGAAGTTGATAGGAGGAGGAGGTGTTTATGAGAGCTAGCTGGATTACTCTCAGTGTAAATGAGGCAAACAGAAAATCTGTAAGAGCGGCCAAGCAAATGAAACAGGACTGCCAGTGACTCCTTATCATATACCAATAGCCTTTCCTGGATCTAGCCCAGTTCGATCGGGGCCTACAATCTCCCCACTAAAATTATATACCCGGTATATATATATAAAGGAGAAACAGAGAGAGTTTTTATCTTCTAACTGAAATGATGAACATGTTTTGTACAGTTGCCCAAATAAGTTATGTTCCTCTCCGTAGTGTAGTTTATTGCACTGGTTAACTCTTCTGATTAATTAACTGATAATTAACAGAAACCACACTCACAATTTATTCATACTAACTATGCTGTCATACATAGGACCACGACTTGGAACAAACTTCTGTGGCCAACTGTACATGGTGTATTCAAGGCTGTAATCACACTATTAATTACATTTGCATTCTTAAGTACTACTCTCAATTGTGTTGACAAGTCTGCTTTGCCTTTATTTCACCATCCATCCTTCTTCTATTGTTGTCATTTATGTTCTTTACACTTATTATTCCCAGGTTTTCGCATTACTGTTTGTTATGCTACTGTCACGACCGGGACTCGTATAAAACAAGGGCTCTTAATCATTGGACTAGAAAGGCACACAGCCACAACGGTAACACTAGATCCAACCCTCGAACTTATAATGCCGGCACACAAAAACATCTATACCCTCCAGAGTTAAATCTGCGATAACGGGGTATATCCTATAACTCGGTATAAATGCACTACTACTACAGGCTGATGATCTCTGATACAGCCTGATCACAACAACATACAATTACGTTAATAAGGTATACAAGGAAAAGATAGAAATTGTAATTAAATCACTGCAATGATTTAATGCAAACAAGAAGGTATAATTAAAGTTACTCTAAACAATAATTAACTGTCACTCCTATATTAAAGAAAGTGAATGAAAGTCCTAAAGCATCGAGCAGGAATCTTCTGAAGAAAGTCTGATGCTGCTTACGATGGTCGAATCGGATTTTGAACTGTTATATAAAGCAGGAACAAGATATGTGACGTTAACCACTCCGTTAGAACCGCATGGTTTGTCCTACAGTGACTCGCTAGGATCGCCAGGGCAGTGGATGTGGCTACAGTTGCTGTATTATTGTGTGCTTTATTTCATATGAAAGCTTGTGTCATGGGCAGTCCAGAAAGGCTCTTTGTTTTCGCCCATGTCAAGGCTTTATATATTTAATTGGAAAGTATATGTTTTATCATTAAGTAGTAATGATAGGATTTGAGAGAGAGAGAGAGAGAGAGAGAGAGAGAGAGAGAGAGTAGAACAGAGTGTGGGGAGGCGCGCAGTGTTTTATGCTATGCTCGATGACGTCACGGCTGGCTCGCCTCTTGGGGATTGGTTGGAGGAGTTTTTTACCATGCTTGGTGACGTCATGGTTGGCTGGCCTCTTTTGGATTGGCTGGAGGACTTGCTACCGCTTTGCTTACGCGGTGTGAGCTAGTGCCGGTATATATACAGCTCTCTTGCCACTCTCTCCCTCAGATCTAGTTTCTAGAACGCATCCCTCTTATCCCTTTGATATCTGTCCTCCTAACTGCACCTGAGAGCCTTTTCCTCTGCCTATCTCTCTCATTTTCCATATCTTTCTCCACCTTTTATTAATAATATACCCCCTCTGGTTAACTCTGCAAAATCAGCTTCATGCTGGCCAGTTGTATTTTGCGTTAAGGTCTTATATAACCCATGTATGTTAGTTGTTAAGATAAGTTGATCACGAAGCCTTGGTTGGCATTCATATTGTTCAGTACTGCTTCCTGTAATTATTAGTGTTCTGCTGGATTAGATAATGCTAGACTAGGAGTCTGATATTATAAGGTATTGCTTCCAATGGGTGCTGGCTTTAGTTAAAAGCTGCACAACATACCTGAGAACTGGAGTTGATTGGGTATATTCTAGTCTGTGTGCCATTGAGAATAGAGCATGCACGAATGAGGGCTTTTTGCCTATACCATTCTGCACTGTTCTAAACTCGGTTGTTTGTCTTTGAGGTACGCCAGGAGAACGCTTGATACTTCGGTATTAAGGTTTCTCAAGAGAACTACCCTTCACTATAACGTAATATTTGACGCACAGACTTGAGATTTGCACTAGGCTATGCGGCATGCCATGCGCACCAGTTTCTCGTATCATTAACTCTAGCTAGACTTTATCAGTCATAGTAGACATTAAGTATATTAAACCAATTACTCTTATTATGCATACCCGTTTATGATTACACAAGCATTTCGCAGCCTAGTTTGATGTATTTAGACACAAACGACTTAGGCTCTTTTTGTTGATATGAATACTGCATTGTCGTGGCGATTATTATTATTGTTGCAGCGTTTAGGATATTCTTGGCTCCGACTGCATTATATCTCCTGCCTTTTTGTGTGCATAGACTGCACGAGCATTGTTCCGCTGCCTGCCTTTTTGGGTTCCATTTCCGATTCGAGCATCTTGATAGCATCTAACATTTAAAGAAGATTCCTTGTTGGTGTTGAAGGACTTTAGTGCACTTTCTTTCATGCAGGAGTGCCTGACATTTATTGATTAAAGTAACGTAAGCTGTAACTTCTCTTACCACCTTGCTTTGTATACCATAACCAAGCACCTTCGGTTATAGGTAGAAATAGGCTGTTTTCACATAACATTAAGCCTAGAGTAGACGCACATTTATTGAGAGTTTGATAACCTATTATTGCATATAGAACTCTGGGGAGTATTTGTGTTCTTTGTTCACTGGGAATATACATCAGAGGTTGGATCTAGTGCTTTCCGTTGTAGCATTTATGCCATTACTAGTCCAATGAATAAGAGCCCTGATATATTTAAACATCAGTCGTAACAAATGGCGACCTTACCTAGGATTTGGTGAACCTACATTTATTAGCAGGGAACATTTGTTGTTTTGGGGAATATTTTGCGGGAATCAGCAAGAATATATATTTTTTGGCAACATAGTATTGCCCTTGAGTATTTCCGAGAATGTTTGTGTGTATATTGAGGTATAAGAGTTTGGGGTGCTTCTTTTCTGAATATTGAGGTGAGAAATGTTTGTGATTATCATGTCTTATACCGGATCAGAGGAGAATGGAGACACAGTACGTAATGTCGAAACAGAGGAACAGCAGCATGATGAAAGGGTTAATCAGGTGAACTGTGAGGAGGATGTTAGGATATTTTTGCAATGGCCTGTTACTGCCGAGCGGTTGGAGGGTATTGATCGGTACGGTCTCCAATGCCTGGCCACAGCTATCGGTCATGCGGGTACTAGCAGCATGACCAGGGATAACTTGATAACATGTGTACTGGGCAGGGTGACTGGTGAGCGAGATGGGTTGAGTGCTCAGAGCCCTTCGGCCATGCTTCCCCTACACTCGACTCCCAGCCATCCCAGTAGTTTGCCGACCCCGAGTACGCTTCCACAGTTGGGTGGTGACTGGCAGGGGGGGTTGTCCCTGGGGGGACCACCGGTAATTTCAAACATTGTAGCACCTTCATCTCCAGAATTATTGTTTCAGCTCGAATTAGCTAAGCTTCAGCATCAGCAGCAAATAGAATTAGCCAAGATAGAAGAGAGAAAAAGTCACCAGCACATAGAGCTAGCAAAAATCCAAGCTGATTTAGAGTCGACTAGGTACTGCGCCGACAGGGACGTAGAGAAGTCGCGGGTAGAGGCAACGGGACAGCGACTTGGGGCTGGTAACCGTGCTCATGATCAATCTCTCTCGCACTTATTGAAACTGGTTCCGGTGTTTGATGAGAGTGGTGTATCAGAATTGTTCGCACGCTTTGAGAAGAAGTGCCAGGAACACCAGTGGCCAGAGAATAAATGGGCGGCACTTGTATCCTCTAGATTAATAGGCAAGGGTCTTAAAGCCTACAATGCGTTACCTTTGGAGTCATGTATTGTGTATGAGGATCTCAAGGAGGCTGTCCTGAGGGCTTACGAACTGCAACCACAAACGTACCGTTTGAAGTTCCGGGGTGTAACTAAGGGAAGAGATAGCACCTTTTTGGAACACACCAGGGACTTGTCCAATGCTATGGGGAACTGGCTCCGATCTGAGAAGGTAACAACATTTGATGGAATTAAGCAGTTAATGATGTTGCAGCAGTTCTTTAAGAGCACGGGCGGTGATCTAACTTTGAACTTAAAGGAGAAAAACCCAAGAACTCTAGTCGAAGCAGCAGAAATGGCTGATCGACGGCTGTCGTTGATTCGGGGTTGCAGGTCCTCACAGAAGTACGATGCGAGTGCTAGGGACCGTTATCCTCCCCCTCCCCATAGCAATGACACATTTAAACAAAAGAGCAATGAAACTAAAACTGAATCCAAACCTAACACCACGCCGTATAAGAAAATTCAGGGGCCTTTTACATCACAGTTTAAGCCGAAACCGAAATTTATGTGTTTTAGTTGCCACCAGGAGGGTCATAAAGCAAATGAGTGCCCTAGTCGACCTCCTCCGGCAGCCGTGTCTTTTGCTCACGGCATTGGAGTGTTCAAGAGGACATCGGAGTTTGTGAGAGGCAATTCTTCCGAGGTAAATACACTGCCAGTGCAGAAGGATCCGGAAGGCTTATTCCATGTCCGTGATGCCTTTAGTGACCATAGGGGACTCGGTTGTGTGGAATGGGGGGGTAGAAGACATGAGGTGAGAATTTTGCGTGACACTGGGGCATCGCAAACATTGTTGAGGAATTTCACTGGTAAACCTGTAAATACGGCGCGGGTGGTTGTGGTCCAGGGAGTTAATGCAACAAGGTCATACCCGCTTGTAAGAATGAAGATGGAAGTTGATGGTGTGACTCGTGACCTGGATGTAGGAATTGTGGAGAAGTTACCTGTTGGGGGCGTCGACCTCCTTCTCGGCAACGACTTTGCGGGGCCTACTTCTGAGGCTCCACCCTTAGTCGTTGCCGAGAAGCCGGCCGACGTGAGTAGGGAGGAGCAGGAGTGGGTTGAGAAGTGTCCGGTGCAACCTATGGCGTGTGTTGTCACCAGATCTCTTGCATCCAGGGAGTCACATTCTGGTCAACAGTCTTTAGACAAGCGGAGGAAAGGTACCGAGAAGGGGTTGAAAGTTGATACGGTTGAGAGTTTAGTATCAACGGACATTCTCGGGGACTCATTATTAGGACCGATTTTCGATCTGGAGAAGACCCATTAACTGTTACTAAGAAGGCAGAGGATGGGCTTAAAAAGACGAAGAGACAGCAACGATACACAGAGAGAGAGCAACGGGAGGCTAAATTCAATGTAGGAGGGGGGCATGAGTTGTTTCGCAAACACTTAGATAGGCTTGCTCCTTCGGACATTCGTAAATTGCAATTAGAAGACCCGGAGGTTCTTGAATGTGGTACCGGTGCTGTCGAGTTGGAGGAGGACAGTGATGCACAGTAGGGAGATTCTTACAAGTATCCCCTGACCATCATGGAGGTAGCAAAAAGGTACCCTGATGCGTACCCTATGAGAAATGGGTCAGCGAAGACGGTGGTCCGGAACTTGCTAGTGTATTTTTCCCGGTATGGTTACCCGCAGGGGATTCAGTCAGACCAAGGATCCAACTTCACTTCTAACCTCTTTGTTCAAGCAATGCCGCTGCATGGGATTGTTACGGTAGTGTCATCTGCATATCATCCGGAGAGCCAGGGTGTGTTAGAGCGATGGCACTCAGCCTTAAAATCTGTGCTTCGTTGTTGTTGCTTTGAGAGTGGGAAAGATTGGGATCTTGGCCTGCCATATGTTTTATTTGCTGCACGGGATGCACCTGGGGAAAGTTTGGGATTCAGCCCTAATGAGCTCGTCTTTGGACACCGTGTCAGAGGGCCTCTCCATATGGTTAAAGAAATATGGGAGGGCGCAGAAAAACCTTGTTCTATGCTCAAGTATGTCCTCGACAGTCGAGAATGGATGTTGTGCAGTCTGGAGTTGGCTGGCCGTAATTTGACTAGCTCTCAGGCCCTCATGAAGGACAGGTACGACCTCAAGGTTAAACTCAGGGAGTTTCACGTGGGTCAGGAGGTGTTGATTCTACTGCCCCTTGTAGGTCATCCCTTATCCGCGAAGTACACTGGTCCTTATAGGGTGGTTGAGAGGCTATCGGACCTGGATTGCTTGGTGGCCGCTCCAGACAGACGTAAGCGCAATCAGTTATGTCACGTTAATCTCATGAAGGAGTATGTGAGGCACCCCCCTGAGCCTCTCACTGTGCCTGTGATGACGTTTAGCAGTCAAGGTGGAGAAGGAGAACGGGACAGTCAAGCTCAGGTGGAGGAAAACTGGAAGGATAAGAAAGTCAAATGGGCGCCTGAGTGTGAGAAGGCGTTTAGAATAGTAAAACACCTGTTGTGGACTCACCCGATCCTCACGGCCCCTGACTTTAGCCTACCTTTCCAACTAGCAACGGATGCTAGTGGTGTGGAGGCTGGTGCCGTCCTTGTGCAAGAGGACGATGATGGGCTGGAGCATCCTGTTGGTTTCTGCTCGGAGAAGTTCAATTCAGCCCAGGGGAGCTGCTCTGTTGTCGAGAAGGAGCTACTGGCTGTTGTGCTTGGGCATTTCGAGGTCTATGTTCTAGCCTATGGTCCGGTCGTTGTAGTTTACACAGATCATCACCCTCTCAAGTTCTTGGACCAGTTTCACAATCGGAATATGAGGCTGACCGGGTGGTCGCTGGTGTTACGGGAGTATAGCCTGGACATACGCCATATTGCTGGTTGTGACAACGTGGTTGCAGATTGTCTTTCAAGGGTATATGATCCTGGGTAGATTGACACACGGGTAGCCTCCTGCTTTAGTTTGAATAATATTTTGCGGTTGGTGCTTGTTGGCTCGCGGTTGTAGCCCAGCATATAGGGTCGTAAAGCAGGAGTTGAGCGTTTGGTATAGAAGAAAAAACTAGGCTTGCCCCTATAGTGCAGCCAAAATAAACAAATTAAAAACATAAAACATCAAATAAAAACTCTTTCTTTGATAGTTGAATTTTTTCAGTATGTTATAGCAGTAATTCTGAGTTTCACTCCTCTCAGAATGCTGGGCTAAAGAAGCTCGCTCTTGAGGAGCATAACTACATATGATTTAACCTATTGTGTTGGGGAGGGTTATAATTTTGTAAAATGTTTTGTTGAGAACTGTGCCAGATATTTTACTGCCGCTGGGTGATGGGAAGTAGAGTTATAGCATGGGTTCTAACCATCAGATTTTTTTTGAGCTTTGGGCCTCTGAGAAAAATCTTGGGGGGGGGTGTGACGTTAACCACTCCGTTAGAACCGCATAGCCTGTCCTACAGTGACTCGCTAGGATCGCCAGGGCAGTGGATGTCGCTACAGTTTATGTATTATTGTGTGCTTTATTTCATATGAAAGCTCGTGTTATGGGCAGTCCAGAAAGGCTCTTTGTTTTCCCCCATGTCAAGGCTTTATTTATTTAATTGCAAAGTATATGTTTTATCATTATGTAGTAATGATAGAATTTGAGAGAGAGAGAGAGGGAGTAGAACAGAGTGGGGGGAGGCGCGCAGTGTGTTTTGCCATGCTCGATGACGTCACGGCTGGCTCGCCTCTTGGGGATTGGTTGGAGGAGTTTTTTACCATACTTGGTGACGTCATGGTTGGGTGGCCTCTTTTGGATAGGCTGGAGGACTTGTTACCGCTTTGCTTACGCGGTGCGAGCTACTGCCGGTATATATACAGCTCTCTTGCCACTCTCTCCCTCAGATCTGGTTTCTAGAACGCATCCCTCTTATCCCTTTGTTATCTGTCCCCATCTCTGCACCTGAGAACCTTTTCCTCTGCCTATCTCTCTCATTTTCCATATCTTTCTCCACCTTTTATTAATATTATACCCCCTCTGGTTAACTCTGCAAAATCAGCTTCATGCTGGCCAGTTGTATTGTGCGTTAAGGTCTTATATAACCCATGTATGTTAGTTGTTAAGATAAGTTGATCACGAAGCCTTGGTTGGCATTCATATTGTTCAGTACTGCTTCCTGTAATTATTAGTGTTCTGCTGGATTAGATAATGCTAGACTAGGAGTGTGATATTATAAGGTATTGTTTCCAATGGGTGCTGGCTTTAGTTAAAAGCTGCACAACATACCTGAGAACTGGAGTTGATTGGGTAAATTCTAGTTTGTGTGCCATTGAGAATAGAGCATGCACGAATGAGGGCTTTTTGCCTATACCATTCTGCACTGTTCTAAGCTCGGTTGTTTGTCTTTGAGGTACGCCAGGAGAACGCTTGATACTTCGGTATTAAGGTTTCTCAAGAGAGCTACCCTTCACTATAACGTAATATTTGACGCACAGACTTGAGATTTGCACTAGGCTATGCGGCATGCCATGCGCTCTAGCTAGACTTTATCAGTCATAGTAGGCATTAAGTATATTAAACCATTTACTCTTATTATGCATACCGGTTTATGATTACACAAGCATTTCGCAGCCTAGTTTGATGTATTGAGACACAAACGACTTAGGCTCTTTTTGTTATAGGAATACTGCATTGTCGTGGCGATTATTATTATTGTTGCAGCGTTTAGGATATTCTTGGCTCCGACTGCATTATATCTCTTGCCTTTTTGTGTGCATAGCCTGCACGAGGATTGTTCCGCTGCTTGTCTTTTTGGGTTCCATTTCCGATTCGAGCATCTTGATAGCATCTAACATTTAAAGAAGATTCCTTGTTGGTGTTGAAGGACTTTAGTGCACTTTCTTTAATGCAGGAGTGCCTGACATTTATTGATTAAAGTAAAGTAAGCTGTAACTTCTCTTACCACCTTGCTTTGCATACCATAACCAAGCACCTTCGGTTCTAGGTAGTAATAGGCTGTTTTCACATAATATTAAGCCTAGAGTAGACGCACATTTATTGAGAGTTTGATAACTTATTATTGCATATAGAACTCTGGGGAGTATTTGTGTTCTTTGTTCACTGGGAATATACATCAGAGGTTGGATCTAGTGCTTTCCGTTGTAGCATTTATGCCATTAGTAGTCCAATGAATAAGAGCCCTGATATATTTAAACCTCAGTCGTAACAGATATGACAAGTGTAGGGACAGACAGTGTTAACTGACACGGGAATAACGATAAATGCTCAATAGTATTTTCTCCAACAACAAAAGAAGTACTTCGTCAGGCAACTCAAAAAGCCTGCTCGGGTTGTGCAACTCAACAACCAAGGCTTACAATCAACGTGAATAAAAATGCTGCATACATAACATAAGAGCTTATGATCCTAATCGGGTGTCTGCTAGGCTAATAAAGTCTAGCTGGGATGTCGTAGGCTAGGAAACAATGGCTGAGCAAGCGGCTCGTAGCCTAGAGAGGTTCTTAAGACTGTGCGGCCAAATTACGTTAAATGACGGGGTGCTCTCTTGAGAGATCCAGATCGCTAGTATCTGGTTCTCTCCTGGCGACCCTCTCAAAGTCAAAGCAAAACGAGTTAGCACAGTGTTGGGTGGCAGAGGCAAAAGCCCTCACTCGCAACACAGTGCTAGACTCACAAGGTACACAGTCAGAAAGACCACCTAGGCTTCCCACGTCTCCGTTGCGATTGTAAAGGTTCAACAAAACCTGTTGCACATCGGAAATCACAACACAAGTAGCCATACCCCTGTCTAGCATTAAATAGCCCAGCAGATAGCCAAGGAATAGGTAGGGAGACACCGTGAGTGTGTCGAACCTCTACAGACAAAATGGTAACCCCTCCAAAATGCCTAAATAAAAATGTAATATCTGAGAGCTTCAGCATATAATACGATGGCCGATATATGAAATCGTGCAGAACCAAAGGGGAGTTATGATATTAAATAGAGAGGATGAATGAGAGGTAAGAAGTTGAGAGAGAGAGAAAGTGCTCTATAGCTAGAAGTCGGGGACAGGTGGTAAGGGAGGTGTGAAGGGTATGCTGGTCAGGCAAGCTCTGAGCAAGGAAGACACAGAGGCAGCAGGAGTGCGAGGGGGGACTACTTCCTGACGCGGCAGGAGGGTGGTACGGCAGCCAGCCACTCAGAGGGCCCGGCCGAGGTATGACGTCACCGAGACAATGTGTAACCCTACGCGACTACCCTCTGTCTCCTGTACTTACTCACTCACACTCTCTAGCTGTATCATTCAGTCTAATACATAAACTTATAACTGATGATATAAAATATAATGCATTGTCACAGGCGAAAATAAAGACCACTTCTGTACTGCCTGTGGCATGACGATTCACAAGAAAGAAAGTACAACATTGTAGATAGACTGTAGCCAAATACATTGCCCTGACCAATGTTAGCGAGTGGCCGAGCGAGCGGCTGAGCCCACGTGACGTTCTGCTAAGCTGCAGGCGTCACACTACCAATGACTATTTTACAACTTCTCTTTTAAGACCTTATTTAACTTTGCTTTTCTATCACTTTTATCTTCATACTCAATTGTGTACTCGGAATTATTACCTTTCCTCAATCTATATTTTAATACTAGTCACTGCCAATGTCTCAACTTCTATGCAAAGAAGCTGCTCTACTGTAATCAATTTTGCATTTTCACCTAGCCGACGTTTCGACGTTTCGCTTTACTTAAGGGGAGATTTCCACTTGAAGGATAATTTGCTTGACCCTTTCTCACTCATTTTTAGCCCCATTGCTTTGGAGATTTGAAGACATTCGCCCCATTAGTTTGGTGATTATAAGAACTTTCGCCTCATTTCTGTCAATTTGAAGACCTTTTGTCAAATTTAGATATAAAATATTTCCGGCGAGCGATAGCGAGCCTGCATTTAAAGAGGAACCGGCCGCATATAGCCCAACTGTATTATGGTTGGGCACCACTGGTGAGAACGGTTCCGCGCGGCCTATTTAATGGCTAACTCAACTAAACTCGCACATATTTTACCGTACCGCATGGCGCGGCAAAGAGAAGACAGAATGAGACCACAGTTTTAAATCTTATATATTTTATTAGTTAAAAATAACATATTTACAATAGTATACATATCGTTATATATATATACAGTATATACATATATATATATATATATATATATATATATAATTATATATACTGTATATACAGTATATATATATATATAATTATATATATATACAGTATATATATATATATATATATATATATATATATATATATATATACTGTATATATAAATATTTCAATCTATCTAAACAGGATGTATACCGTTTAACCTAACCTAGCCTAGCCTAACCTAACCTAACTAATAAAATATATAAGATTTAAAACTGTGCGCGAGTTTAGCTGAGTTAGCCATTAAATAGGCCGCGCGGACGATTCCGCACGGCCTATTTAATCTCACCAGTGGTGCCGAACCATAATACAGTTGGGCTATATGCGAACCGGCCTTCGGCCAGGTCATTTTTCTACAGAAAAAGTTCAAATTTATCTGGAAACGGGGTTTATGGGGTGTAATTTTAAATTTGAGAATGTCTAGGGAACAAACTAAAAATCTCCCCTTAAGACCGGGAATTGAATCCGAAGTTGGAGACTGATCATTAACTATTAAACTGACTACAGCAATATCGTCTGTTGAAACTGGCCGCTTCACAACAAGTTTGGTGAATAGAGTGGTTCCCGTTATCGAACATTGTAATTGGTTTCTGAATACTCAGGCATCATGGTTGCCAACTGGTTAACTCGTGAACAATTTGTTTCTGCTTCATTCTTCATCTGGAACATTGTACCTTTCAATCTTCTTTGTTCTGATGCATTGCGGCCACTCAACGGTGCAGCAATTTTCTAGCCAAATCCATCACAATCTTTTACACACAATCTATACAGCAATCCCACCTATGGTTAGAATAAATTGAAGACATAATACACACACAATTTGTCCTGCTTCATTGGCACGCTTTGTGAGTGTTGGTAACCAGTGTCGAGCTAAATACATGAGCTACGAAATCCTTAAGAAAAACACACGCCGCGCATGCTTACTACGATCAGCTGGGGAGAGATGGCTGGAGAGAGGTCTCCAGTAGTATTAATAATGTTGGTGGATGCAAATTGGTCGTGTGTGATGTGGGCAGGATTAATGAGTTTGATAGAATGGTGAGTGGTTGCGGAGATATGGGTGGATATAGTTAGTTAAACGCATCTGTTTTCAACCCGCTGGTTAGGGTACAGTAGGATAGATTAGGTTGAGCTAGGTTAGGTTAGATTTGTTACGTAAGACTTTTATGGGTAGTCAAATGTATTCATAGGGTTAACTCCAGACAGGAGTATTAGGACGTTTTGAGTTACGATCCTATATTTTATGATAAGGGTTTACCTCTTACTCGATGTAGGTAGACTTAAGGTGTCTCCTATGAGCAATAGGTTACTGTAAGTTGTATGATGATTGTAGAAGTTGTAGTGTAGAGGCTGAGTTCTCTGCTTGTAGATTGATTGATTTAATAGATAGGTATAAAAGCTGCAACCACCGATTACCATATACCTATTATATATTGATATATATATGTAAAGGGAATATAATTAAAGATCTCTCATCCAAAACCACTTTGATATATTTAAGTAACAATCTGAAAGATATACAGAAGTACTATAAAGTAATATAAGAGTAAACCCTAACTCAAGAGGGTATCTCTGGGTATATGTTATCACCCTGGATGTTCGATTCTATCTGCCTGCTCTCCCTATCTCTCACCTTCTCACCACCTCAGAGCCACACCTATAATTCACATCCCGGTTACAAGATGGCTACCCGTGGTTACAAGATGGCGTTGGAGAAGGTACAGTGAGTGTCATCTCAGCTGAATGTGTGTGACAGGATCTGACCAGACAATACATCACAGGGGTGAATGATCTGTTGACCTCTGTAATGTACAGTCCCCCATATAAATCTAGACACTGTAACTAATACACCTTAAAATTATATGATAGATGGTTATAATGATTTCATAATAAATAGTATAATCTTGAGACGTAATACGCCCCCACTAAGATTCTTGCTTCCCACAGCAAGGTAGCACTTAAAATGATATGAGAGTTAAGCAAATTACAGTTACAAATGAGTAAGGTATGAATCTAACTAACTCCATCCCTCGCACATTACCTCTCGGCTCTCCTATGGTCCCCTCGTAGCCCCCTGCAACACGATTCATTATTGGCAAATGAACAATGTCTGGGTGACTACAGAATACAAAGGTACGCCTAATAGCGAAGCAGGCGGAAGTACAAAGGAGTACAAAGGAAATCAAGCAACAACAGGTCTAGTGACCCTTCTAGGCTGCTTGTCCTCCAAAACACTGAGGATCAAGTGTCCAAACAGTGGTTTAGAGTGGGTAAGGGAACTACTGCCCTAGAACTAATGTCCGTGGCAGGATTAGGAAGTTAGTAGGGGACAGATGGGTTAGTAACTGAGGGGGGGATAAAATAATGTTATTCATTTACAAACGCAGTCAGTCGCGGGTTTGATGCGAGATATTTGTCTAAGCGGAGTTTAAATGAATCAACGGTGCTGCAGTCTATAACGTCTCGGGGAAGCCCATTCCACAAGTTGACAACTCGATTGAAGAAGAAATTCTTAGATTCGTGTGAGTTAAAAGATTTACCAATAATTTTGTAACCGTTTCCCCGCGTGTAATTAGATTGGTCGATAGTGAAGTACTTACTACAGTTCATATTGTCGATGCCTTTGATGATTTTGAACACTTGAATTAAGTCACCTCTTAATCTGCGCTGGGTTAAAGGAAATAGATTTAATTCTCTAAGACGCTCTTCGTATGGTTTGTTCTTTAGGCTAGGTATCATTTTGGTAACTTTACGTTGAACTCGTTCTAGCTTGTTTATATCTTTTTGGTAATAAGGGCACCAGGATTGAACGCAGTATTCCAGAAGAGGGCGGACTAAGGAATTGTAAAGGGTTAGGATAACTTCTTTGGATTTATGCTCAAATGACCTGCCTATAAAGCCAATTATTTTGTTTGCCTTCTTAACAACTTCTGAACATTGTTGACTCGGTTTTAGGTTACTCGATATTGTTACTCCCAGATCGGTTTCTTTGTTTACATTCTTAAGCTGAGTGCCATTCATCGAATAGTTTGCTTTCTCATTTAGGTATCCGATATGTAGTACTTTACATTTATCCGCATTGAAACTCATTTGCCAAATTTAGGCCCAACATGACAATTTATCTAGATTGTGTTGCATAATCGTCAACTTGTTCTTTTGAGAGTAAGCTATATGCAATTTTTGTATCGTTAGCAAATTTTGAGATTGTACAGGTGAGACCCTCATCTATGTCGTTGATGTAAATTAGAAAGAGGATTGGTCCAAGTACCGATCCCTGGGGTACCCCACTACTTACATTGGTCCATTTAGATGCCTTACCGTTTATGACTACTCTTTGCTTTCTGTCGCTGAGCCAATTTTCTATCCATTTCAACACACCGTCTTGTATTCCATGCCCTTTTGGTTTTAGCAGTAAACGTTTGTGGGGAACTTTGCCAAAGGCCTTTTGAAAATCAAGGTATATAATATCTACAGCTTTACTCTCATCGTAGAGGTTGAGGATATCGTGGAAGAAGTCTAAGAGGTTTGTTAAACAGGAACGTTTTTTTCGAAAGCCGTGTTGAGTATCTTTAAGTAAGTTATTTGCCTCTAAGTGATTTACGAGGCTGTCGCTTATGACCGTTTCTAGCATTTTAGGTTAAGCTAATTGGACGATAGTTACTGGGTAGGGATTTGCTGCCTTTTTTGAATATCGGTGTTACGTTGGCTAGCTTCCACTGATCAGGCATAGTCCCAGACTGCAAGGATTCATTGAATAGCAATGTCAGTGGTTTGGAGAGCTCATCCTTAGCTTCCTTTAGAACACTAGGTGAGATTGTATCAGGTCCAGGCATTTTATTTACCTTGAGTTTATCTAAACAATTCAATACTTCTCTCTCTGTAACAGTGATATTGCTTAGAACCTCTGAATTATCAATCTGAATCGGCGATGGCGTAGGGATATCACTGAGGTCTTCGGTTGTAAAAACTGATGCAAAGAAGGTATTGAGGGCATTACTCATTTGTACTTCGTCTTTGGTGTATTCTCCATTTTCATCGACTAACGGTCCAACAGTTGAAGTAACTACTTTTTTCTTTCTGATATAACTATAGAATTCTTTCGGGTTTGTTTTACTTTGATTCGCAACATGTAACTCCAGGGTCTTTTTACTTTGCTTAATTAACTTTTTGGCTTTGCGTCGTAGCTCTACAAATTTCACCCGTTCTTCGTCATATTGTGAGGATTTTAATCTATCATTAGCAAATTTTTTAGCAAGCAGACAGTCTGAAATATCTTTATTCCACCATTTGGGCTTATCATTATGGCCTGGACGCCATATTTTCGATGGTATGCAGTCTTGCACTGCCTTAAGGTAAGTGGTTGTGAAACACTCCCAAGATGTATTTATGTCGTTATTGTTAGTCAGAAAGCTCCAGTCACTTTCTTTAAGATTTGATTTAAGTTTATGAAAATTTGCATTCATGAAATTAGGGACTTTCTCAATTCTGCTATTTGATTTGTTACTAGTAAACTTTAAAGTGAAAGTTATTGTACGATGGTCGCTGTTACTGAATTCATCACCAACATTCAAATTCTCTATTAATTCTTCTTTTGTTGCGAGTACAAGGTCGAGCACATTATTACCACGGGTCGGAGATTGTACAAATTGAAAAAGTGAACTCTCTTGCAAGTTAGCATAGAGGTCGTGTCCAGAGTGTGAAGTAAGAATATCGCCCCATTTAGTCACGGGAAAGTTGAAATCGCCAAGAATTACGGTATCTTGTATGTTAGTTATTTCTGCAATTTGTTCATAAATTTCACTGTCAGGTTGCACTGAGTGAGATGGGGGTCTGTATAATAAAGCTAGTGTTATTTTAGTTCCTCGTTTATTATTTAATAGTACGTAAGATATGTATATATTCACAATTTGAGGTTTTGATATTAAGACGGGATTAAGACTTTCCTTTATAAAAAACAGAACTCCTCCTCCATTTCTATTGATCCAACTTTTCTCAAACATTGTATAACCAGGAAGCGTATATTCGGCTAAAAAGTCTCTGTCTTCCGTATTTAACCAAGATTCTGTAATGCCGATTATATCCTAATGTTCTGTAAACACGATTTCCTCTAGATCTGAAAATTTATTTCGTATGCTACGAGCATTTACATAAAACACCTTAAGAGTATTAGAGTTGGATGTTACTGATTGTGCATTGTATGAATTTTCAGTTCGTATTTGACTTACACTACCCTGTCTGGGGTCTGGTTGACCCCGTTTTTTGAACGGAAATCCTTGACTGCATCGTTCAGCAGACGACCAAGACGTGCAGCTCCTACTTCATTGAGATGTACACCATCTCCTGAAAACAAAGATTTATCATAGTAAAAATGATCCCACGTGTCGACAAAGCCGATGTCCTCCTCCCTGCAGAGTTTGGCTAGTCGGCGATTTGTACTGGTAGCTATGTTGTAGAATCGGTTTTCTACATCAATCCGGGGAACAATTCCTGAAATTAAGATTGTATTAGATTTTTCCTTGAAGGACCTGATCAGCCGCCGGTACTTGCAAAGTAGTTCCTCTGACCGCGTCCGTTGGACATCGTTAGATACAACGTGGATGACGTACGTAGTGCTTGCGGGGGCGAGCCTGGAAACCTCTTCCACAGCCGCAACAATGTCGTCCACGCCGCCACCTGGGATACAGAATCGCTTTCTGGTCCTGGGTGCCCTGGCGCAGAACTCTGTTAGTTGGCCACGGACCATGGAGTCGCCCACAATCCGCACTTCTTCCGTTTCCTCTTCCTCGTCAATAGCCAGAATTTTGAAGCGGTTTTGGCATGTTGTCGGGATGACCTTCCTGGTACTGGTACTGGGATGCACATTGTTTCTCACTAACTGAAAATTGTCCTTGGGGGGAGTGAGAGTAGAGTCATTATTATTATCTGCAACATCTAAGGTAGCTGCTGGTGTGGGTACCGGTACCGGTACTGTATGCACTGGAATGGCGGTTGACATCGTAGTGGTTTCTTGGGCCGAGGGCACTCCTACGTTGAGTGTGGCAAATTCTTGAAGGGATTCAAGCTTCGTAGTCAGGGCATCGATCTTGCGGTGAGCTGCATTCAATTCATCCGCAATTTTCTCTCGGAGCTGGCAAAATCTACAAATTTGGACATCAGTATCAACAAACATGGTAGGGCCAAATTTACCGGAACAACTCGTGCAGGTTCGTTGCGGCGCCATGACGATATAATCACAATATGCCTGAAAATCACACAAATGTATGTTAGCAAAATGGTACAATTAAAGCCTGAAAATCACAAAAAATGTATGTTAGCAATGTGATACAATTAATTCCTGAAAATCACACAAAATTTTGTTAGCAATATGATAAAATTAATATGCCTGTAAATCACAAAAAAATATGTTAGCAATAGAACACAATTTATGCCTGAAAATTAAAAAAACATTGATGTTAGCAGTATGACACAGTTAAAGCCTGAAAATCACAAATGGACTAGAAATTTGTTACAAAATTTACTGGAAAAAAAAGTGGGAGAGGGTTAATGTAGCCTAGTGAAAAAACTGGAAAACAGTATACAGTACAGTAACAAACAATATTTGTTAGCAATATGGTACAATTAATGCCTGTAAATCACAAAAAGAATATGTTAATCACAAAAGAATATTATGGCTGTAAATCACAAAAAATATGTTAGCAATAGAACACAATTTATGCCTGAAAATATAACAAAAATTGATGTTAGCAGTATGACACAGTTAAAGCCTGAAAATTGTAAATGGACTAGTAATTTGTTACAAAATTTACTGGAAAAAAAAAGTGGGAGAGGGTTAATTTAGCCTAGTGAGAAAACTAGAAAGCAGTATCCAGTACAGTAACAACAAATATTGGTTAGCAATATGGTACAATTAATGCCTGTAAATCACAAAAAGAATATGTTGATCACAAAAATAATATGTTAGCAATAGAACACAATTTTATGTCTGAAAATAAAAATAAAATTATGTTAGCAGTATGACAGTTAGGCTAAAGCCTGTATATTAGTTTATACAGTGGTCGACACAATAATAATAATAATGGAGTTAGTAATATCCCTGGCAAGAGTGTGAGAGGCCTATTAATATGGTGACAAGTATCTGAAATGCGATTAATAAATAGGCTATCAAAAAGTATTACAGTAACTA
The DNA here is from genome assembly GCA_032716605.1 of Paralithodes platypus. NCBI lineage: Eukaryota > Metazoa > Arthropoda > Malacostraca > Decapoda > Lithodidae > Paralithodes > Paralithodes platypus. The sequence goes on along the minus strand of CM064508.1, from coordinate 5,782,772 downwards.
AATTATTCTAACCCAATATTAAAACTATCTTGACAAATGTTAGTGTGTGCGATTTATATAGATAACCAAGATAAAAAGTTCAACAAAGTACAGCATTAGCTAGACTTTGATATATAAAATACAAGAAGAGGGTTTGTTTATGCGTACACAGGTGGCGTTGGTATCGGCGGCGTCTCTACTAACTTGACAAATAGAATTTTGAAAAACAAACGTTTATCAGTCAAAACTACAGTACAATGTCATGCAATATAACTACTGGGTGGTTTGCTAAGCACTTAACTACAGTGAGGGCTAAAATATCTACAATAAGTGCTAGAACTTTATAATATGAAACAAGCAAATAGTTTGTTTACTTTAGAGCGTCGGTCGTCACTAACCGGTATAAATGTAAACAAAGCAGTCTCGATAAACAAACGTTTATCAGTCAAAAACACAGCAAAATTATATGCAAAGCAACTACAGGGCAGTTAAGCTAGAGGTTAGCTACAGCTCATGCAAACAAATAAGGGGATGAGTAATGGAGTACTCAAGTTATGGTCAGATTTCGAGCAGCGAGAGCGAAGTGCTGTTGGCGGGTTGGCGATTCGGGCTCGAGAGCATGAAGTACATGAAACTATAGTGAAAATAGAAGATGAATATTCACCTACTGTAAGTAAATATATTTTAAGTTGAAGATAAAAATTGAAAGTGGAATTGGAAATTTTCTAAGTATTTTGTTAATAAAATAAAAAGATATAGTAAAATTATAAAGAACGGATTACAAATTGAACAAAGCAAATACAAATGCAAAGACAATGAACAAAAACAAAAATTGTACAAAGTAAAATACTATAGGTATTATTTTCAAACAAATTTCAATAAGAAACCCAGAAAGAACAAAAACCCAATATGCAATGAAGTTTGGAGTAAATACAATTAACAAAGCAAAGTAATATTGATATGAAATAAGAACAATTAAAATATACAGCTGCAAAAAAAAATCCTAGGGAAAAATTATACAAATACAATAATTGTAGTAAATAAAATAAAATAAAATAATATTCCTACCCATAGGAAAACCCACCAAATAGCAATAAACACAACTCCACAAACCTGTGATATGTGTCTTAATACTATCTAGTTTATATATAAACAAAAACGCAAACCCTCAAAAAAAAATCAATGTAAACTCAAGGAAATAGACACATCAATATGTAACACAGTCATCCACATCATGTGGTATGTAATATGAGTACCTTCCTATTCTGAAAACAAATTCATTGCTCAAAATAAAATTCATAAAGGAATAGATACATCAATATTTAACACAGTCATCCAAATCATGTGGTATGTAATATGAGTACCTTCCTATTCTGAAACAAAATGCATTGCTCAAAATAACATCACATAGAATATTCAACTAAAATTGTAATAAATCTTTTCAACCGGGAGCTACCCGTTTTCAAAATAATGCATTTCCTATGGCCAATCTTAGGAAAATATAGAATACATTCACACACTCAACGTTGCAATTAAAATTATTACAAGGTAGTGCAAATCAATTCTAAAATAAATTCCATAAACCCAAAGAAAATCCTAAGGATTCACACTCGAACCCCTTTAAGATTTTTCCTCTTAAAATAAAATCATGTCGAGTTATATATAATACCTTACAACATACATATATTAATAAATCATACATGTACAGACTTAATTCACCAATTTGTTTTATCTCCACATACAATTACACAGAAGTCATATTAAATACCATAGACCGTATAGATATTAATAAATTAACTCTTTGCATTTTATTTTATCATAAATTCATAACAGAATATACTAATATTTTCCTTCTCCATATGGCCGTTCTCCTCGAAGACCACGAACAAAAAAATCAATATACTGTACTCTGATAATTTTCTTCAGTTTCCAAAAACACTCTCGAAAACAAAATATTTTCCAAGAGCATTTCCTTTTCAAAGATAATACTGCCACAACAGGGAAAGCCAACATTCATATTAGCCAAACTATTCAAGGTTTCAGGCAAATATAACAAATATATAGACTCGCTGGGCAAAAACAAATAAAATGTAACTTAGAAAAGATCCCTACAAAAACAATAGTCCCAAATTAGCGAACGAAAATCTACCGAAATATACAGCGCTTGACTGTAGCCAGAAGGCAGAAACGAATACACTTAAATGGAAAACAAAAAAAATAGGAAATCATTTACTAAGAAAAAAACTTCAGAATACAACTGAACGAAAAAAATAATAATTTGAATTATTTCAAAACTAGATTACATTAAGAAAATATCAATCAATCAAACTTCTATAATTCAAATCAAAAGAAACTCGAACAAAAAATAATGAACGAGTGTATTTCGGTAGAGTCCACAATTTGGACAAAAAGATGTCAATTAAAACCCGAAAATGAATTTTTTACAAACTCGCACTCAATTTAAGCAAATAGTATTGGCAATGTGTTAACAAAAGAAACAATATAGGCCTACTAGCGAGCGAAAGAAAAACAATTAAGATGGAATGTCAAACTCGTAAGAAATTCACAAAAGATGTTAAGAAAAAAAAATCACACTGTACGTATTAGAGTGTTAAAATTACGCATTTAGAAATAACAAGAATGAAATTACTCAATTACCTTGGCTGCCGCCAGCCAGTCGAAATCAAAACGACATAGGCCTAAGCCACTCGCGCATTTATAAAACAAATAAGAGCAGTGTTTAATTGATGAACTCTAGAATTACTTTAAAACTTCAGAATGTTCCCAACAATGACAAATTAATTCAACCGCTTAATTAGATCGACTATTGGGAGACAAATTAGGAGAAACAAATCTCACAGAGAAAAAACAAAAATACAACGAGACGAAAAGAACATATAAACTGAACACTCGTGAATATAAAGTTAGGGAAACATCTGGAAAATTACCACAACTCGCACACACTTATACACTATGCAAGGGAGAGAGACAGACTGACTGACTCACAGGATGAGTGACTGTCTGTCTGTCCGTCCGTCCACGATCATGGGATGGGTCAGGAGGTCGCGGTATGACATGATCCATATGAGGATACCGATATGAAATGACATGATGAGAAATTGGAGTTTTGACTGAACGACATGATATATTGACCGCCATGTCACTGACGATTTGACATGTGTTAGAAAACACGCAATACCTAGGAAGACTCATTTTATGAGACATATTAATTTTATAAAAATGAATTTATCTCGCTAGACATGCGGGAAATAATTGACCGTAATATATATATTTTTGATTAAACACTGTACACACCTTTAAAAGCACTTGAAGTTAGCATTCACAGCTATGAAGAGTGAGTGTGGTTGAGTCAGGTCAGGGTCGAGGGTTGAGGGATCAGCACACGCTGACTCAGCTGACGACTGCAGACACTCTCTCTCTTGATAAAGTCGTCTCCCGGCAGCAACATGAATCGCCGTAGAGATGAACTGGTAGACTGGTTGAATCTCGAAGTGTAGAAATGGTATTAACTTAACCAATTTGTAGTTAGTGGGTGGAAATCAACAGAGATAATCTGCACAGGAACTCGGGAAACAATAAATGTAGAGCTGCTAGATGATTTGTATTGTAGACCGGATAAGACTAGATCAAATTGGTAGAATGGAAAACCGGAAATTGGTAGAATGGTCGAGTGTAGGCTTGATAATTCTTCGAAGGAACGTGGTGTAGTCACCTAAATAAACAATTCATGTTAAAAAGGACCACAGCTGCCTACCATGTTACGTAAGACTTTTATGGGTAGTCAAATGTATTCATAGGGTTAACTCCAGACAGGAGTATTAGGACGTTTTGAGTTACGATCCTATATTTATGATAAGGGTTAACCTCTTACTCGATGTAGGTAGACTTAAGGTGTCTCCTATGAGCAATAGGTTACTGTAGGTTGTATGATGATTGTAGAAGTTGTAGTGTAGAGGCTGAGTTCTCTGCTTGTAGATTGATTGATTTAATAGATAGGTATAAAAGCTGCAACCACCGATTACCATATACCTATTATATATTGATAGATATAGGTAAAGGGAATATAATTAAAGATCTCTGATCCAAAACCACTTTGATATATTTAAGTAACAATCTGAAAGATATACAGAAGTACTATAAAGTAATATAAGAGTAAACCCTAACTCAAGAGGGTATCTCTGGGTATATGTTATCACCCTGGATGTTCGATTCTATCTGCCTGCTCTCACTATCTCTCACCTTCTCACCACCTCAAAGCCACACCTATAATTCACCTCCCGGTTACAAGATGGCGTTGGAGAAGGTACAGTGAGTGTCATCTCAGCTGTATGTGTGTGACAGGATCTGACCAGACAATACATCACAGGGGTGAATGATCTGTTGCCCTCTGCAATGTACAGTCCCCCATATAAATCTAGACACCGTAACTAATACACCTTAAAATTATATGATAGATGGTTATAAAGATTTCATAATAAATAGTATAATCTTGAGACGTAATAGATTAGATTATGTTAATTTAAGTTAATTTAACTCCACGGTAACTACTGCTGTTCTAGTTACACCAGAGATTATTGAAAATTATGATAATCTTGCTACCCTCTCTTTCATCTCTCATATTAGTTCACTGTCAATAAAAAAACATATGAAAACTGGTTGAAGAAACCAACAATAAGAAGGAAATACATTTTGTACGTCTCACTCACGCTCTCATATAAATGTATTCACTGCCAATAGGCTATAAGATATTAAGTAAAAACTTATAAAGATTTAACTAATTGATAAAAGTCACATACCCTAATATACGTTCTGTTCAACATTGTTTGACGAGAGAGAGAGAGAGAGATTATTAACTGGTAAAAGTTGCATACCTTAGTTTACGTTTTATTCAACATTGTTTAACGAGAGAGAGAGAGAGAGTATTTTCATTCCCTAACTTGGATACCAGCATTATTGATTTGTCATTTACAGCATATGGTTTATGGTGATTTACTGATCTATCCACTTGTACACAATTTTCGAAAACATCCTATCGAACTTTTTATCAAATGGGAAATCTCTCTCTCTCTCTCTCTCTCTCTCTCTCTCTCTCTCTCTCTCAGTCCAGTCCAGTTCGTCTTAGAGGATGGTCATACATTCTTCGCTCTCCCACCCGGTGTTAATCTACACCCCTCGCGGTTAGCAGGATTATCTTCGGGTTTTTAGCAGATAAAGCAACACAATTTACTACAGCCAAAGGGAAGTGACTAATATTATATTTTATTGTTTTATTTGTGTTTCATCAAGTGTAAAATATCACTATCATCATGCCAGAGATCCGAGTTAGTTGTGATAAATGTGAAAAAAATACTATCCTGAGTGGTTCCCAAGATACGGCTACCCAGACGCCAAGTATCTTATGATACTTTCTCATTCTCATCTTTCAAATGAGAAATTTCAGTTCCTTGAATACATAATCGAGGCATACATGAGTCAAGTGGACGAACTCCGTCACGAAAATTCCATTTTAAAGGTAAAGGTGGAAAAACATGGCAGACAGGTAAGCACTTCACACCAATCTGATTCATTCCAGGTGGTAAGTCACAGTAGGAAACAGAACAAGGGGAAACAGACACCAGGTATCCCTACGAAAAATAAATATGCTGTTCTTGCGGATGATAATGAAAATGATAAACCAAAGGAAAAATCTGTTCAATGGAAAAACATCAAAAAGCAAAGCATCGAACCCCAAAACAAACAATGCACAGTCTCAACACAAGTTCATAGCCAGTCATATTATTCCATAGTATACAGTGATAGCCTTCTCCGTGGACAGGGAGTAGAGATTGCCATGCAAAACAGACAAAAGAGATCTGTAAATGTGATTCCTGGAGGAAAACTTGAACACATCACCAACAACATATGTAACTCTACCATACCGACAGGATCGTGTGTAGTAGCAAACGTAGGCTCTAATGATTGCTTCGACCGTGGTAAGGTTCCTATAAAAGACATACTAGGTAAGTACAAGTACTTATCAAAATGATGAATAACAAGGCAGACAAATGCGTGATAAACGGAATCATGCCTCGGTTGAAAGCGAAGTCCTACAGGAATAGTCGAGCTCTGGAAATCAATAATTTAGTAAAAGAAATGTGTGACACAGAAAATGTACTCTTTGTAGAACATTGGAGAGAATTCCAAAAAAATCGTGCCAATATAAAAGAGAGGGTATTAATTTATCCGAAGCAGGTGTGAGATATTTGAGAGGTATTTTGAGCACAGCTGTTTACAAAGTCCACGAATGTCCCACTAAGCCTGAAACACTTTTTCTGATTAATCTGGAGGACTATTGACCTAAAGACCTCCCTCCCACTCTGCTTCCAATTAAAAACATGCTACCCATTAAAAACATGCACTCAGACCCCCCAAATACGGTAATAATCCCACCCCCCAAAAAATAAAAAAATCAGCCAAGCGTAAATAATCGCACCCAACCACTGACCGTTAATAATCCCTCCTTGACCTTGAACTCTCAAACCAAAAACAGACCGACGTCAGTTGCCCAAAATAAACGACTAACTCAAACAATACCAAAATCATATACCTCCCTCAATCAAGAATATAGTAGAATACAAGTATTATCCTTCAATGAATACGTTCGATTAGGAACAAGTTAGATGAACTAAAATGCCTTGTGTTAACAGAAAAAAATAGACGTAATTAGTGTTACAGAAACTCAACTAGGTTTTAAAAACAGATATTTAATTTCTGAATACCATATCGACTCATACGCATTTTTTTTCTTCATAAAGCCAGGTGCAATGGTAAATCTAGAGGTGGAGTGGCTATGTGGGTAGCATGTCAAATAAATCCAACCAAGGTTTCACTCCCCAAAAATAATAAAGCAATATAGTGTGTCAAATTAAACATGAACAACTCAAACATTAATATCACTACTGCATACCGACCTCCAAGTCAAAATGAGGTCGATGATAATCACCTATACGAAATATTGCAACAAACCCTCAATGTTAAAGAAAGCATAATACTCGGAGACTATAATCTACCTAACATTGACTGGTGCTTTATGACAGGAAATAGTTACAATTCGCGAAAAATTATTAATTTCATACAAGACAATTTTCTACATCAAAGTGTTTCTGAACCGACACGCGATAAAAACATACTAGATCTCGTTATCAGTACAAATGAAAACTTGATATATAAACTTGACGTCGGTGAGCACCTATCTACCTCTGACCACAAACTCATTATAATCGATATAAATTGCAAATATACTATTGAAACACAGGAAATGAAGATACCAGATTTTAAAAATGCAAATTACAACGAACTTAGGAAAGCCCTCAGTGACTTGCATATTCAGCTAGGCATTATTGACGAAAAAAGTTAAGTGTGTGATAAATTTAAAGATATATACATGAGTGCTCAGAATAATTACATACCCCCTAAAATTAAAGTAAATACTGGCAAAAACAAGCCACCCAGGTTCGATCAGAATAGTTGCAAGGCACTAAGGGAAAGGAATAAATATCATATACTAACTAAAAATTACATAAATAATGAGCACTTCAGCTTTTTTTTATTTATTTTTTATTTTGTTTTATATGTGAATGAGGGAGACCAAAGGCACAACTGCCTGCAGCGAGTGCCTCCCCCATATTTGAAAGAGTGACGGCCAAAATCAAGGGACGTTCGAGCCAAAATGCCTGGACACAGAGTTTGAAGCAATTTAAGTCATAGGAAGTAGAACAAAAGTAAAGATAATAATTAGAACAGGGAAGCGTAATTACGAAATTTGTATTTTATATATTTTTTTTTTAAGAGACAATGAACAGAGGAAGGAAAAACACAGATAAAACACAAAGGTCCATGTGCCTAAAGGCATCCTCCATTCATAAAATGTTTGTAACAACTGGATTTAAACATTTGTAGATTGTAAGTTTGTGGAAAGCAATTCGAGGGAAGTGAATTCCAAAGAGTAGTAGCTCTGGGGATAAATTAATTCTGATAAGCAGAAGTTCTGCATTGTGGAGGAGAAAGTGTAAATTCATGGGCGCTCTCAGCTGCCCTAGTTTGGTATAGCAAAATAAAGTGTAAAATATCTTAAGCAATTTTACGGTTAAGTTAATGGTAATAGAACAATTAAAAACGGAATAGGGCCATTAATAAATAATGACCAGACAGTAACAGGAGATACAAACATTACAAATTTGCTTAACCCTCTGAGCCCCAGCTAGTTTATAACAAATGTACCACCAGGGACCGGCAGGTTATGAAAAAAAAAAAAAATCCAGAAAACACCAGGAATGGGTAAGGAATGAAGCAAAAACCCACAAAAAAACGATCCCCTAGGTCATTAAGGGGTCCTACGGTGCGCCCGAAAGTTGGATTTACAAGAGGGGAAAATTGAAGGCAAAAACACACCAAAACAGGTTTTTGCGCGTTCACGCGCACATGGTTGGACTTTGAGAGTTTTCAGCTATTGGCATGGTTGCGTGGGATACTTACACAGTTCCCATACAAATCTGAGCCCTCTAGGTGCCATAGGACCGGAGTAATTAACAGTGACGCAACGTATGCGTCGCTGGAGTTTAGCGTTACATACATTGACGAAGCAAACGTTGCATCGCTAGGGCTCAGTGGGTTAATGAATATTGTTGTACCGTCTTTACTAAGGAAGAACATAACACTACTCCTGTAACAAACGTAACAACGCATGAAATAAGAAAATTACCATAAGCAAAAGTGAAGTGTGATGTAAGCTGAACAATTTAAATACTAATAAAACCCCTGGGCCAGATGATATTCACCCAAGATTTCTGAAAAACGTGAAAGAAGAAATAGCACAATCCTTAACTAACATATTTAATTTGTCGTTCAATCAAGAAACCGTACCTAGTGATTGGAAAACTGCAAATATCACTCCAATATTTAAGAAAGGAAATAAAGCCATAGCAAGTAATTATAGACCAATCAGGGTAACGTCAATCATAGGAAAAATTATGGAAACAATTCTGAGAGACAAGATAGTAGATTATCTGGAGTCAAACAAATTAATAAGAGAAAGCCAAAATGGCTTTAGATAAAGTAAGTCATGCCTAACAAATGTGATTGAATTTTATAGTACACTATTTACATATAACGACTCTACTAAATCATTAGACATAATTTACTTAGATTTCCATAAGGCATTCGAAAAGGTACCTCATGGAAAATGATTGAAGAAATTGGAAATGTTGGGCATTAAAGGAAAAAATAATGCCTGAATAAACAGCTGGCTGACAAACAGAAGGCAGAGAGTTGTGATAAATGGAATAGAATCTGAGTGGGAGCCTGTTTATAGTGGAGTGCCTCAGGGATCGGTCCTGGGGCCAGTTTTGTTTTTAATCTATATAAATCACATCTATGTTGAACTAAATAATACTATCTCAAAGTTCGCTGATGACACAAAGATAGGAAAATCAGTATTAACACTCAAGCCGCTGTGACCGTCATATGACGGGCGAGAGATAAATGGCCTATCCTCCGGTACCTGTCATATGACGGGCGGTATTCTGAGCACATTAGGGGCTCTCAGAGAGAGTCTGCACGTTGGGAGGACAATAGGGGGCCTCTGACCGCTCGGCACCACCACTGGGCCGTGTCAGAGTCTGGAACCACCGCCACCACCCTACACACAACCGTCTTCGCGAGACAAGGTAAACATTGAGGACATTAACTTATTAAGCGTATTTTCACCTCCAGTTGCGCGATCCCTACAGGATAACCCGTGGTCGTACAAGGATGATTCAGTTGTCATTGGAAAGCTCTATTATCGCCCTTTCACGGATACATAATTGTATTACACTCTGGCTCTTGTTTACGCATGAAAAAGAGCATTGAATGAAACTCGTTTTCGGTAAATATACCCGCCTGGCAACTAGGTCATGTCAACAAACGGCCCTGTCCTTAACCTAACAAGTGCGCATGGGGGTAATTAGACACCTCTCCCTGTGCGCATGTATTTTAGGTGTTTCCGTCACTAAAATATTCATTGTACCATTAATAGCATTAATACTTATCCATACGTGCCTATTATGGGTTGATTATAAAGGTATTAACCTGAAACAACAATAAAACGAGTGAAAACAGCGTTTGGATGGTCAAAATCGGAGATATAGCCCGCTAGTTGTATAATGTATGGGTGAGGCAAGCTGCTTTCCCGCCAATTTCCCCCAAGGTCACTGAGACACAGTCGATCGATACTCTCTCTCTCTCTCTTGCCATCAGTGATGACAATGCCCTGCTTGCAACTCGCTAATGTTAGCACGAAAATATAACTCAGAATAAGGGAATAACAGGGAAAATAGGTGATAACTGAAGGAGAGGAGGAAAGTGGGGAAGGAGGGGAGGTAGAGGACTGAGATTTTTCGATGTCAAAAGTTGATTTTTTTTTTCTCTGACTCTTAAAAGTCTCCCCGCAGTTCCCGGGTTAAGGGGTTAACCGAAGAATACAGAAATAAACTGCAATCTTATTTAAATAAAATAGTAGAGTGGTCGGAAAACAGGCAGATGCCATTCAGTGTTGACAATTGCCAGGTCTTGCAAATAGGTAATACAAAAAAATATGAATACAAGATGAAGTACCAGCCAATCAAAACAAGTGCATTAGTTAAAGTCCTGGGGGTTCTAATATCTGAAAACCTAAAGACCTCAGATCAATGTTCAGCAGCTGCGAATAAGGCCAATCGAGCATTGGGATATATTAACCCTTATTTAGCGGGTGGTAAGGTATTTTACACTGTACCGCTCAGCGGGCATAATCCCGAAATATTCGCTCAATTTCACTCGCCCTACCGCCGTTACTATGGCTCCAATGCGAACAAAACGATCATTTTTGGAAAGAGCAACTCTTCGTCTCCCCATATAAGTCTATGAATGGATGTTATGAATGAGTGTGGAGGGTGGGAAGAGGTGAGGAAGAGGAGGTACTTGTTGGTCTATTTCCCAGGCGCATTCAGTTGCGTTCGCTTTGGCCTGACTTCGGCCTATAGCGCGTCTACTATTCCTTCGGTAATCGGTCTTATTTTTCTCTTATTTCTCCTTATTTCTGTATTCTCTCTCTCTCTCTCTCTCTCTTTCTCTCTCTCTCTCTCTCACTCCTGTCTGTCTGTTTCTCTCTCTCTCTCTCTCTGGCTTGCTCGCTTTCCCTCTCTCGCGCGCTCTGTCTCTCTCTCTCTCTTCCTCATCCGTATATGTAATTCTCATTATTATTTTCTCTAATCTCTCTCACTCCTCCTGTCTGTCTGTCTCTCTGGCTCGCTCGCTTTCCCTCTCTTGTGCCCCCTTTCTCTCTTCCTCATCCGTATTATGTATTTCTCATTATTATTTTCTCTAACTAATCCCTCTATTTCATTTATTTGCTTGTAATATTTCTGTATTATTATATCTTTTTCACTCTTTCTTCAGTTCAGTTTCTCTCTATACGGTGGGAATGGTATTTCGTATGAGGGATGTGCAGCACAAATATTCAATCTTTCGTTGTTTGGTTGTTTGTATTACCGTAAGAAATTTACTGAACGCCTGCAAATAATACGCTATAAAATGCTTGCAATCAAACTCTCAAGCAATTTCAAGGTCACATGCAATTATAAATGTAGGCTATAGGTAGACCCAGAGAGGAAGAGACAAGAGAGAGAGAGAGAATCGTGATAATATAACAATGTTACATATGTATCATATATATATATATGAACAAATTATATATACGGTAGGCCTACATCTGTTCCCCACAATCATATAATGCCAAGCACAAATATTCAATCTTTCATTGTTTGTATTACCGTAAGAAATTTACTGAACGCCTGCAAATAATACGCTATAAAATGCTTGCAATCTCTCTATTTTCCCTAATCTCTCTCACTCTTCCTGTCTCTCTCTCTCTCTCTCTCTCTCTCTCTCTCTCTCTCTCTGGCTCGCTCGCTTTCCCTCTTCCTCATCCGTATTATGTATTTCTCATTATTATTTTCTCTAACTAATCCCTCTATTTCATTTATTTGCTTGTAATATTTCTGTATTATTATATCTTTTTCACTCTTTCTTCAGTTCAGTTTCTGCATTCTCTCTCTCTCTCTCTCTCTCTGTTTCGCTTGCTTTGCAGGAATTTTGTTTTTGTTTTATATAATATATAATAATTTACTTATCATTACTTACTATATCGTATAAACAATAGTAGGTAGCCAACTTACCATAATACCGATACACCAAACCGATCCGCATGCGGTTTTGTTTATCACCTGTTTACTAAAGTGCCACCATTATCGATTTTCTTTGAGCCGACTCGAGCGGGAGGGTTACCAATTGAAATTAAATCCGCTAGCATATATTGTTAGATGTAAGACATGATAAATACCTCTAGAAATATGAATTGGCAAAATCCATATAATATCACTTCGAAATTGTTCTGAAATTTCAAAACAAAACCGCTAGTGTAAGTCATTGCTGCTAGATCGAAGTAAAGGTCTCTAGATCTAGCGGAAGTCGCTATACGTATTGGCAGTACTGCACACTCATTCATTTCATTCATTCATTTTCTATTGAGCTCGTCCTGGAATCTTTACGACTCTGAATCTTACGATTACCGACGGCGATAGGTTGTTGACATTGTTGTTGATGTTTCAGTGGAGGGATGAACAAAATATTGTCCTTGTCCAATAATAGCTGTTTCATAGTCCCACAGGACTTATTTTGATATATTTATCAAATTTATTGAACCCCTGAAAATAATACGCTATAAAATGCTTGCAATCAAACTTTCAAGCAATTACAAGGTCACATGCAATTATAAAAAGGTATATTGTAGACCACAATCTTCGCCAAGCTTCGTTGTTGCTTGTATTATCGTGAGAAATGTACCATACACCCTGGTTATCGTGAGAAATTTACCGAACGCCTGCAAATAACAAGCTATAAAATGCTTGCAATCAAACTCTCAAGCAATTTCAATGTCACATGCAGTATAGGTAGACCCAGAGAGGAAGAGACAGACAGAGAGAGAGGGGAGGTCAAAAACATCTGCTAGGTGTGATTTCCCCTGGGAGGGAAGAGATTAGTTAGGGGCGTGCCCTGGCCTACATCAGACAAAGAGAGTACAAAGGAGTACAAACAAAGAGAGTGAGACAGAGAGAGAGAGAGAGAGAGTCGTGATAATATACAAATGTTACACATGTATCATGTAATATATGAAAACATAATATATACGGTAGGCCTACATCTGTTCTCCACAATCAATATAATGCCAAGCACAAATATTCAATCTTTGGTTGTTTGTATTACCGTAAGAAATTTACCGAACGCCTGCAAATAATACGCTATAAAATGCAAAGGAAATTTCTTGTAGAGTGCAATTTTGAGGACGTAATGTGCTCTGAGAGAGAGCGGAGCGGTGATTAGGAGCATAAATTACCTCAAGACCGCTCGCCACACAGGGAATTCTATAAGGAAATTACCGTATTTTAGGGTTTTTGCACTCGTGTTTTACGATCGTTGAAAGACAACCAGTGATCGTAAAAGGATGGTTCGGGTGTCATTGGAAAGCTAAATTTACGCACTTTCAGGATACATACTTGTATTACGCTCTGGGTCTTGTTTATGCATGAAAAAGAGCACGGAACAACCCCATTTAGGGTAAACAAAAAAACCCGCTGGGCGGCACAGTGAAATATACTCCACCAGCCGCTCGTAAGGTGATAAAATGCTTGCAATCACATTTTCAAGCAATTATAAAATATAAATTGTACTTACCAACACCCACACCAGTATGTTCTTCGTCAGGAACGTCTCCAATTTGCTCAAGGGTCTGTCCAATATCAACCACAACATCCACCCCACGCAAATTATGCTTGGCATGAAAGCCTATGATCGGGTTATTTTCGTCTTCCGAGTCATCCACACTTCCAAAACTCTCACCCAGACCTTCGACGGTTTCATCCAACAGCTTATTAGAAAGTTCTGAAGAGTTCAGCATGATATCTAGCTTCTGGGTGGTGAGCCGGGCGTGGTTAGTAGGGTGGCGCGACGCACTAGGGATTGGCGGCCACCGAATCGAACACGGGCAAATCTTGACCTTCCATTATGGCTGCTTGAGGGTCACTTAGTCACGGTCACGCAGTGGGGATGTCTGGGTGGGCCCTTGTAGTACACCGCCTGACCACCAAGTTTCGCTTTCCACCTAAATTAGGGCGGGAATACGCCCACGGACTTAAGTCCGACCCCGCCATTTAGTCCAATTTTCTCGTATCGGACTTAAGTCCGACCCCGCTAAATAAGGGTTAAGAACAAAAAAATACTTTTAAATATGAGAACAGTTTAGTACCTTTATTTAACTCTTGTCCATCGGGGCCTGACTTAAGTCCGTATAAAAAATCTGGACTATGTGGCGGGGCCCGACTTAACTCTTGTCTATCGGGGCCCGACTTAAGTCCGTATCGAAATATTTGGACTATGTGGCGGGCCCTGACTTAAGTCTGAGTGCAATTTTGGCGCAATATTGGCTCTGAGAGAGAGACGAGTGACTGGAGGAGCATGGGTTACCACATGACCGCTCGCCACGCCCGCTGTGGACCAACTGAGATGTACTCCATTTACATCCACCCTCACTCCCTCGCTACATACGTAATTATATAAAGAAATTTCAGTATTTTACCGATTTTGCCCTTCGTTTGCACGATCGTTGCAAGACAACCAATGATCGTAGAAGGATGGTTCGGGTGTCATTGGAAAGCTCAATTTACACCCTTTCAGGGATACATACTTGTATTACGCTCTGGGTCTTGTTTATGCATGATAAAGAGCACAGAAACAACCCCATTTATGGTAAAACAAAAAACGCTGAGCGGCACAGTGAAATATACTCCACCACCCGCTCTTAAGGTGTTAAGTCTGTGTGCAATTTTGGCGCAATATTGGCTCTGAGAGAGAGACGAGCGATGGGAGGAGCGTAGGTTACCTCATGACCGCTCGCCACGGCTGCCGTGGGCCTACTGACATTTACTCCACACACATCCACCCTCCCTCCCTCGCTACACACGTAATTATGTAACGAAATGACCGTATTTTAGCGATTTTGCCCTTCGGTTGCACAATCGTTGCAAGACAACCAGTGATCGTAGAAGGATGGTTCAGGTGTCATTGGAAAGCTCAATTAATGCCCTTTCAGGGATACATAATTGTATTACGCTCTGGCTCTTGTTTATGCATGAAAAAGAGCACGGAAACAAGGCCATTTATGGTAAAAAATAAAAAAACGCTGGGCGTGTAGTGGAAAAAAACTGACCCGCCCGCTCGTAAGGCGTTAAATGCATAGTGAGGCCCCATCTTGCATATGGTGTGCAATTTTGGTCTCCTTATCCGAGCAAGGACATTGGGAAGCTCGAGTCGGTGCAGCGTAGAGCAACAAAGTTGATTCCGTCACTAAATAATAAATCTTATCATGGAAGACTAAACAAAAAATATATTTATTTTTACTTAAGAAAAGGAGATTGCGAGGTCAATTAATTGAGTGTTTCAAGATACTAAAGGGATTTGACAAAATTGATGTAGATTCACTTTTCAAAATTGATAATAGTTCATTAACTCGGGGAAATGGAATGAAACTAAAAACCAGGAGGGCGAATCTTGATGTCACTAAGCACTTCTTCACCTACAGTGTGGTCATCGAGTGGAACAAATTGTCTGAGAGAGTGGTACAATGAAAAGACAATTGACAGGTTCAAAAGAAGTCTAGACATTCATTTTGAGGAAGTGGGAATAATATAGGTAACCCAAAAACAAAAACATAGGTTATGCATCAGTAGTATATAATATTTCGCATCTTCGTTCTTTACTATAAATGTCCCAGTAGAAGCTTTTCTCATACTGCTGGAGGACTTCTTTCCCCAACTTAATTTCATGCCGACCAACGGTCGGAGGGAGAGGTGAGTGGGGAGAGAGCCTTCTTCTTTGCTATCCATGCCTTCCACTTTGTAGCAAATTCTATTTTAGCATTAAGTACGGACTGCCTAGTAGGGACCGCATGGTCTGTGTATCTATGTAAATATATGTAACTCCCTCTCTCTCTCTTCATTATTTACTACATTACCAGTCGATATCTCCTTTAGTTTCGTATACTTTCTTATTCTTCCATATACCCTTTCTAAGTTGTTGTGGTCTCTCTCCAGTGCCTCTGGGTGGTTTGTGTGGATTCATCCTGCTGGTGTTTCTGCACCCTGGTTGGAGACTTCAGCATCTCATATAATAATAATAATAATAATACCTTCTTCGCCTTCCTAGCAGCCACGGGGAGGGACGTGATGCAATAGTCATTAAAATGTTCATCTCATCACCAACATACCCTGATAGATTACGTTTCCCAACTTTTGTGTTTTTCCTAAAAGGTTGTGAAACGATGGTCTATAATGTTTAATTTTTACAGGATATTAACACCTTAAGAGCGGGTGGTGGTGTATATTTGACCGTACCGCCCAGCGGGGGGTTTATACCATAAATGGCCTTGTTTCTGAGCTCTTTTTCATGCATAAACAAGAGCCAGAGCGTAATACAATTATCTATCCGTGAATGGCGATAATTGAGCTTTCCAATGACACCCGAACCATCCTTCTAAGATGGCTGGTTGTCTTGCAACGATCGTGCAAGCGAAGGGCAAAATCGCTAAAATACGGTAATTTCGCTACATAATTACGTGTGTAGCGAGGGAGAGAGGGTGGAGTAGTGTGGAGTACATGTCAGTAGGCCCGCCGCAATGGTGGCGAGCGGTCATGAGGTAACCTATGCTCCTCCCACCGCTCGGCTCTCTCTCAGAGCCAATATTGCACCAAAACTGCACACGGACTCAA
Source organism: Paralithodes platypus (assembly GCA_032716605.1). Taxonomy (NCBI): domain Eukaryota; kingdom Metazoa; phylum Arthropoda; class Malacostraca; order Decapoda; family Lithodidae; genus Paralithodes; species Paralithodes platypus. The sequence continues at coordinate 5,765,895 of CM064508.1, read as the reverse complement.
GTCCGCCTCCGCCACATAGTCCATATTTTTAGAGGCGGACTTAAGTCCGCCTCCGCTAAAGAAGGGTTAATGTTGAGGGATGGCGCACCTGAGGCTCCAATATTTTGACGAAGGTACACCGTAACCAATAGTTTGCCGAATACCTTGATTATTTTTTTTTTTTGGAATCTAGAGCGTAAAAACAAGGATGTTATTAAGACATATCATTGTGCCAATGACATCTTACTGCAACTAATTACTGTACAAATTGACTGCCAATAATATCTACCGAAGAAATACTGAGATTCTACCAAGAGACAGTAAGATAACAAGTTCAATGTCGTCAACAACTCTGCCCTACTTCTCCATAATTGACTGGAGCCAAAAATCTACTTATACCAATTGCTACAAGTATCCTACTAAAGGATACATCAACTTGACCAACACCGAACTGACTCCCAAACAAGACGACCTATTCAGCAAAGGCCTCAACTGCCACTACATCAATAAACCCAAACCCCACCGCAAGAGACTCAAAATCGAAATCCTCCTTGATGACATCACGCGACTAGAGAAAGGCGGCAAAATTCTCAACAAGACCCACTTCCAGGCAGCCAAACTACTACGTGAGAAACCTGACATCATCATCAGAAGAGCAGACAAAGCTACATGCCTGGTCATCCACGACAGAGAGGAATACCTACAAAAAATGGACAACATACTGGGAGAAGAAAATAAATTCAAGAAGATAACTCGTAATCTAACTGAAGAAATCAAGTGGCAAGCGAACACCACCATAACCCCTATAAATATCAAAGCAGGAGAGATCCATCTCAAGAAACAAATAGGAGAATTTTCACCTGGATACGCCTATGGTACCATTAAGATGCACAAACCAGGGAACCTCCTACAACCCATAATCTCCCAGATTCCCACAGTCACGTACCAGATAGCCAAGACACTCAACATGCTCTTCACTCTCTATGATCCAAGCAAATATAACCTCTCATCCTCCAATGACTTCCTCGATATCCTACGAGACTGAAGATCACATCATCGCTTCCCTTGATGTCGAGACTATTCACCAATGTACCGGTGGATAGGACAATATACTTCATCTTACTCCCCCGATACTACACCACTGGATTTTCCCAAAAAAGCCATGAAGACTCTACTGGAACTATGCACCAAAGATGCACATGCCCACATGGAAATATGTACCAACAAGTCGACGGCGTAGCCATGGGTAGCCCCCTGGGAGTTCTCTTCGCCAACTTCTTTATGGGCACCATCGAAGAAGAGCTCCTAGAGACCAACCGCCTTTCTGTCTACTGCAGATATGTTGACAACATATTTGTGTGAGCTAAGGACATCAGTAAACTACGGGACCTACAACAATGATTCATGGCCGCTTCAGGACTCCACTTCTCTACGAAGAATCAACCGACGGACGAATCCTCTTCCTGAACATCCTTATCTCAACCAAAAACAACAGTATACACAAAACCTACCAAAAACGGACTATGCCTGAATGGAAACAGTGAGTGCCCCAAACGTAATCTACAGTCCACAATCTCGGCTTACGTCAGGAGGGCCCTCACCCACTGTACCACATGGCGGGACATCCACCAAGAACTGGAAAGATCATCCCAAGTTCTCATCAACAACGGATATTCCAACACTGAAATTTCCGCCACCATCAAGACACAATTAGAGAAATGTTACAGTCAAGACAACCTCAACACCAACATCCCAGAGACCATCAAACTTTACTAACGGAATTATATGTGTTCCGACTACGAAACTGACGAGAAAATAACATGGAAAATTATAGACAGAAACGTACACCCTACCAACCCTGACAACAAAGTCAGACTCACCATTTACTAAAAAATCACCAAAAACCTCCAACCTCATTCTCAAGAACAACCCTACTACCAGCAAGAGCCCGATTAGTGACGACCACGAAATTTACCAACATATATGCAACAACGAGAACTGTGGAACTCAAAAATACATTGGTATGGGCAAACCCGTCTATCTCGTCAGCTAACTCTACACCTTCAATCTGGAGTTATCAAGAAAAACTACAAACATAAACACCAACAAGACCAGAGCCGCCCTGACCTAGAAAAACATATTACTGTCATCGATAAAGTGAATGAACCCAGACAACTTTCTATACTTGAAGCACTACACATCCTATCTCTCCGATCCACCATTAATAATCAAACACAGGACCTGCAAATACTGCCATCAATGAGAAGACACACTCCTGCCCCAGGAACCCGTGCACTCAACCAGCATCGCGGACTCGCCCCTTGCCCCTCCCACCACACACAGGAAGACAGTGCAAGCACCCCCACCGCTAGCTAACTAGCAACGAGATACAGCCAGCGCGTCACGGTACGCCGGCGCACCACCAATCAGGACCCACAGAGGTAGAACTAGCTCCTCCCACCTCCCCTATATGAACTACTTAACCCCTATAAATACGACCACTTGTTCATCGCTTATCACTTCTTCTCCTGATGATGACTTGTGAACAAGTTGAAACGTTGAGGCCAAAACAGAACTATGCAGATATACTCTACAAGCTTTCTAAAAAGCAGAGGAAAATTGCCAGAAATATTGAAGGAATCCATAATATACTAAACAATACTGATCATGCTCCTTCCTTTAACCTTGTATATCTACATGGAAAACACAAACATATATATATATATATATATATATATATATATATATATATAGTTTTTCAGAACGCCCAAGCAAGCAATTCCTCAATGACAAACGGAGTGAAGCCATTGAACACTTAAATTCTGATCTAACTACTATCTCCAATTGGGGCAGAAAAAACCTTGTTACTTTTGATGCTTCCAATACCCAATTCTCCATCTATCTACCCGTCAGGAACTCCCTGCGGACTATCCCTTATTCTTCAACAATACAAAAATCAATCCTTCATCTTCTCTCAATATTCATGGTGTCTCTTTTTCTTCTGCTCTCATTTGGAAGGATCATATTACCAGTCTTGCTAAGGCAGCCTCCCAGAAGCTGGGTGTGGTCAACCGCCTTAAGGGGTTCTTTACCCCTGCACAGCTTCTTGCTCTGTACAGGGGCATAGTGCGTCCTTGTATTGAGTATTGTTCACATGTGTGGGAAGGTTCCTCTCACATCGCTCTCCTAGACAAAATTGAAAGGAATGCCTTTCGTATCATTAACTCCCATCCACTCACCAACTCTCTGCAATCTCTCTCTCTTCGCCGCAATGTTGCATCTCTCTCGCTATTCAATCACTACTATAATAATCAGTGTTCCTCAGAGCTTTCCCAGTGTATACCACCTCCTGTACGTAGGGCACGTGGTGCCCGTCTTGCAACACAATCCCACCCCTACTCTGTGCAACTCTCAAACCCAAGAGTGAAACGTTACTCTCAGTCTTTCTTCTATTCAACATCTGAGCTCTGGAACTCTCTCCCAGAATCAGTCTTTCCCTCTTCCTATGACTTAAATTGCTTCAAACTCCGTGTGTCCAGGCATTTTAGCTCGAACGTCCCTTGATTTTGGCCCTGTCACTCTTTCAACTTTGGGGGAGGCACTCACTATAGGCAGTTCTGCCTTTTGCCTCCCTCACTCACATAGAAAAGAAAAGAAAAAAATATATATATACGTATATACAGTATACAGTATATATATATATATATGTTATGCCGGGATATAATATTTATATCTCGTTATCAAGTCTGCACTTAAATCCAGATATGGACTTATAGACTGTAAATGTCCTCAACAGGAACACATCTAACACGTTCTTAATGACAGACATAGGTATTCAATCAGGTGCTACAAAACTCAATGATAACACGCAGGTAATTGTACACATATAATTTATTCAATGGCAAAAGGGTTGATGTATCTATTGTTTCTGATCATATACTCCTGAACTCTCAATATGTTGCATAATTATTTCTATGCTGATATCACGGATGTATTAAGCACAATAAAGACTGAGAGTCACCTTCACTATTATAAGAAACATGAAGTAACACAAGGAATACATAAATATTCAGTCTTCAATCAGGAACACAAATTATAACCTATTGTGGTAATATAATAATAGGAAATGTACACTTAATTATAAAGAACATGTAACATATAGAGTCAACCCTTGATAATAAGATTTATGTGAGTCGAGAGTCTAACATATTCTTATTCTTTAGAACACAGATTTTCCCCGAGTAGGAGAAAATTAGGTGAATTGAGTATTCAAACAAGTCCAGAAATAGTTGGTTCGAGAAACGCTCACGGGGGGGGGGGGGGGGGCGCTCGTGGGCAGGTATATCAGCCCGGGTAGGGGTGGCTAATGACCAGGTCAACAGCTCAGGTCATTCTAGTTACTGTGGTCTTGGTCATTTTATTTATTATTAATGCGACTATGAACTTAATATTTGGAAGAAGAAGTTGAAATTACGGGGAATGATATGCGTAATTAATTTTACAGTTCAACTTATTATTAACTGACTTTGATAAAAATATGATCTGATCGTATGTCTCTTCAATCAATATATGCAAGAAGATTAAATCGGATCTAGGAATTCAGATGTAATATTTACTCTATGATTAAAAATAAATCAAGGATCAATATCTCTTAAGTGAAAATGGATAAACAATACAGTTAACAGAACTAGCGTAGTTAAACAATACTGAAGAACGCTTTCTATAAAAACAACGTATACGAATAATAAATACAATATTTATTATAGGAAAAATTGCGTACATGACAAAGTTGTACTAATGGAATTACCCGAAAAGGTATAATAAGATATCTGAACGAGTTAACAGAGTCTTGTAAAGAATTCACACAATAAGCGGGGTATTCGGATTGATGAATAATTAGATAATCGATCTATGCAAGACTAGAATTCCTAGACGATAACAATCAAAATTATCTACATCAATAATCAAGTGATCATAAATACAGTTCATACAATAAGGGGAATAACGCTTAAACAAACGAGCGTGGATTTAGGATCTCAGGAAGAAAGTATATATGATAATTGATAACAATTCTTCACAGCGAGGGGAGACTGAGGTAAACAAAAATGTGAAATTGAGCGTAGGTTCTAGGTCACAGGTTGTTATTTTTAAGAAGGGAATAATTACACGTTATACACTTCGACCAGCTTCTTATCCATGCATGAATGTTTCCTTTAATGCCCAACATTTCCAATGTATTAAGTAATTGTCCATGAGGTACTTATCGAACACCTTTTGGAAATCTAAGTAAATTATGTCTAATGATTTAGTAGAGTCATTATATGTAAATCATTTATTATACATTTGTATCAAATTTGTTAGGCATGCTTTTCTGGATCTAAAGCCATATTGGCTATCTCTGATTAACTTGTTGGACTCCAGATAATCTACTATCTTGTCTCCTAGAATTGTTTCCATAATTTTTCCTATGATTGATGTTAAACTGATTGGTCAATATTACTTGCTTGGGATTTATTTCCTGTTTTTAAATATTGGTGTAATATAACATTTGTAGTTTTCCAATCACTAGGTTTCCTGGTTGAGCGACAAGTTAAACATGCTAGTCAAGGACTGAGCTATTTCTTCTTTCACGTCTTTAATAGTTTGTGGGTGAATTTTATCCTGACCAGGAGATTTATTAGTATTTAAATTGTTCAGCTTACATAAGAGAGAGAGAGAGAGAGAGAGAGAGAGAGAGAGAGAGAGAGAGAGAGAGAGAGAGAGAAGGATAATTTGGTGAGTAACGGAATGAAATTGCAATTGTGGAGTAGGAAATGTAATGGAAATTGCTCCATTCCAATTCCTCTCCAAAAGAGAGGAAATGTCATTCAAATGGTGAAAAGGAAGCTTGGGGATATTTGATGATGTCCAATCCACGATATTTACATGTCTTTTATTATGTATTAAAATATAATGGGGAGCTTACTGAAAAGCACAAGTAAATGTAAATAACTAACAATATTAACGATTGGATATTTCCTCAAATAGTATAGATATCTTATCAATATTTGTATTTTGTACTATTGTTAATGTCTTGTCATGTTGCAAATTTGATTTTAAATAATATTTTGACATTTAACATTTAGTTTCTTTATTCATGCAGAGTTTAGTAAAATTTGCCAGAACGTCCCGGACTTCCCAAAATTGACAACTTCCTTTAACGTGACGATAGTGCGTTGTTATATGTGCGATTAGTTTGCTTGGGAAACAGATTAACTTGCTCATGTAGTAATGTACACCCTATGTGGTGGATTGTGTTCTTTTATTTAATAGTTTTCATTTTAGTAAGCGTTGTTTCCACATAGCGATTTTGATAATTTAATTTGACTTTATATTGTCCTTGTCCCAATTTTGGTTTGTTTAGTTTGCAAGTTTTACATTTTAACTGAAGTGTGAGGAGATAATGTGATCATCATTGGCATCTGTTTGATGGTTGGCAGAATGACTTACAAGCTAATGAACGGATAGTGATGACACTGTGTCATTACCTGCTGTTGGTACCAGAATATAATATATTAACTTTTGGCAAACATCCGATCGCCTCCATTCAACATCCCCCCCCCCCAATATTTTTACCTCGTATATATATATATATATATATATATATATACTGTATACGATATACAGCATTAATGTATTCCCATACTGTATGTGTTCTTCCGTAGACTATTATAGCGCCAACCACTCTCCCTGATTGGTGTCGTAATGGACCGAGCAATACCTAAGGTCGTAAACAATCTACCTTTTTATAACCTGATACGCTAAATTCCCGGTTATTGGGAAACGAAGGAGTATTGCCGATAGCCATTATGTGGAAGTTTTATCATAGCTCAGAGCAGCATTCTATTCTCTCTTTTCTCTCTCTCTCTCTCTCTCTCTCTCTCTCTCTCTCTCTCGCTCTCTCTCTCTCAAACACACACACAGAATCTGAACGTTAGAACTTGTGAAATATAATCTGTTCACAAATATAACAAGATGGACTCTCAGCAATTTGTTATCACAGTTTCATGTATGCTTTGTTAACCAAGACAATTACGACCGACATGACCATCTGCTTTTCTATTTATGTCCCCGATTCCTTTCCATTCAGGTATTATTTATATCACAGACTGACTCGGTGGTGAGTCGTCAATACAACATTCTTCCCAACTTGTTCGGCTACGTGGGATCCGATAACGAGAAAGTGAATTATGATTTTAAAAAATACGCTATTAAATCATTATTGCAGCGAAGAAACATTACGTATTGTCTTACATTCCTCGAGTTAATTTCCTAATTGTACCGCTGTGTTTATATATATATATATATATACTGTATATATATACCGGTATATACATATATATATATATATATATATATATTTTTTTTTTCTATGTGATTGAGGGAGGCAAAAGGCATAACTGCCTATAGCGAGTGCCTCCCCCATAGTTGAAAGAGTGACAGGGCCAAAATCAAGGGACGTTCGAGCCAAAATGCCTGGACACACGGAGTTTGAAGCAATTTAAGTCATAGGAAGCGGGAAAAACTGATTCTGGGAGAGAGTTCCAGAGCTCAGCTGTTGAGTAGAAGAAAGTTTGAGAGTAACGTTTCACTCTTGGGTTGGAGAGTTGCACAGAGTAGGGGTGGGATTGAGTTGCAAGACGGGTACCACGTGCCCTAAGTAAAGGAGGTGGTATGCACTGGGATAGCTCTGAGGAACACTGATTATTATAGTAGCGATAGAATAGCGAGAGAGATGCAACATTGCGGTGGAGAGAGAGAGATTGCAGAGAGTTGGTGAGTGGACGGGAGTTAATGATACAAAAGGCCTTCCTTTCAACCTTGTCTAGGAGAGCGGTGTGAGAGGAACCTCCCCACACATGTGAACAATGCTCAATACAAGGGCGCACTGTACAGAGCAAGAAGCTGTGCAGAGGAAAAGAACCCCCTAAGGGGGTTGAGCACACCCAGCTTCTGGGAGGCTGCCTTAGCAAGACTGGTAATATGGTCCTTCCAAATGAGAGCAGAAGAAAAAGAGACACCAAGAATATTGAGAGAAGATGAAGGGTTAATTTTTGTATTGTTGAAGAATAAGGGATAGTCCGCTGGGAGATCCTGATGGGTAGATAGACAGAGAAATTGGGTTTTGGAAGCATTAAAGTTAACAAGGTTTTCTCTGCCCCAATTGGAAATAGTATTTAGATCAGAATTTAAGAGTTGTGTGGCTTCATTACGTTTGTCGTTGAGGGATTGCTGGCTGGGGCGTTCTGAAAAAGTAAGGGAGTAGTGTAAGGTTGAGTCGTCTGCGTATGAATGGATGGGAATTAAGGTACAGTTAAGGAGATCATTTATAAAAATTAGAAAGAGAATAGGAGATAGGACAGAGCCCTGAGGAACACCGGAGTTTATAGGGTGAGGAAGTGAACAATGGCCGTCCACAACCGCGGCTATGGAACGGCCGGAAAGGAAATTAGAGACAAAGGCACAGATGGAGGGATAGAAACCGAAGGAGAGTAGTTTAGAAATTAAAGATTTATGCCAGAGTCTATCGAAGGCTTTCGATATGTCTAGTGCAATAGAAAAAGTCTCACCGAAGTCCCGAAAGGAGGATAACCAAGAGTTAGTAAGATATGAAAGAAGATCACCAGTAGAGCGACCCTTAAGGAAGCCATACTGACGATCTGAGAGCAGATTATGAGAAGAGAAATGCTTAAGAAATTTGGAAGCAAGAATAGTTTAAAAAACTTTAGAAAGACAAGAAATGAGAGCAATTGGACGATAGTTGGAGGGTTGAGAGCGGTCACCCTTCTTTGGGACAGGTTGAATGTGAGCAAACTTCCAGCATGAAGGGAAGACGTTAGGGGATAGACAGAGACGAAAGAGTTTGCCTAGGCAGGGAGTCCGCACGGAAGCACAGTTTTTGAGAACAACAGGAGGAACACAGTCCGGACCGTACGCCTTATTAGTGTTAAGCCCAGAGAGGGTAGAAAGTACATCTTTAGAAGAGATTAGGATATTAGGCATAAGTAAGAGAGAGGAGGGCGGAGAGGGAGGAATAGCACCGGAATCATCCAAGGTGGAGTTTCTAGCAAAAGTTTGAGCGAAGAGTTTAGCTTTGTCAGAGGAAGAAGTGATGGTTGTGCCATCAGAGTGGGAAAGGGGAGGGAAAGACGAGGAAGAGAAATTGTTGGAGAGGTTTTTTGCTAGATGCCAGAAAGCTTGGGAAGAGCTAGAGTTGGATAGTTAGGTGCATTTATTATTGATGAAAGAGTGTTTGGCAAGTCGAAGAACAGATTTGGCTTGATTCCGGGCAGAAACATATGAAGAATGAGAGTCTTGAGTTTTAAGGCGTCGGTACCGTTTGAATGCTTCCTCCTTATTGCGGACAGCAGTGGAACAGGTGTGAGTAAACCAAGATTTTTTAGCATTAGTCTGAGAGAAAGAGAATGGAATGTATGCTTCCATGCCCGATAGGATTACCTTGGCAATGCGTTCAGCACTGTTCGAGGGTCCCCGGCCACGGAAGCAGAAATCATTCAATTGGAAATCAAAGAAGTACTACCGAAAAGCCTCCCAGTCGGCAGCGCCAAAGTGCCACAAGCGCCGCCGTCTAGGAGGATCGGGTGGCCGTACTGGAGAGATAGGACAGGTGACCGAGATAAGTTTATGGTCGGAGGAGCCCAAAGGAGAGAAAAGATCGACAGTATAAGAAGAAGGGTTAGAAGTTAGTTACGGGTGGGTTGCTGAACTAACTGCTCTAGGTCATTTAGGATAGAAAAGACGTAGGCTTGTTCACCAGGTGGATCAGTAGTGTGAGAGGAGAGCCATTGGCGGTGGTGAACGTTGAAATCTCCTAAGATGGAGATTTCTGATAAAGGAGAAATGGATAGAATGTGTTCCACTGTAGAGTTTAGATAGTCAAAGAATTTGGGAAAGTTGGTAGAGTTAGGGGAAAGATAGACAGCACAGAAATATTTAGTAAGAGAATGACAGGAAAGTTTGAGCCATAAAGTTGAGAATTCAGGGGAGTCGGAATCGGGAACACGAGAGCAAGTGAGTTTGTTGTGCACATATGCACAACATCTGCCTTTGGCTTTGAAACTAGGATAGAGAAAGTACGAGGATACAGAGAAGGGGCTGCTGGATGTTGCTACAGACACCTATGATTCGGTGAGGAAGAGAAGATCAGGTTTGTAGGAGGAGAGATGGTGCTCAACAGAGTGAAAGTTAGAGGAAAGTCCATGAATGTTGCAGAAATTAATATAAAGAGTAACAGGCCGAGGTCCAGGTAATTGTGAGGGGGCGTCAGGGGATGGTCGGTCGAGTGTGGGGAATTTATGGTCCCTCCCCCTGGGGACTCCGAGGCTGGGCTAGAATTCATATATTTGTTTTTGTTTTTTAAATTTTGGTGTGGAGGAATGAAGTGTGGTGTGCATGTTTAGTGTAGTGAAGTGGATAGGAGGAGGAGATGTTTGTGAGAGCTAGCTGGATTGCTCTCAGTGTGTATATATATATATATATATATATATATACTGTATATACAGGTATATATATATATATATATATATATATATATATATATATATATATATACAGTATGCAGTATATCAACACTCATTAATTAAGAAAGTGACACGAATTATAACAGATCAGATGAGAGAGAGAGAGAGAGTATTGGTGGTAGAAAGACAGCAACTCCAGCAGCAAAAACGATCATATTAAAGATGGCACCGGACGGGCATTACTTCCTGTCGTTTTATCTACCCTACTGTCAATTCTGCCTATCGTTGTTCGCCATATTATCGCTGGTGTTGCCTTTATTGACCTGATTTTCGTCCGATTGTCATCAACTTCACGTACTAACTTAGTAATAAAATTGATTAACCCTTTCATGATATGATGACGCATCTTGTTTCTACTTGCTGGCTACTATTAAACGATTTTATTCAGATTAGGAAGGGTATATGGAAGTCACAGGGATAATTGAGATAGCTATCACCCTTTTCATTCCTCTCTCTCTCTGCCTTGGGTGGTATAATTCACTAGAGGCAGTTTGTCAGTTAGTTTATTCCTTTACGGCTTTCATTTTAAGAGATTTGTCACACGGAAGGGTTATTTCGCTCGTTTTCTATTGCAATACCCTTGTATGGTGAGTAGCTTTCCAAGTATATACATACTGTATATGGGGAGGTGTGGTGGAGTGGTCTTACCACTGGACTGGTAATCCAATGGACCCGGGTTCCAATCCCGATGTGTCAATAGTAAAATATTATTGGGATAGAATTGGTGCTGTACTTAGTATCAGTGCATTACCACAAAACCCACAGAAACGCCCCAAAAATACCCTCATTGTTCCCTAATTATATAGCACTGTATGAATATTGCCATATTCAAAATATGCTACAGTGGGTCAATGCCTAGTGAGTTAATTGCTCAATAGGTGGCGTTCTGAGAGTGAGGGTCCAAGTCTGGTGGGTGAGACAGTGAAGCACAGAGGCGAAGAAGCTTCAGAGATGCTTCGAGCCGTGAATGGGTGCTTCGCGTCTCTCACTCCATAAACTGAAACGAGACCTCACAGGCTTCACCATGTTGAGCGGTAGATTGTACAGGCTTTCAGCCTATGCCCGAGAGGGAGTAGTTGGAATATAGAAAATAGGAAAACAAAACTTTTATATATATATATATATATATATATATATATATATATAATTATATATATATACATAATTATATATATATATATATATATATATATATATATATATAAATATATAAATATACATATATATACTGTATATATATATTATTATTAATGGGGTAATTCCATAAGCATGACACACATTTCAAATTGTTATCCTGAAACTAATATTACGAACATTTACCGTGAAGTACTTTTGTTACGTTTATGTATTCTATAAAATTCCACATACAATTGATCGACGTTCATCAAGTTTATGCTGGAAATTACAAAATAAACAATAATTATCTTAATCATACAACGATTGTTATACTATATATTTTGTTTTGGATATAAACACATAGATTGAAATTAAACGCGTCAGTATACGATTACTTATTTCTCCAATATATTTTGGATATAATTATATAATTGTTTACAGCTTATGGTCGGTTTATCTATCACCGGCCATAGTGAGGGGCGGCGCCTTCCTCGGTGCCACTAGGACTCTACCATAGGTGACCATAGGTAGGAGGTAACAGAGGTGATCTATAGGAATTAAAGGGGTCATAACGATCCAATTAACCATTTAACTGTCTCAAATAATTCCTAAGCTAAATAAATCAGTCTACAAATAACACAAATAAAATTATAGAGTGTGTCATGGTATGTATACTAAGAAGGTTATAATAAACAATATTTCTAGTTGCCTTCTGTTAATTATCAAAGATCAAAGTCATGGTGTCCACAGACTGTATTATGTTATCACAGGCCAATTGATACCACCAGTGTTGTACTGTAAATGTTAATCTAGTTGGTAATCTGTGTAATGACACTTTTATGACCGTGTTGGTGGTTGTTATTGCTGCGGGTTTGTCAGGTACACGGGATCGGTAGTTTATTATAGGATTACTACATGGTTTATGTATTTATATTTGCTTAATATCTAAAATATATTGTAATTTGTCTGTGTAAAGAATTTGACAAGCGGACGTATTTGTAACGATTTGTTAACCGCTATCAGATTATGGCCGCCGAATCTTGGGTAAACAGATTGATTATTTCACTTTAGTATAACTTAGTACCGGAAATATTTAACGATCGTATATCAATCAGATAACTGGAGCTAAACTAATGGATACCATGATTAAAAATTATACCTAGCATCGGTAGCAGGTTAGGAAAGAGCCGAGCAAATGGTGTGTGGGGCTCTGCCTTAATAGCGTAGTATTTGTGTGTGAGGGTGTAGTTTATGAGAAAGGGGGAACCTTTAATATGGGAATCAACAGCAATATTTATGCCTAGAACAACAGATGGCTAAACCATACAATCCCTCCCACATACTCGTGGACTTTCTTCCCATGTTGTATATCTATATCTTGGAGTTTTGTTATATAATGTAAATATTGTCATTGGAATTGGTTTATGAACGTAATAATGTATTAAGTCATTCATAATGCATGTATACATTTTCCATATATGGACAGTTAATGCTGAGTAGTAGGTGTATCCACCACGACCACCTAATGCTTTAAATTAATAAAAATATAATGTTGGTCTCACTTTAAGCAACAATACTACACAATATCAAATTCATACACTCGCCATAAAGGTATACTGTTTATTATCCTGTGAGATAGTTAATCTATCTTATCCTAACCTAACGAATTAAGTTATAAGTGCATGAATCAGTTGAACCCCTTCGACACCATGACACTATTTTACCTCTGATTCTGGCTACAATTAGAGGAAATTATGCAGTTTAGGAATGAACTATGTTACTAAGAGGGTTGATTTAGATCGTATTAACCCCTTTGAGTCGAATATGTAGACTATGAATGATACACACATCGTCCACGCATATGTGCACGATTGTGTGTGTGCTAATGACTCTACTTTAAATTATTCAACTAGTTTTTCAGAAACCCTTAGCAAGAAATCACTCAAAAATTCATGTGATGATGCCATAGAACATTTATATTCTGACCTATCAACCATTTCCATTTGGGGCAGATCAAATCATGTTGCTTTAACTGCTTCCAAAAACCCAATTTTCCATTTATCTACCCGTCAAGAACTCCCTTATACTTCAACAATACACAAATCAACCCTTCATATTCTCTCAGTATTCTCGGTGTCTCCTTTTCTTCTGATTACACTTCGAAAAGACCATATTATCACCCTTTCTAAAACAGCTTCCCAGAAGCTGGGTGTGATCAACCGCCTCAAGGGGTTCTTTACCCCTGCGCTGCTTCTTGTTCTATAAAGGTGCACAGTGCGTCCATGTATTGAGTATTGTTTTCATGTGTGGGGAGGATCCTCTCATACAGCACTTCTTGGCAAAGTAGAAAAGTAGAACAAAAAAGCCTTACGTTTCATTAACTCACGTCCATTCACCGACGATTTGCAATCTCTCTCTCTTCACCACAATGTTGTATCTCTCTCGGTATTCTACCGTCATTACAGTAATCAGTGATCCTCAGAGCTCGCTCAGTGTATACCACCTCCTCTACATAGAGTACGTGGCAACCGTCTTCCAACACAATCCCACTCCTACTATGTACAACTCTCCAACACAAGAGTTAAATTATATTCCCAATCTTTCTTCTATTCAACAGCTGAGCGCTGGAACTCTCTCCCTGAATCCATATTCTCCTCATTCTATGACTTAAATTGCTTCAAACTCGAACATTCCTTGACATTGGCGCTGTCACTCTTTCAACTCTGGGGGAGGCACTCTTCATAGGCAGTTTTAACTCTCCCTCATCCACATAGAACAAAAACAATACACGTATAACATACGTATGAGACCTTCAAATTTATCTCCTTGAGTGTACATCAAGAAGCCAGGTACGTGCCCGTCCTCCACTGTAAAACTGTTCCGGCCTCATAAATTATGTGTTCACCTTTGTCAGTATCATGGAGGTACGAATGTATTAACGGTGTTTTATCAAGCTGGGCCTGGCTGGAATACTACTGTGGCAGGGAGTTGGAAGAAGAGAGAGAGAAAGAGTGAGAGAGAGAGAGAGATAGAGAGATAGAGCGAGAGAGACAGAGAGAGAGAAGGGGGGGGGGGGGGGGGGGGGGGGGGGGGGGGGGGGGGGGGGGGGGGGGGGGGGGGGTTTAAGATTAAACACAACATAAAATACGTAAACTATTTATTTGCAAGTTATGTTATGCCACTCAATACCCTTGTTTTAAAGTGCAGAGCCAATCAACCATAGAGTGCCAACAGTTTAATTACTATCAAGTGTTTTGAGCATATCCTGTATACATATATACAGTATATATATATATATATATATATATATATATATATATATATATATATATATATACTGTAAATACAGTATATACTGTATATGTGGAGCTTAGATGAACAAGGCCGCATAAGCCAATGCCCACGAATTCGAAAGCCACACTTAAGTGCTGTACTAAATCTTCATGAATTAAATAAATAGGAACAAAATATAGTGATCTTTCTGAAACTGAATGATAGTTAGCCCTTAATCACAAATTAGCACTCATCCCCGTATTTTAGAACCGACCTTAAGTGCTTCCTTAACCCTATATCAAACGAAGACAATACAACGGAGTCCACATTTGTGATAAAGGGATAAATATCATTCGGTTTCAAACAGAGCATTAAATTTTGTTTCTGTATATTTCGTTCATGAATATTTACTGCAGAATTTAAGTGTGATTTTAGAATATGGGGGCATTGGCTTATGCGGCCTTGTTCCTATATGCTCCTCATATACTGTATATATATATACTGTATATATTTTTTTCTATGTGATTGAGGGAGGCAAAAGGCATAACTGCCTATAGCGAGTGCCTCCCCCATAGTTGAAAGAGTGACAGGGCCAAAATCAAGGGACGTTCGAGCCGAAATGCCTGGACACACGGAGTTTAAAGCAATTTAAGTCATAGGAAGAGGGAAAGACTGATTCTGGGAGAGAGTTCCAGAGCTCAGCTGTTGAGTAGAAGAAAATTTGAGAGTAACGTTTCACTCTTGGGTTAGAGAGTTGCACAGAGTAGGGGTGGGATTGAGTTGCAAGACGGGTACCACGTGCCCTACGTAAAGGAGGTGGTATACACTGGGAAAGCTCTGAGGAACACTGATTATTATAGTAGCGATAGAATAGCGAGAGAGATGCAACATTGCGGCGGAGAGAGAGAGATTGCAGAGAGTTGGTGAGTGGACGGGAGTTAATGATACAAAAGGCCTTCCTTTCAACTTTGTCTAGGAGAGCGGTGTGAGAGGAACCTCCCCACACATGTGAACAAAATCAATACAAGGATGCATAGCAAGAAGCTGTGCAGGGGAAAAGACCCCCTAAGGCGGTTGAGAACACCCAGCTTCTGGGAGGCTGCCTTAGCAAGACTGGTAATATGGTCCTTCCAACTGAGAGCAAAAGAAAAAGAGACACCCAGAATATTGAGAGAAGATGAAGGATTGATTTTTGAATTGTTGAAGAATAAGGGATAGTCCGCAGGGAGTTCCTGACGGGTAGATAGATGGAGAAATTGGGTTTTGGAAGCATTAAAGGTAACAAGGTTTTCTCTGCCCCAATTGGAGATAGTATTTAGATCAGAATTTAAGAGCTCTATGGCTTCATTACATTTGTCGTTGAGGGATTTCTGGCTGGGGCGTTCTGAAAAAACTAATGGAGTAGTGTAACGTTGAGTCGTCTGCGTATGAATATATATATATATATATATATATGTATGCTATATATATATATATATATATATATATATATATATATATATGTATGCTATATATATATATATATATATATTTATACTATATATATATATATATATATAAATTTTTTTATATATATATATATATATATACACTGTATATATAACAAATAAATATTTATGATGAAATATAATAAATATGTATAACCTTTTTACGTTGCATATTTTACGTATGTGGCATCATGCTGGTAAATGAAATGTTGGGGAAGCTGTTCGTTTGGCTATTTCTGTTGAAGCCAATCTACAGACGTTATATTTTGACAAACTATAATTGATTAGATTTACGACAGGAAGGACTTTATGAACCAAAGAAGTAAACATTGTGTCTTTTAGGCTCCTCCCAGATATCCTCTTTATGCTGAACACAATCGCCGAATGATATTCAGAAAATAGGATAATAACACCATCACAAAGTGGCTTTGGCAGGTATTGCCACACCAACCCTTTCATTGTCGGTGGTAATTATTTTTTTATTTATTTTTTTCTATATTCCAACTACTTCCTCTCGGGCATAGGCTGAGAGCCTTTACACTACACTGCTGAACACGGTGAGGCCTGTAAGGCCTTGTTCCAGTCTAGGGAGTGAGACATGCGAAGCACCCCGGCTTAAAGCAACTCCATCTCTGAAGCCGCTTCGCCTCTGCACTTCACGGTCTCAACCCCCACACTCGGACCCTCACTCTCAGAATGGCACCTATTGAGCAGTTAAATCACTAGGCATTGCCCCCCTGTAACATATTTTGAATATGGGAATATTCATACAATGCTATTTAATCAGGGAACAATGAGGGTATTTTTTTGGGCATTTCGGTGGGCTGTGGTAATGCACTGACACTCTAGGTACAGCACAAATTCCATCCCAATAATATCTTCACATTGACATATTTGGATTCGAACCCGGGTCCATTGGATTACCAGTCCAGTGGCAGGACCACTCTGCCACACCTCCCCTCTACTACTGATATTACTGATATTACTGAAAGTGTTTCTTGTATTCTTAACCAATCAATATGATATGCCAGTTGTTGTAATTATAATTAATGTAGGTATCTGAAAGGGGTGTTTCCGGGTGGATGGGACTCATAACCTTGACGGGCAACCCATCTAGGGGAATAAACCCTAAACAAATTACCGATGAGCGTGTCGACACGCTAATCGGTGCTACTTACAGGTGGCGATCCCTATAACAGAAGGCAGTTACCAGATGTGGAGATTGCAGGCACCAGAGGAATAGGGCAATACCCAGGGGAGGCCTACGGGCATATGATATGGAGTTGCTGGAACTCCTGTTTCATTTGTCTGGCTTCCCTTACTGTTTCTGTTTGTGCCTCACCTACACAGTGATCCAGCTGGCTCTCGTAAACACCTCCTCCTGCTATCTATCTACTTCACTACACTAAACAAGCACACCACATTTCTTTCTGTCACAACAAACAAATATTCGTCTCTACCAGCTGAGTCTGGCTCGGTAGTTTGTTCGTCCCCACTTGGGTTTACTCAGTCTACTTATTGACAATAAGTACCTAACAATAAATTTACGAATTGTCAATAATTATATAAACGTATAAGCAACAATATATATGTTCATGCTTCAATGTAACCTTGTACACGGAAAGTTTTCATGGCACGGAAGCAATTCCCAGTGTCAAAGTATTACAACGTTGTTGGTCGTGTTGGTGTAGCGGCTGTGATAATTACAAAGAACGACAGTCACTTCACACAGACTGGTAGAGTAGGGAAGCTGACCCATCTCTAATACTCTACCTCCATGAGCTGACCCACTCTCACCCTAATAATGTGTCTCACTCATATTATACTCTCACACTTTTCTCTTGGGTTTCACTTATTCATGTTTTATCTCACATTTCGTTCTCCATGTACTTTCTTCCAAAATTGACCACTTGCGAGTTGGGGTTATAAACATTAATACTTTGTAGAATTATCAACAAATATGTAGTTTTAGTGCATGCATAAATACTTAAAATTATAGTAATTATATTTGTTCTCAGAAAATTACAATATTATTGCATTTCTGTTAAATACCGATGTTTACGGCTCCGACTTCCTTATAACCTAAAACTCGCAAGTGGTCAATTCCTCATCTCACACTCCTATTTATTTGTATTTATTTTTGTTTTTCTAAATGTCTTCTTTCATTTGGCATCATGTTTCTTCCGATTCTCCTGGTCCTATTCAGCTTAAGGTTAAGGAAATTATGATGCATGTAGCATGTGTCCCGTTTGCTTGGTAAAAGCCATTTGTATTCAAATGATTGGATTATGTGTTGTAATAGTTGCATCATAATTATCTAGACAGTATTTATTGTAATGGATAAAAAACACCATCTGAGGAAGAGTACTTTATTGACAACGTTTCACAGATAGCTTCATCAGGTCACTGTGACCTGATGAAGCTATCCGCGAAACGTTGTCAATAAAGTGCTCTTCCTCAGATGGTGTTTTTTATCCATTCTGTCTACTTTTCAAGTACCACTCAACATTTATTGTAATGTTGTTAATGACAAGATAAGCAGAACAAGGCTTACTTCGATGGTCAAATTAATATAATAACCAACAATAATTTAATTCTATTTTGAAAATAACAGGAAGGTGTTAAGCATTCATGATCGCTATATATTTTAATGCCATTAATATTTTAACAATTTATAACAGGAGTAGTTTATAGAGAGGCCTTCCCTAGGGTTAAGCGCCCCATTAATTACTCTTTCCATTCACCTATTCATAACCTCCGATAGTGCAGTTGGAATGAATGTACATGCTAGGATTGGTATGCAGGACTCGAAACTGCATAATAAATCGTAGGCTTTTGCAGCATTGTTTAATTGTATTCGTGGTGCAATGCAAAAGTGTGTTGGTTTTCTGTGTGAGCGTCCTGGGTTCGAATCCCCGGACTGCCACATCTGTTTGCTAATTTCATTAATCGAGTATAGGAGTAAAGTTGCTTGGTGGAGAGAACCTAATAATTATACATAATAAAGTAAAATCATATTTATATAAAGTAACAAGTGGAAAAAACATTTAATTGGGAGATATTGGTAATTTTGTTGTTGTTGTTGCTGTTTCCCAGGCTGCCTGGCCGAGAAGCCCCAAGGTCCTAAGCAAGGCCAAGGCTATAACCGAGTGACCCCACAAAACCCTCCCTACTTACCAGGTGACCGAAGCCACTCCAAGGCGGGGAGCTGAAAAGGGTGCGTAAACGCCCGAGAAACCCAAACACCACCCAAAGCCCTGTGTCCTTCAGCAATTTTGAAGGGAAAGTTGAGGGGCAAAGGAAAAATGTGACACTTTGGCTCCAAATCTGCCAACCTCTAGTGTTCATCTTTATGGATATTATAGAATGCCACCAAAGCCCTGATACATTATGGAACAAATATTACAATATAAAAGTATTGTGATGAACATACACACCCGAGCTGCATATAAATATAGAGTATTTTTAAAGGTTAGTATACAGTTCGGAAAAATGATCACTGGGTCACTTGATTGAAAAACCTTGAGTTATTAAAACAATGGAAAAATCAACGCCCACAATTTGAATACGTCTATAAAGATTGTAATGTGTTCCTCTCACCTAATCTGTATATTAATGTTGGGGAATATTTGTTCATGTAATAGAACAGAATGCATTTATATCATAACACATATTGCATTGTTGCTGTAAACCTATTTTAAATGTATTATATACAAAGGTATACTTATTGCACACGGTTTTCCCTATTTATACGTTTTATTCTGTAATACATTCTTGCATATAATAGATTACAAGCTATGTTATCCTTTCATTAGATACTTGAGTGTAACAATAATGTTTTGTTGTTATCATTACTTTCATTACTATGAAGTTTAAGTTTCATTTCATCACCAATGTATTTATTCATATCCTGATACTCGGCTTCATGTTTGCATTCTTCTTCATGTTCTGTATTAAGTTTCTACACATATTTTTATTGTTCTATAATTAGTGTCAAACTTTGATCTTTATACTTTATATTGTATTTCGTTTATGAATAACTATTGGTTCATACATACATTGTCTCGTCTTGAGGGGTGTAGTTTACTTAGCTGTATTAGGTTGTATAACATAAGAAACTAAAGTAAACATTGCAATAATTCCATTACCATTTTAGTGAAAAACACCTATTACCTATTACCGTATTAGACAATAACACCTATTACCTATTACTGTATTAGACAATAACACCTATTACCTATTACCGTATTAGACAATAACACCTATTACCTATTACCGTATTAGACAATAACACCTATTACCTATTACCGTATTAGACAATAACACCTATTACTGTATTAGACAATAACACCTATTACCTATTACCGTATTAGACAATAACACCTATTACCTATTACCGTATTAGACAATAACACCTATTACCGTATTAGACAATAACACCTATTACCTATTACCGTATTAGACAATAACACCTATTACCTATTACCGTATTAGACAATAACACCTATTACCTATTACCGTATTAGACAATAACACCTATTACCTATTACCGTATTAGACAATAACACCTATTACCTATTACCGTATTAGACAATAACACCTATTACCTATTATCGTATTAGACAATAACACATTTTACCTATTACCATATTAGACAATAACACCTATTACCTATTATCGTATTAGACAATAACACCTTTTACCTATTACCGTATTAGACAATAACACCTTTTACCTATTACCGTATTAGAGAATAACACCTATTATCTATTACCGTATTAGACAATAACACCTATTACCTATTACCGTATTAGAGAATAACACCTATTATCTATTACCGTATTAGACAATAACACCTTTTACCTATTACCGTATTAGACAATAATACCTTTTACCTATTACCGTATTAGAGAAGAACACGTATTATCTATTACCTATTACCGTATTAGACAATAACACCTTTTACCTATTACCGTATTAGAGAATAACACGTATTATCTATTACCTATTACCGTATTAGACAATAACACCTTTTACCTATTACCGTATTAGACAATGACACCTATTACCGTATTAGACAAAAACACCTATTATCTATTAGCCAAAGCTCACATTTGTCCTTTGTCCCTCAGCTTTTCCTTCATAATTGCTGACGAGCACAAAGTCCTTGGATGGGGCTTCGGTATCCCAGGTGTTTTCGCGCCCTCCTCGGCTCCTCACCTGTGAGTGGCTTTGGTCACCCGGGCTTTGTTATGGTAGGCAAGGAGGGTTCTTTGGGGACACTCGGTTATGGCCTTGGCCTTGTTCGGGGCCTAGGGGCTGTTCGGCCAGACAGCAACAACAACAACAACAACCTATTAGTGTATTAGGGAATAACACCTATTAACTATCACCTATTGCCGTATTGGATAATAACACCTATTAATTTTCTATCACCTATCACCCATTACTTATCACGTATTACCGTATTAGAGAATAACACCTATTATATGTTTATGTTGGCTAATCCTTTCCCTGCTCTGATTCTATATTAATCCTTTCAGTACACCATGTTGTTATTTATTGTCTATTCTAGCTAACATTAGTCCGTTTGATTCAGCTTAGGAAGCACATCTGGGAATCGAATGGGTTACAAACTATCTCGATTATCCGTTTAATCCCAATAAAATCTGATAATGGTAGTCAGAATAGTTAAGTATAAAGCAAGGTGTCGTAATGGTAAGAGTAATATGTTATTCCTTATTACATATTTAATATATACTATATATTATATCATAAACACCTATATAATCTTGTAGGTACTAATCATGTATTAACCCTCTCACATCCTGATGCAATTTTTGAGCCTATTAGGGATACTTTAAATCCTTTGTTACCGTCAGGGGTATCTATAAACCTTTAGTTTGTTTACTTCAACCTCTGCAGTTGTCTTTGAGTTAGCTGTGGGCAGAAAACTAATTTTGGAGAGGTAATTATAACAGTGAGAGTAATCTATTTCTTATTGCTAATTTGGCAACCTCTGCGTCCTATGGTCGTGAGAGGGTTAATAAGTATATAATAACTATGTAATAGGGCATATAACAAATACAAAGTTACCATTAGCCTTCCTTACACTAGTACATTATAAACATCACTCTACATGGCAATACTGTATATGACTATCAATATTCAAAGTACTTGATTTACAATGCTTGGCCCACTCTCACATTTACTCCTGCTATTCCTCGTGGATGTAACACTTCCCTGATTAGTTTTGTTTGCCCTTTACTAAGCCTTCTGTGTTGTTTTTCCCTAGGCTGTATTAACTGTTGTTTTGTCCAACTTTGTTACTCTGTTTGATGTCCACTTTTATCCCAGGTATTGTTTGAGGAGAGCTCAGCCTCCTCCTCACAGCTACCAATGTGTTATGCCTATGTTATTATTATTCATGTCATCATCGGTGTACGTGTTAAATGTTCTATTTATAATATTTTGTCCTGCCCTATTAACTTACAGGGCACCAGCTAATATATAATAGTATACTCCAGAACCAGCCAAAAATGAAATTTTTGTTTTCCCTAAAAAAGCTTTAATAGGTGAGATATGAAGGAAAACAAAACAAAAAACACTCACCTCGGTGGGGATGGGGGGGTGGGGGGATGGGGCTCAGCCATCAGCTGGTGCTGGGCACCTTTTCAAACATCTAGCGCCAGCACACCACAGCTAGGTGAGGCATCATGGTGCCTTCAATTTTCGAGTGACGGTTATTTACACCACCCGAGCATCATATGTGCCTTCATAGTTAATATATTAGCACATTGTATCACATAATGCCATTGTAAGTGAAGTTACAGTGTAATAAGTACATAGATTCAAGTTATATAAATACCGACGAGTGGCAAGGCCCGTGCGCGTCCTGGTTACCATGGCGACCGGCTACCATCTTGGCCCACGACGCACACACGGCCAGCTGACTGACACCCCACTTCCCCTTCACTTTCCCTTTCATTCTATGCCTCTCTCACGCACTCTGTTTATTGATTTTATACTTTATCGAATGTTTTATAGTTAGAATATGAGTTTTATACATTGTTTTAGGCACTTTTGACTTAGAAATATGGGTTTTGACATTGTTTTTTTAGTGGTAGGAGTGTGAGGTGGTGGTGTAGGCAGGCGGGGGTAAGAACCATATCACACTTGCTGTTGTGTAGCAACATGACACCTCTCATCCTCAGCTCGTCTCTTCTGACTCCTACGATGACCTGGCAGAATTTTGAGGAATGCCATGGGATCTGGGTCATCCTCTTCCTCGCTTTCCCCCACTGTCATGGGGAGCAGTGGGGGAGCGATACACACTCTATTCCCTTTGATCCACATCGCGAGGCAATGAGGTAGGTCAGACACTCGCGAAGTCAACGGGACAACTGCCCTCCTCCCTCCTCCTGCACATCCCTAACCCCACTCCCCACCACGGCTGGACTTGGGGGTTGCCAAGTATTGCCACAGTTCGGCAACATCATAAGGTATATCTAATGCAAATTTGAACCCTCTAGCTACCATAGGACATGAGTAAATAAGCTTGAAAGTGTCAGTGAGATATGTGAGTAAACTGGTCCCCCACCCGCCTGTCCACATCCGCGCGGCTGGAGTTGAGGGTTGCCGAGTACCGCTACTGTTCACCAACATCATAAGGTATATCCCATACAAATTGGAATCATCTAGCTACCATAGGACAAGAGTAAATAAGGTCGACAGTGCTGACGCACCCTATGCGGCTCTGGGGTTTAGCATTACATATATTGCTGACGCATACGTTGCGGCGCTGGTGCACAGTGGGTTATAGTGATCTTAGTATTAATTTGTTTATATACAGTATATATTTATAATTTTATTATTATTAATATTTGTTTTGGTTTCCTCCCTTTGCCTGCATCAATAGTAATCGAGACCCCCTATCGAGATTAATGTGTGCAGTTTTCAGTACAAAAATGCCATGGCCGAAGGATAGTTCTTGTTAAATTGCAGGCTCACTATTGCTCGCCACGAAAAATCGACACTACTATAAATGGCACGAAAGGTCGTGAAATCGCTAAATACAAGTTTTACAATCTCATTACTAATGAAGCTAAACATGAGGGAGAAGGGGGTCCATGAAACCCATGTTTATTATATTGACACTTACTAGTATTAACACTTTTAGCACCATAGCACTTCTTTTGATTAAATTCTCGCTATCAATAGACGATTGTATTAAGTCGCAGTAGGAACTCTAGCAATCAATCCGATCAAATCTTATATCAATAAATGCATTGGTCCAGGATTTGTTTGATTAACTGTTATAGACGCCCGTTATTATTTTACTCAATGTTATTTAGCTTCTGATATTTTAGTAACACATGTAAGTAGACATTCGTATTTCTTACAGTCGAGTTCTGAAGCATCGGTGATATAATAATGCATTGTAATGTCTATTTATGTTCCACACAGATTCAAACGGGTGCGAAACAATTATTGGTTTGTTCTAAGTAAATCACCTAGCACCATATTTTGTTTCTGACCAGAGCGCCCACATATGAACTTGACAATAAACTTCACGTTTCCGGTGTTTAGTCTAACATGTCACAACTCTCATCATGCCCCCTAACCTTCACGGTCCAATGTCACGGCAGCAACAGCGGACAACTTTGGTGTGGTATGCCGTATTCCATACAATAATATTTATAGGTTTGCCCGAATACTACCTACTACCTATCACGTGTATGTTGGAACAATGTATCAAGGGGAACATGTGGGGGTGTGTGTGTTTGTGATAGACGGATATAAATAATATGTGTGTGTTAGTGTGTGTGCGTGTGTGTGTGTTTATCCTCAAGTATTTGTGTGAGTAGCATATCATTTCATTTATATGATGGTGTTTATTTTGTAATTGTCCTTACTGGTTCTGTTTAATGATTTACATATTAATGGTACGTGTGGTAATATTACAAGGTAAGGCATCGAGACAATACATTCCTACGCAGATGACTCAACACTCCACAATTCCTTCACATTTACCAATTCTTTCACCCAACCCGATCTTATAAATTCAAAAATAAACACTGCAATTTCTCTGAACCAGGACCTTTCTAGAATTAATGAATGGGGACAAAAGAATCTAGTTCCTTTTAATGCACAGAAAACCAAATACATTCAATTTTCTAACCGACAGAATCTCACTGACTCCCATATATTTTTTAATGATGTAAATATTCCCACTTCCCCTAGTATTGACATTCTCGGTGTAACATTAACTACTAACTTGACCTGGACACATTATGTTAGAAGCATTGCTAAGAATGCCTCTGAAAAACTGGGACTCCTGTACAGAATTCGAGAAGTCTTCACTGACGAGCAGTTGGCCGTAATATATAAAAGTCATGTGCGTTCTCAGATGGATTACTGTTCACCTCTGTGGGATGGAAGTGGAGTGGTTGCATTGAGGCAGTTGGACAAAATTCAAAATAAAGCTATTAGATTTATCAATAACCCTGCAATCACACAGGACCTTCCTACATTATCCATACGAAGAAACGTTGCATCCCTTGCATTATTCTACAGATATTTTCACAGCAATTGTTCCGAGGAACTTGCTTCAATTGTGCCGCCTCTCCACATCTTTCCCCGTAGAACTAGGGCAGCTGAGAGCGCCCATGAATTTACACATTCTCCTCTACAATGCAGAACTTCTGCTTATCAGAATTCATTTATCCCCAGAGCTACTACTCTTTGGAATTCACTTCCCTCGAATTGCTTTCCACAAACTTACAATCTACAAATGTTTAAATCCAGTTGTTACAAACATTTTATGAATGGAGGATGCCTTTAGGCACATGGACCTTTATGTTTTATCTGTGTTTTTCCTTCCTCCGTTCATTGTCTCTTAAAAAAAACAAAAACAAAAAAACATGCATATGCCCCCTCTCAAGCCGAAATAAGAGAGCTAGAGGAAGAGCTTGCTCAGATTCCTGTCAGGCGGCATAGGCCGTCACAAAGACAGCAAGGGGCAAGTGCACCTCCCCGCCGCCCACTTCCCCAAGACCCCACTGAATCCTCAGAAAGTGGGGAAGAGGTTGTTGTTCCAGATGAACCTGCTGACCCTCAAAATTACGTGCGTGTACCTGGGGAAGAACGAAGGGGATTGAAGAGAAGAAGGGGTGAGTCTGGGAGTGAAGAGGAGGTACCCCCACAACCCCGCCTGCCTTCTCCCCCACTTCGCATAATCTCCCCACTCAAGAAAAATACCCAGGGGAGGTTCTATGGTCGTCATAAACATAGTGACGAACAACAACGTGGTGATGGAGAAATGGAACAACCTGGTGATGGACAAAGAGCACAACGTGGTGCGAGACAAGGGCAGTCACGTGACCCAAAACGCTCCCTCTTCCCTCCCGACCCAGAGCACGCGGGGAGGGATGAGTCACCACCACCACCACCACTACTACCAGACTCTCCGCCTCGCCATTCTTCCCCCCCACTATCACCTTCAGGCTCCATCCCGTACACCCCCCCACGAATGTCTCCCTCACCTGAACCAGGCCCCTCCCGCGCCACTGCATTATCACCAGCCTCTCCACAGCGCCCCGACCTGCCCCAACACCCTGCAAGCAAACGACGTGGGCGTGTCATATCTCGCGGGCGTGCCACCCGCGGCCGAATGCAGAAGGTGAAGCAAATAAGACGCCCCAGCAACGACTCGAGCTCTAGATCTAGCTCTCGATCAAGTTCGAGGTCTAGCTCCAGACCCAGGTCCACCTCTCGCCCACGCTCCACCCGCACCCGCCCGATCCGCCCCGGTGCCCCTGGCGATGACCCTGATGACCCCGATGCCCCATCTAGCGACGACGAAGGCGCTGATAGGTGGGATTGGGTGGATGGGGAGAACTATCTACCAGGACAATACCACTTTGTGGGGGCAGCTGAGGCCAGTCCTACCATGCCCAATCGTGGACCTGACACCACAAGACTGGGTGTTTTTCTGCAGTTCTTCACTGCCAACCTTGTCGGCTTGATTGTTGACCAGACGAACTGGTACAACTATTATTTTATGGCAGGGAAGGAGCAGAAGAGGAACTCGGCACGTCTCTCATGGGTGGATTTGTCTTCCGATGAGTTCTACGCATTCCTGGCACTGGTCATCCTGATGGGGGTCACCAAGAAGACGTCTCTCAGGAAGTACTGGTCATGTGATCCCCTCATCGCAACCCCCTTCTTTGGGAAAGTCATGAGCAAGAATAGATTCATGGCAATCATGGGAAACCTGCACTTTATTGATAGCCTGGCAAGCCACACCAGGAACCAGGAACGCCCCAAGAATACCAAATACCCGATGGAGAGGATAAGACCTATATTTGAATACCTGAAAACTAAGTTTGCAGCCTCCTTCAAACCTCACCAAAAACTCATCATTGATGAGAGTCTGGTGCTGTGGAGGGGGAATATTAGCATCCGACAGTACATCCCCAGCAAGCGTCACCGTTATGGCCTGAAACTGTTCGTGATGTGCGACTGCAAAACCGGCTACATCCAGGACATCATCCTCTACATGGGCAAGGTCACTGAACTGGTTGAGGAGAGGACATATGGGATATCTGGGGCCGTTGTCATCACCATGTTGGAGGGATATTTGGACAGGGGCCACATCTTGTACCTCGACAACTGGTACACCAGCCCTTCCCTTGCCAAATTCCTGTACAGCAGAAACACTGGCGTCTGTGGCACCGTCAGGAGGAATCGTGTCTACATGCCAGAGCTACCCAAAAGGCGGGAGAAGGGCTCCATCATCCACCTCCAGGCAAATAATATCTTGATGCTCTCGTGGATGGACAATCGTGACGTCAATATCCTCACCAGTATCCACCTGCCCCGCTTAGAGGACACCAAACGCCGTGATAGAGCCACAGGTGAGGCGGTCAAAAAACCAGTTGCAATCATTGACTACAACATCAACATGCGGCTGGTTGACAAGTCAGACTCTGTCATATCGTCGGTCGAGTGTGCCAGGAAGACGATGAGGTGGTATAAAAAACTATTTTTCCACCTACTCGACCTCACCCTCTACAATTGCCACATCCAATATCATGAAATAACAGGTGAAGTTGAGACGATGGAGTCGTACTGCATCGAACATGCACGGGAGCTTCTGTTCTTCTTCAGGGATGGTCCACGCCGCCAGAAACGTCCCGCAGCTCGTTTTCAAGCACCAGAACGCCCCGCCAGACTGACACAACGCCACTTTTGCGATTTTGTCCCGCCCAACCAAGTAAAACCCAACCCACGCAGACGGTGTCATGTGTGTCGCAACACAGGCAGACGCCCACCAAAACGGACAGACACCCGGACGATGTGTGAAGAATGTGATGTGGAACTGTGTTTTCCCACCTGCTTCAGGACACCCTCGAGCAATTCTAAGTGTTCAAAGTGTTCAAAGACTGCGATAAAAGACGCTATAATGTAATTCTAACAGTGTATATAAAAGACGCAAAAAGTGAATATAAAACAGTGTGTATATATATATAATTTACAAGTGCAAAGTACCGAACAATATAAAACACTAAGTAAATTCTAAACTTATAAAACTGTGTGCAAATAATTATAAGAATACGAGACAATAAGTGCGTAAAACAATGTATATACACCTCATAATCTTAGGTAAAACAATGAACAAGTAAAAATAATTCAATGAAAAGGAGAGACAGAGTGACCTTGAGTGAAAGTGACAGCCAGACAGAGAAAGAAAGAGGGAAGGGTGCTGTGGAATGTGGGTCACTCGGTCCGCTGTCTGGCCGTGTGTTCGTACGTGCGTTTTGTTATTGTCCTGAGCAAAGATGGCCGCCATCACCATGGCAACGGGGACGCTAACACTCGTGCGCACTTGTAATACTTGAATGAAGGCACTTATCACACTACAACTTCAGTTATATTGACATTATGTGATATACAAAGACATTCTATGATCTCTGAAGCGCACTTTATGTCCGAGAGGTGCAAAATAAGTCATGCTGTCTGGCGGCTGGCAACTGGCTGCTGGCGCGGGAGATTTGAAATGGCGCTAAGGCTCCACTGAGGCTGGGGACCCCCACTACCTCCCAGGACCCCCAAATGGCCTAGGTAAGTACTTTTTTCACATTTCTTAAGGTCTATCATTATTTTCTAACACGTTCTGATATATTTATAAGGAAAAAAAAAATTGAAAAATTGCCCGGGTTCTGCTGCGCAAAAATAATAAAACCGGCCGGGGCTGTACAGGTTAAGTATCTTGGCAGTGTGTTGAGTAAAGATGGGACTATGGATAAAGAAGTGCGGGAGAGGGTGCAACAGGGAAAGAGGGTTGTAGGAACGTTGATGGCAGAAACAAGAAATAGGGTGGTCAGTATGGAAATGAATAAGTCCTTGCTTGACAGTGTGGTAATCCCGACACAGACTTACGGAAGCGAAGCCTGGAAGTTTGAGAAGACTCTCAGACCAAGAGGTAGAGGGGTGGAAATGAGTTACTTGAGAAGTGTGTGCGGAGTTACATGGAGGAATAGACAGACGAATGAGGAAGTAAGAAGGAGGTGTGGTGTGGAGGTTGATGTGCCAGAAAGTGTGAAATGGAACAACTTGAGATGGTTCGGCCATATGGGAGGCGAGAGAATGAATAATGCCCCTTTCCCACTGATGCGATTTCATACGATTTTCGTCGCCGAGGACGTAGTTTTGTCAATTCACAACGAATTTGTGCGACGTCAACGATTTTGACCGTTAAAAACCGTTGACAAGTTTACATTCGGCGACGATGCCGCCGGTGGATACGATGAATCGGCGACATTATGCGACGTCATCGGCAAATTGAGCGATGGTTCGCTGATGACCTCGGCGAGAACTGTCACATTTGAATAACATTTTGAGAAATAATGCGAAGAATGAACGAATCCTCATCGTATGTTCTGCGACGTCTTCGGTGAATTAAGCGATGGTTCGGCGGATACCTCGGCAAGATTATCCGAAAACTTTTTGCATATATTTCATGGCACAAACAAAAGAACATAAGAAAACGGGAGTCTGCAGAAGGTCGATCGGCCCACACAAGGCAGATCCCTGTCACACCCAACCCCAATTACAAGGCCTAATTATAGACCCAACTCACTAATGCCTTGAGGACTGACCTCACCAAAACGGTCAGAGATCAACACAAGATTACGGGGGTCTGCAGAACGCCGATTGGCTCACACCAAGCAGATCCCCCCTCATACCCAACCCATCTCTTCGAAAATGTATAAATTTATCTTGAAGGGGGGTCTAGAGTTTTTTGTTTTAAGTTTGATGGAGGTCTAGTGAGGAAACTAAGAAATAAAGGAATGAATGATCAAACAAACGGTCCGTTTCCCCTTGGGGGAGGGGCGTAATATTTGCTCATTTATATATATGTTCATGATATATTTAGTTTCATCCCTAGACATCCATCGAGCATATAAAGCTTGATATAAAGATATGTCAAGATAAATTTGTAAATTTTTCGGTAGAAAAATATCCTGGCCGAAGGCCGGTTCCTCAAAAAGTACAGGGTTGCTATCGCTAGCCAGGAAAAACTCGACGCCTAAATGACACGAAAAGTCTTAATATTGACAACGAAATGGGGTGAAATGTCTTAAAATCGCCAAACTAATGCGCCGAATGTCATAAAATATGAAAAGTAATTGGGTTAACCATGAGGAAGAAAAGGGACCAGAAAAACGACCCATCTCCCCTTAATTTGGAGATGGCAATGTCCTTGTCGTATGTTTACGTTACGGCTTAATTGAGCCCACCTCGCTCTTTTCTCTTTTTCTTCTTCTCCCTTTGCTTCGTATGTTTACGTTATGGCTTAATTGAGCCCACCTCGCTTTTTTTGTTTTCTCTTTCTCTCCTTCTCTCTTTGCCATGTATCCGTTCGGCCCCATTCAGCCTACTGTTTTAAGACGTTTACCCCCATCCAGGTTTCAATATTTTCCTGGTGAACGGTAGCGAGCCAACATATATATATTTTTGTTTTGAAAGCAAGTAAAATTTGTACATTTTTCGATAGAAAAATGTCTCCGGTGAAGCCGGATTTCTCCATATAACGCTGGCTCGCTATCGCTCGCCAGGAAGATATCGATACTTGGGATGGGGATAAATTTCTTAAAACAGTTGGCTGAATGAGGCCGAATGGGTACAAGCCAGAGAAAGAGAGAAAAGGAGAGAAAAGGAGAGAAAGAGAAAAAACAGGTGAACCCCCTTACAAGAGGTGCATAGAAAAAAGGGTTGACAGCTTCACTAGTAGGCCTAATCCTTTTTGTATACCCACCTCGCAAAAGGTGCTCTTTGGCCTCGGTGAGGTGTTTTCCGAGCATTCATCTACGTCGCACAGCCCTTTGCACGCCTATGCGAATTATACCCGTGGCGGGTATACTCTCGGCGACGTTTTTTTTTCGTGCGACACCCTCATCGATGTCTCGCCGATGTCGCCGAGGATCTCCGAGGGCCTCGCCGATCCCTCGGCAATGTTCGACGATGCTTGCGAGGGTTCGGACCCCTCGCAAGTCCTTGTCCAAAATTTTGAACAATCCGAACATTTGCGATGACCTGCGAGGGCCCTTGCGAGGCCTTGCGAGTCAAGCGATTATCATGCGAGGGTTCAAGATTTTGTTGCGACATGTCACGAATGTGCCCATTTCTTGGTGTCTGCGATGAAAATCGTATGAAATTGCATCAGTGGGAAAGGGGCATAAGAAGGTGTACAAGAGCGAGGTGGAGGGACAGAGGGACAGGTAGGCCGAAAGAGAGGTGGAAGGATGGAGTGAGGAAGTATATGAATGAAGGCGGTGCTAGTTGGGAGGAGGGGCATCGACTGACTGGAGACAGAGGTGCATGGGGGCGGTTCGTTCGTGGCCACCCCTTCTGGGATCACGGTGTCAGGCAATATATAGAGATACTTAGATATATTTTATTTTTTTGTAACGTGTTGCCTTGGTTTTAATGGTTCAGGATATGTTTGGCTTTCAATGGTTTCTTTGACGTAGCTACCTCTACCCCTACCTCTCTCTCTCTCTCTCAATAGAGGTATATAATATCCTCTCATCCAGACTTAACTCTCAACGTTCTTTTCTTGCTGCCATAGAGGCTATCACACGAGATCGTATCGTCTATTTTCAATGGCCAACTCTTTTCTAACAACAACATGAGGGAGGTATTTTGTATTTGTATCAGAAACAAGATTGAAGACAAATTAACTTTGGTGACATAATTATTGTTTATGTTTACGTAATAAGAAGCCAGACCAGTGTTGACGATACATGTTGATGTGCTACCGATTGTTCGTGTGTTATGCCCTGTCCAGCTGTTTTTCTTCTACCCTATTCATTATTTTTTACTCGCCTCTTTCATATGTTTTTTCGTCTGCCTGCTTGATCCCTTTTTACTTATTCCTTCCATATGTTTTCTTCTGTCCTTTTCATAATTTTGTCTTTCTTCGTCTTGTATTATCTCTTGCCCCTTTCTTCCTGTTTCCTTCCTGCCTTTCATAATTATGTTTGTTTTTCCGTTTACCCCGTAGTACCTCTTATTGCATATGTACCCCTCTCGGCTTGTCTCTTAAGATTTCTTAACACAAAATATTTTTAACCTTTTCCTACCCTATATTTGTAATAGTCCCCGACTGCCATCGAAGCTCTGGTTAATGGTCTTTCAATCTTATTCTGTCCATGTAAATCTCCAGCAATATATATTTTTCCAACACCGCATAAAACGGTATATGTAGATTTTTATCTGACGACCTCCAGACAATTATATATATATATATATATATATATATATATATATATATATATATATATAAATATATAAATACAGTATATATATATACTGCATATCAGTTTGATATATCTATTTGTTTATAACCCTATTTGGTTTAATATGGTACAGTTTCTTAATCTGAATGATGTCTGATGAATTATAACACTTGGTCGTGTAATAAATGTAAGGGAACCTAGTTAATCTTGAACCTCTTTCTTTTCAGCTTAATTAAGACTCTGCTGTTCTGTCGGTCCAAGATTGCCACATGCCTAACACGTTTCTTCCACAACAGTAGCCTCACTCTCTCTCTCTCTCCCTCTCTCTGTCTCTCTCTCTTTTTCTCTTTATTTATATATGTGCCTGTTCTTTACTAATTTAAAAATAAATGTAGTTGTATCCTTTCTTTTCGTTTTTCACCTTCTTGAGACGAGGTGTTGGTTGTTTTCGGGTATTGTAACATTGTTCTCAGAGGTTTCCTATGACATTTATATCGCTGGTGAATGGTCTACAAACGCCTATGCCAGGATAGGTCTTTCCAATGGCTTGGGCAGGTTTCTTTAATGTATAGATATGGGTATTCATGTTGTTGGCATATTATTTTATTATATTTATGATATCCAATTTTTAGAATCTGAGAGTGGATGACTAAAGTTATATTGTACAATATCCTATTATTACTATTATATAACCCAATTTTAACCATTTGAAATTGAATTTCTTGTAACCTAATTTAGTTATTGTCCGCTTAATGTATTTCCATTATCTTTAACATTTAGATTGTACTTTGTTTCCAATATGCACTTAAAACAGAAAACAAACAATATAGTTCATTGACTCTATGGAACAAACGATACAGTAAAGGTAGGAACTTCCCAACATCACACAGGAAAGTTATACACTTTGTCTTCTCGGGACTTATAACAAGTTTCACAATTTTCTTGCAAGACTTTTCGTGCTATACAGTCCTACATGGGGTTGGCATTCTTAAGGGGCCATGGGCTGTTTTTCTGGACCACTTTCTCCCTCATGTTTAGCCCCATTAGTTTTCAGATGTTAAGATGTTTGCCCCTTTAGTTACTCAATTTTAATACCTTGCACCCCATTTCTTCGTCAATATTTAGAATTTTCGTGCTATTTAGGTGTCGATTGTTTCCCTGGCGAACGATAGTGAGCCTGTAATGTTGGAAGAACTGGCCTTTGGCCGGAACATTTTTCTACCGAAAAATTTACAAATTAATCTAGAAGGGGGTTCTAATGGATGTTCTTTTTTAATATGATAGAGGTCTTAGGAGGAAACTAGAAAGATAATGAATACATGCAAAAATCGCCCAAAAAGTGAACCATCCCCCCCTTAAAACCGTGCTCAGGTAATGTTCCAGAAGTGCAACGAAATTAGCAATGTGGCCCCATATGGGGACCGGCACTTTTAACGGCTCTCACCCGAAAACTTATTGATGGATTTTAAATTTCTTGTTACCAATAGAAACTACAATTAATGTTTAATATTATGTTGAGAGCAAATTACACTACTGTAAATATTAAGTCATATATATAAAAAAAATAAAAAAAAAGTAGTGAAAAAAAAAGGTCAACACAAGTGAGGCATATCTCATACATTACATAAGCTGGATTAATTTGGTTGCAGGGCTGTGGAGGGTATGGCTGAGGGTCTTGGGTAACAACAAGGCAGAACTCTGGGGCTACAATAAAGTTTGATAGGAAGGGGAAATTTGTAGTACACATTTGGGATTATGGACCCCATATGGTGACCGGACAGGTTGGTACAGGAAAGGAGAGGAGAGAGAGCGGCGGCTCACACCCTCTCCCAGTTGTAGGACAATGCGGACTAACTGCTCGTCTTCAAAACTTCTTGCCATCGGCCTCCGGCCGTGAAATATTCACGAAAAACATGTTTTACGCATATTTGTTGGCTCATATGGGGCCAATATGCCTGAGCAGGGTTAAGGTGGCAGAGAGAGAGAGAGAGAGAGAGGAAGGAGTACAAAGGAAATCAAGCAACAACAGTTCTAGTGACCCATATAGGCTGCTTGTCCTCCATAACACTGAGCATCAAGTGTCCAAACAGTGGTTTAGAGTTGGTAAGGGAACATTGGAAAGGGAATTACTGCCAAGGAACTAATGTCCATGGTAGGATTAGGAAGTTAGTAGGGGACAGATTGGTTAGTAACTGAGGGGGGGATAAAATAAAGTTATTCATTTACAAACGCAGTCAGTCGCGGGTTTGATGCGAGATATTTGTCTAGGCGGAGTTTAAATGAATCAATGGTGCTGCAGTCTATAACGTCTCGGGGAAGCCCATTCCACAAGTTGACAACTCGATTGAAGAAGAAATTCTTAGATTCGTGTGAGTTAACCCTTATTTAGCGGCGAGCAACATAAGTCGAGTTAAAAAAAGCTGGACTATGTGGCGGCGCTCGACATAACTCGAGTGGCAATTTCAGCACGTAATGTGGCTGAGAGAGAGAGACAAGTGGTGGCAGGAGACTAGCGAGCGTATGACTGCTCCAGACCACCGCGGCGAACCTACTGACACAAATCTCAGCTCCCTCCTCCCTCTCTCACTCGCTACATACTCAATTATGTACTGAAAGTACCGAATTACCTGCTTTTTGCACTCGCGTTGCACGGTTATTGCAAGAAAACTATCCATCATACAAGGATCGTTATGGTGTCATTCGAAAGCTCTGTTTATGCCCTTTCAGGGATAGGTACTTGTTTTACGTTCTGGGTCTTATTTAGGCATGAAAATGATCACGTAAACAGCCCTATTTTGGCTAAAAACACCCCGCTGTGCGGTACACATAAATAAACCGCATAGGCCGCTCGTAAGGTGTTAAAAGAGTTAAATAATTTTGCAACCGTTTCCCCACGTGTAATTAGATTGGTCGATAGTGAAGTACTTACTACAGTTCAAATTGTCGATGCCTTTGATGATTTTGAACACTTGAACACTCTGAAGGATGGGGGGGGGGTGAGAGAGACATACCCGGCTTTGTTCCACTCTTCCCCGTTTAGTCTTACTTTCGTTTTCTGTTATCAGCTTTTCTACTTTTCTCTCTGTTGTCTCTCCAGTCATCTCTTCTGTCTCTCCAGTCATCTCTTCTGTGCTCTCCCTTTATTTATCTTTTGTTCTCTCTTATTGTTTTCGTTTCACATATCTTCATTTTTTCCCTCTATCTATTCCTACAATTGTCTTACACTTCGTCAACTTTCTTCACTTCTCTCATTGTTTATTTTTCTACTGTTTTTTTTTATCATATACAGTATGTCTTATACTTTAACCCTCTCGCATTCGGTAACTTAAATATGTAACTTATGGCAAGGCCTTCTCTAATTTGCCATGAAATATCAGGCTGGGTGAGTTTTCGAAGCCTTGTGTTTTTCTGTATTTTCATCCACCAGAATGTTGTTTATTGTGATGTCTCATATGTCAATGGAAAGAGGAATATTTATAGTACATGATAAAACAAAACAAAATGTAAATAAATCTAAATATGAAAGTGTAAATGAGTCCGGAATACAATTATTTCCCATGCAATTGTTTTCACACCGTCCTAGCTCTAAATTGAGAGTGATGACCATATATTTTTTTTGGCTCAAATAATATTATTTGTTCTCTTCTTTCCAAATCTGAAAACAGAAATTGTTTATCTTCAATAGTTCTCAAGCAGTGACCGAAAAAAATAATATATGATTTTGATTGATATGGTTTAAAAAAAAATTGATTTATTTCGTTGCTACGAAGTGTATGGTTTTAAATTGAGGCTGTATGAATACGGCAAATAATGCTGATGAGTATAAAACAAACTAGAAGTTCTTAGGACAAATGCTTTTTGCGCTATGAATATTTTAAATGAAGAGCCAAAATGCGAATATTTACGCTTCACCCGTCTCTTTTCCGCCGATGCTAGCCGGGTTCCGAGCTGTTCCCCACCTTGGCATTGGTTTATTTGCTCGGATACGTATATAACTGTTTATATCACCGTCATCGGAAAATTATGCTCTTTCTAATGGTGAAAACAAAAATAATATAGCGTAATTGGATCGCGAGCTATGCGCAATTGTTTCCATGCACTGTTATTGTTTTGTAAATAAATGAGAATGTTTATACAGTTGTTTATCTTTGCCACAATATACAACACTTTTATATAATTTTCCTTGCCAATAATTGTATAATATTCATAGAAGACATGTCAGTCATGAAGGTTGTCAATTATACTTACCTGATAGGGCCACAACCCTTTCCAACGAGAAGGGAAATGGCTCCTGGGTTGACACTGAAAAAACAAAACAAGAAAGCCAGGTTATCATCAAGTAATAAATTCAGAAATAATTATATTGTACACACAAATAAAGTAATATATATATATATATATATATATATATATATATATATATATATATATATACACAAGGTGTCAAACAAAATATAATGAATGGTAACAAAAATGTGTGTATGTGTGTGTGGGTATAAATATATATATATATATATATATATATATATATATATATATATATATTTATGACATCTTGTATTTATATATATATATATTTATGACATCTTGTATATATATATATATATATATATATATATATATATATATACAAAGGTGTCAAACCACAGAAATATGCAGATTTCCAAGCCACCCTAGGAGGTACTGCATTTGACTCGTTTTTTTTTTAGAGTGGTTTCTCCAGGAGGCCTATATCCACTTTGATGATGAAGGTGGGTAAATGTAGGTGGGTGAATGTCGGTGGGTGTATGTGTGGGTGAATGTCGGTGGGTGAATGTCGGTGGGTGAACGAGGGTGGGTGAATGAAGGTGGGTGAATGAAGGTGGGTGAATGAAGGTGGGTGAATGAAGCCGGGTGAATGAAGAAGAGAAATGGAGAAGAGAAATGAATGAATCAATGAATGAATGATTGCACATGGCTCCTGACTATAGGACACCTGCATTGTGACGATGGAAAAGGTTGAAGCAGTCGTTGACGTCAATGCAGAGAGCAACCGTACAAGTCGTGCAGCGGAAGCTTGTGTCCTTGCGAATGCCGTTCATTACTTTGCAGTAATAGCAACGGAGTCGCTTCTTGGCCGGAATCCTCTGCCGAGAATGGTCCAAGGCCCTGTTCAACCGGACATGGTTCAGAAAAATAGGACAGGGCCTTGGGACCACTCCAGGTCGAGGTCTCCGGACTCGCACCGCTCCTGCTGCTTCCAGTACTGGTGGCGGTTGGTTGGCAGCTTCAAGAGCTGCTTCCCCATCGTCACCAGCAGCAGCTGCATTAGGTGCTAGTACCACGGGGGGTTGAACCAGGACATAGTTTCCCCCGGGGGCAGCAGCATCAGCAGCAGCATCATCTGATTCTGGTGGTGGGTAGGGGACATCGAGACGTGGTGCCCTCTCAATGCCTCCACTAGGAGCAGCAACAGGAGAGGGTGGAGTATTGTCAGGAGCAGCAGGGGCTGGGGAGTCTGGTTGGTCGTCGTCGGACGACCCAGATGATCCACCGGGTTGCCGTTGCCTGCGTGCATGCCTCTGTGGCTCACGCTGGTCACGCGGCAGATCTTGTGCTCGGTGGACTGGCCTCCCCAACATAGGCCACTCTGCAGGGTTGAAGTGCAGCAAGGAAGTACAGATGTGCTCTTGGAAGTCCAGCAAGGTCATCTTCTTCCTTGGGTAGCACTTCCTGTAGAGGACATGGGCGTTGAAGAGGGCCATTTGGATGAAGTAGAAGGTGATCTTCTTCGTCCACTTGACCGTCCTTCGCTGGATGGGGTAGTACTGGACCATCTGGTCGAAGTGATCCACCCCACCCATGTGGATGTTGTAGTCTTCAACGCAAACAGGTTTGAAGATCTCCCTCTGTCCACGACGCCACTTGCCCTGTTGGTCCTTCTCTTTGAAACTGACAAGCTTCGGGATGGTGTCCTGGTTGTGGAAAGTGGACACCATGTTGACGATGCGCTTGTCTCGCCAAAGTAGGACCATGGTTAAGCCGTTGGTCATTGCTAATGTCGCATCGCGTTCAAGCTGTTTTGCTTTAGCAATGTCGCACAACCGCTTAGGAGCTCCTCGTACAAGGCGCAGGGTCCCACACACATAGATGTTGTGTGTGAGCATTTGCTGGCACAGGTCAACTGAGTTGTAATAGTTGTCCATGTACAGCCTGTACCCCTGGCCTCTGAAGGACTCCGTGAAACCCTCCACCGTCTCCTGGAGAGATGTGCCCGGACCAGTGTAGACCCCAAAGTCCCACACATAGCCAGTCAACGCCTCTGTGCCAAGATGTACAGCTTTTTTTACACCGTACTTTGTCGGCTTTATTGGGTTGTAAACCTTGAATGAAAAGCGACCCTTCCATCCAAGGCTGCCTTCGTCAAGGGACAGCTTTTCGGCGGGGATGTATGCCAGCTTGAAGCCTTTAAGTAGGTATTCCATTACCGTCCGAACCTTCAGAAGCCTGTCCTTGTTCTGCCTGCAGACTGCCTTGTTGTTGAAAGCATGGAAATACTTCAACAAGACTAGAAACTTAGCCCTACTCATCGTTCTCCGAAATACGGGGTAGTCGTGAAGGACAGTTGAACGCCAGTAGTGACTCAGAGAAGGAATCTTGGTGATGCCCATGAGGAAGTACAGGCCAAGGAATTTGGCCATTTCCTCCTCACCAAACAGGTGCCAAAAAGCGGCTGCTCCGTCAACGAACTTGGCGTAAGCATTTGTCTCCAATACCAGGTATTGCAGCATCTCCCTTGTGAAGAAGAGCTGGAAGAACTGGAGAGGAGTCACCGGCTTTGGAACCTGCATGCCAGGGGTCCCTGAGAACAGATCAGGCTGGGGGTCGATGGGGGTGTCGGTCCAACCGGCATAACGATCGGGGGCAGGATTGCGAGCACGGCCACGACCACCGCCAGGACCACCGCGAGGAACACCTCTGCGGCCCCTGGGCCTACCACCTGCCCCCCTACGGGGACCTGGCCTCAGGCGTGGCATAGGTGGTAGGTCAAGGGGTTGAGTGGGGGGGGCTTCTGCATCAGATGATGCAGAAGCCGGTGAACCTGGTGCAGCTGCACCAGCTGGTGAAAGGTGTGGAGCTGGTGAACCTGGTGCAGCTGTACCAGTTGGTGAACGGTGAAGAGGAAGCCTTTGGGGAAGAAGCTCCTCGATTGCTGCTGGAGGATTCAACGCTGTGCGCGGCACCTCAGCAACAACCTGAGCACGCATGCGGGTTCAGCAACCTCAGCACGCATTGCGGCTCGATGCTCAGGCAGATCAAATGCCGAGGGGGTCAATGGTGTGTCGCTGAAGGGGGACACTGCGGGGGTGACTGTTCCCATGACATGCGAAGGCGGGGTATTCAAAGTGCCCACAGCAAGTAGCGTAGCAAACAGGTGTGGGCTACGGGCTGGTGATCCTGCTGGAAGCAAGGATGAGGCACCGCCACGCGAGGTGGATGGAAGAGGTGACGTGGGAAGTTGGGGTAAGTTGGGTGATGGTAGGAGGTAATCGGCGATGTTATGGATGGGATGAGATGTAGATGGGATGGGATGAGATGTAGATGGGATGGGATGTAATTGGGATGGGATGTGGATGGGATGGATGGTGGTGGTTGACCCGCTGGGGCTGGTTCAGTTGGTGGTGGTGGTGGTGGATCGTCCGTCGTTGCTGGGGCTGGTTCTGCTGGTGGTGGTGGTGGGTCGTCTGACGTTGCTGGGGCTGGTGGTGGATCGGCCGAGGCGGGGGCGTCGAGGCGGAGTCGCTTGGGCGGAGATGAAGCCCAACCCTCATCGTTATACCACTCGTCCGACTCACTCTCGCTCGCCGTCTCGTCCGTCGTCGTCAGGTCCAGCACCTCGTTCACTACATCCTCCAGCTGGGAGTACCGCAAACGTTTCTTATTATCCTTCTTGTCCGACATGGCAGCTGGCGTATGGTGGTAGGCTGGCGTATGGCGGTAGGCTGGCGTATGGCGGTAGGCTGGCGTATGGCGGTAGGCTGGCGTATGGCGGCAGGCAGTAGTTAGCTTACGATGCTGAAACCAAGAAATGGAAATAAAGGAAAAACGTAATTGACGTTGATAGTTGTCATGACGCAAGTTCGCCATCACTGGATCCATATGACGTTGGTATAGTTCACCATGACGTAGTCATAGTTTTGCATTATCCGATTCCAGATGACGTGAGTATAATAATGGATTCATGACGGTATAGTTCCGCATTTTGTAATTCAAATGGGGAAACACCATGAAGTAGTCATAGTATGGCATTATAAGAATATATTTATACCTTGGGGCTCTTTGGCCAAACACCCTGGGGAACAGGAACAACACAACAGGGAAGGGGACAAGAAAAAACAAATTATATATATACGGTATATACCTTTATATATAAAATAAATATAATCAAATAAATAAAAATATATATAATATAACAATATAAATACTCGATTATGGGCCCTGCCCTTGCTGTGGACCTAGGGGGTGGCCCCATGAACACCCTGGGGAACAGGAACAATACAAAAAAATATATATATAAATTAAATAAAATTATAAATAAAAGAAAACAATATAAATAAAATAAATAAAATAAATAAAAACTATAATAAATAAAAAAATATATAAAATAACAATAGAAATACTCGATTATGGACCCTGCCCTTGCTGTGGACCTAGGGGGTGGTCCCATGGACACCCTGGGGAACAGGAACAATAACAAAACAAATATATAAATGAAATAAAATTATAAATAAAATAAAATTATATAAATAAAATAAATAAAAACTATAATAAATACAAATATATATAAAATAACAATAGAAATACTTGATTATGGACCCTGCCATTGCTGTGGACCTAGGGGGTGGTCCCATGGACACCCTGGGGAACAGGAACAATAACAAAAACATAATATATTTATATAAATGAAATAAAATTATAAATAAAATAAAATTATATAAATAAAATAAATAAAATAAATAAAAATATATAATAAATAAAAATATATATAAAATAACTATAAATATACTCGATTATGGGCCCTGCCCTTGCTCTGGACCTAGGGGGTGGTCCCATGGACACCCTGGGAAACAGAAACAATACAAAAAATATATATATAAATGAAATCAAATTACAAATAAAATAAAATTATAGGCCTATAAATAAAATAAATAAAATAAATGAAAACTATAATAATTCCCAATAAAGAAAAATAGGCCTATATATAAAATAACAATAGAAATACTCGAATATATATATAAATATATATATAAAATAAAGATAGGCCTAGCCCATGCCTAAACATATAAAATATCCCAGCTGTGAGGAAAAGGTAAGAGGTCAAGGACTGCTGACCCGCCGCGGGCAAGTAATTATGGGATTAGCTTAGGTACTTTACCCAGACATCTGTGGCTGTCCAAAGGTTCACTGCTGTAGTGTAGTGTACAGTGGCGCATAAAAGTCTTGTATGTTTTTGTGTCGGGCTATTTACTGTGACATATTTGCACTTACCCTGACATTTTTGTCTAAAAAATTAGTTTATAATCTATCCACACTTCACTGTTAGTTACTTCACTCAAATAAAACTGTGTATTCACTAAAAATTGCCCAAATTATGCATAAAAAATGCCAAAAATGGGCTAAACACAACTATATTTCGTAATTACAGCTTTATTATACTTCGTAGGTAGTATTTATTGATAAATATATTGGTCTTTCAAGTGCAAATGAAGGTTTTAGGGCAATATAATATACGACACACGTATAGCCTAGCTTACATTCGTAATCACAAACCTAACATAAGTTAGGAATGTGACTACGAATGCTTACTACACTAACCCTACAAATATGATATAAATAATATTATTATTCACAGTTCACAACACTTCCACTGGGTCCATTCTAGCCGCCTAAAAAGCACATGGCTGGC
This sequence comes from Paralithodes platypus, assembly GCA_032716605.1. Lineage (NCBI taxonomy): Eukaryota > Metazoa > Arthropoda > Malacostraca > Decapoda > Lithodidae > Paralithodes > Paralithodes platypus. The sequence goes on along the minus strand of CM064508.1, from coordinate 5,722,709 downwards.
TATGGAGAGGCGAACAACGAGGCACAAAGTCACAAATCACGAGTTATATACATAAATTATAAATAGATAGCCACAAATTGATGATACACTGCCACTTGGTACTTAAATAATCCAGATTTGCCCGCCTGAAACCAGCTCCATGGCGGGCAATGGAGGCGAGACGAGATTTAAAGGTCCGGGAGTACTACCTCACAGACTGGCGGCCGGCTCACAACTGGTGAAACAAAGCCCCGCACTCCTCACACAGGGACGCTAGGGGGTTGCCAGATATTTCATTTTGTAACTTACTGAGGGCTAACTTACCAGCCAAAAATGCGTCCAAATCGCGTTATAAACTTATTTACCACGAATATTTCTAACTTACGGGTGGCATTATGACGCGATTGCGTCATACGAGCACTCTTCGAGGGGTGGCGTTAGGACGCGATCGCGTCCTAAAAATGCGAGAGGGTTAAGGTGTCCTATATAGTTTTCTGCTCTTCTCTTGCTAGTTTTGTTTCAATTTTCTACAATAATAACTCTACTCTTCCCATATTATATTTATCTCTTTTCTTCTCTTCATATTTTTCTGTTTCATATTCCTCTTCCCTGGTACCGTCTCCTGTTTTGATGCCTTGTCTCTCCACCCCTTCCTCCATTCTCAACTATCTTCTTTTCTCCTGACCCTTCCTTATGTGTGTTCTTATCTTTTCTTCTTTTCTCCCTCCTTATCTTCCCTCTCCTACCTCCTCATTCTGGCCTTAATCTTCCCCCACCTCACTCACTCCATCGCTTCCAGAATCCTCCTTTAATTATTCCACCCTCTCTAACCTCCAATCCAGAGAGAGTACAAAGGAATACAAAGGATATCAAGCAACAACAGGTCTAGTGACCCCTCTAGGCTGCTTGTCCTCCAAAACACTGAACATCAAGTGTCCAAACAGTGGCTTAGAGGGGGTAAGGGAATATTGGAAAGGGAACTACTGCCCTGGAACTAATGTCCGTGGCAGGATTAGGAAGTTAGTAGGGGACAGATTGTTTAGTAACATAACACAGTTATAAGTCATCTTTCGTATATCTGGGAAAAAGAGAGTGACGTCTTAGTAATATATATATATATATATAGGCAATAATCCTTGATAAATCTGAGGGAAGAATATTATAAAGTTATTCATTTACAAACTCAGTCAGTCGCGGGTTTGAAGCAAGATATTTGTCTATGCGAAGTTTAAAATAATCAACGGTGATGTAGTCTACAATGTCTCGGGGAAGCCCATTCCAAAAGTTGACAACTCGATTGAAGAGGAAATCTTAGATTCCTTAGCTTTAAAAGATTTACCAATAAGTTTGCAACCATTTCCCCTCATGTAATTAGATTGGTCGATATTGAATTACTTATTACACCTCATATCGTCGATGCCTTTGATGATTTTGAACACTTGAATTAAGTCGCCTCTTAATCTGCGTTGGGTTAAAGGAAATATATTTAATTCTCTAAGACGCGCTCCTCGTATGGTTTGTTCTTTAGACTAGGTATCATTATGGTAACTCTACGTTGAACACGTTCTAGCTTGTCTATATAATTTTGGTAATAACGTCACCAGAATTGAACGCAGTATTCCAGAAGAGGGCGGACTAATAAATTGTTAAGAGTTAGGAAAACTTCTTTTTATTTATGCTCAAATGACCTGCCTATAAAGCCAATTATTTTGTTTGCCTTCTTAACAACTTCTGAACATTATTTACTCGGCTTTAGGTTACTCCCAGATCGGTTTCTCTGTCTCTGAGAGAGAGAGAGAGAGAGAGAGAGAGAGAGAGAGAGAGGGTGGGGGAGAGGGAGAGAGAGTGAGATAATATATACCCTATTATGGATTTCACGACCAAGATAGGTGGATCTATCCAAGACTTGTACATTCAGCCACATGCATTAACAAAATGCATTGCTATATTCTACAAACCACTAAATGGTTGAACTACATTGCTAGCCCAAGATGAATTTGGTGCCAAATGTCTATTTGGTCATCTATTCACGAGCCTGTACGAGAATCTCCAGCAACTCAGCTAATATCACATTGTTATCTACAAGTTCATGCTCTGTGATGCTGACATTGCTGTCAGATGCACCACAGTGACTTTGACTGAATGTACAATCCAGCAGCAAGAACAAATACATGTTGGTTAAAGAAAGCGCCAACATACACCCCTTTCTTACTCCAGAATTTAAAGGAAAGAAGGACCATTTAGACCTGGTTCACTGAACCACCGTTCCCCCCACCCCCTACCCTTAATCCTCATCTCCCTAATCCCACCACATTTCCGGCTTCCCCTCCTTCCTCCCTTCCCTTCTTCTCTTCTTTCTTTCCTTCCTTCCGTCCTTATGCTCTACCTTTCTTTCACTCTCTTGCCCCTTTCCCTCCTTAATCTGTTATTTCCTTCATTTATTCTTCCCTCCCGCCCTTCCTCCCTTCTCTACCCCTTCATTTTAATGGTATGGGTGTTTGGCAATGGGAGGCAGATATTAAGTACACAAAACAATATTGCAAAACAGGTCAGTTGTTATAGATATATACTATATCAATGATAATGAGCGTTCAAAGATGTTCATGTGAATTAATTTGTATCTTGATATTTATTATTTTATACAATTGAAGGATGATATTGATGATACAAGATTTTTTTTTGCTGGATCTAAGCCGGAAATTATTATTTAAATTACCATATGATAGGATTGTGTCAGTTATCCCTGGTATGTGTGTCTGTGTGAACCTCCCCCCCCCCCCCCCCCCCCGCCCCCTCCCCACTCCCTCAACCCTACCTACCCTTGGTCCCTTTATCATCATCACAATATTGTCATACCTCCTCCTATAATAGATCCCAGGGTCATTATTAATATAATATGTTACACGTTTCCAATTTATTACTAAGAAGAGTACACCATTTGATGATACGTAAAATGATTGTGTTGGATATATTTTATAGCATTTGAGGCATCTATTTGTATATCTGCTTTATTGTTTCCCTTTCATGATAATTATAAATTGCATAATACTATGTGTATATGCAATATATATTCCATATATATATATATATATTTTGTTTTTCTTTAATACATACGAGGTTGAAAGAAATGGCAATTTCTGCGTTGGAAATTTTATTATTCAAAGTTTCCAGGTCTCTGATGAGTTTTCGCTGGGTGGCAGGAAGTAGATGAAGGAGATGAGCAAAATTCATGGTGGTACAGAGTTACATTAATGTACATGAAGATACAGGATATACGACACGTTTCACTGGACAACCAGCATTATCAAGTAAGGATGGAATGATATAAAAGGTAAACAGGAAGGGTATATATAGAGGGTGGAGGATCAGAGGAGGCGAAAATCAGGGGGAAAAAGTCTGCTATTGGTGGAGGGGTATTCTAGGAAAGAGAAAGGGAGAACCGTTTCACGCATGCGCACTGGATGCAGGATGGTGGTCGGTTGGTGGGGTCGAAGCTGATTGGCTGCGTGTCGAGGGGCGTGGCCTAAGTTGAGTGGCGCCTGCGGAAGACGAAGTTGAAGGAGGTAGCGCGGGGGGCTGCGTCAAGGGCACCGGGGGGCGAGGGGGGGTGTTAGGTCCTGTAGGAAAGTGCCTTTTGGCAGAAGGAAGGATCTGAAGGTCCAGAGTTTGGTTGTTGATGTTGGGATGTAAGGCTTGGATATATAAAGCTTCGAGTATAGGTAATCTCCTTGGGTCACTTTCTTTATTGAGTATGGTGGAGTGTTTCTCTAACTCGTTGCGTGTGAGGTGAGGGTGGTTAGGGGTGAGATAGTGGTCTTTGATGGCTCCAGCCATATATGTATTAAAAAAAAAAAATTACCTGGCTTTACTAACATATATATATATATATATATGTTAGTATAGCCAGGTAATAGATTCTCTTTTAAACAGACGAGGTTAAAGGCAACAGCAGTTTCAGCATTCAGTATTTTATTGTTACAGCTTTCAATAGTTCTAACAATTTTCCTCTGGGGTTCAGAGATGAGGTACAACAGGTTAGCAAAATTCATGGTGGATCCAACGTTTCACAAGTAAACATCTTGCATCTTCAGGGAATGGGCAGGTAATGATTAGAATAAGGACAAAGCAACATATTTATACAAAATTCGAGGATCAAAAATAGTAGTGGCGGAGCTACTGGTGTGGGTGGCTGTTCATTGGTGGAAGGCAGTCTATTCGCGAGACGGGCACTAAATCTTATCGGTTGGTTGTTGCTGTGGGTGGCTGTGATTGGTTGGTGTTGTCAGTTGTGTGCTGAGCGCGGAAAGGTAAGGGAGGGGGCACAGGCGAGAGGAACAGGCAGTATGCCTGTAGCGCTTGCCTGAAGAAGAATTTGAAGGTCTTGTTTGGTTGTTGATGCTTGAGCGTTTGGATATATAGAGCTTCTAAAATAGCTAGTCTTCTGGGGTCTGATTCTTTGTCGAGTATGGTAGTTTGTCTAGGTCGGCGCGAGTTAAGGCAAGATGGTGGGGGACTTGATAGTGATCTATTATAGCGCCAGATTGAAGGTGGACTAACCCTCCACCTTCAATATATATATATATATATATATATATATATATATATACTGTATATATATATATATATATATATATATATATATATATATATATATATATATATATATACGGTATATATATGTAATGTTTTAGGACACATTATTTTGTAATCATAATTTGTATACCCACCCTGGCCTTAAGTAATATGCACTGTGTTAATATTTCGTTCCTTATTTTCATTATTGTCTTACATATCAGTACAGTAACTATGATTATTCAATAATGTATTTAACAGTCATATACAACCTCTATGTATTTCTTACAGTATTTGGACATAATATTTTATTCTTATGAGCTACTATAATGTTAATTTTGTATTCTTTATTATTGGGGCTGACACATTGGTTTAGGTTATGTTCTCATTCCATAATATATTGTACTTATCTGTGTTGAGCACGATTACAGAAACGTATATTCACTTTTGATAAATCATCTCAAAGGTTAATCAAATCGTTTGAGGAAGTCAGATTCTATCTATCTATATATTTCCTGACACTGTGAACCCTGATGGGGGGGCCACAGAACGAAACGCCCCCTTGCACCTCTGTTCCCAGTCAGTCGACGCCCCTCCTCCCAACCAGCACTGCCTTCATTCAAATACTTCTTCACTCCGTCCTTCCACCTCTCTCTCGGTTTACCTCTCCCTCTCTTGTTACGATCGGGTCTCGTATAAATCAGTGGCTCTTATACATTGGACTAGACTGGCATAAATGCAACAACGGAAACGCTAGATCCAACCCCTGATATATAATCCCGTCGAACAAAGAACACATATACCCTCCAGAGTTATATCTGCGATAGCGGGGTATCTTAACTCTCAGTATCTATGTGCTTCTACTATAGGCTGATGTTCTCTGAAACAGCCTATTACCTATAACATATGGTTGCTTAGTTATGGTACACAAGGAAAAGATAGTTAACTTAATTAAATCACAAGAGTGATCTAATGCAAACAAGAAGAAGGTTTACTTAACGTTACTTTAATCAATAATATCTGTCACTCCTTTATGAAAGAAAGTGTTGTAAAGTCCTCAAGCACCGAACAAGGAATCTTCTGAATAATGTCGGATGCTACTAAGAAGAACGTATCGGAAATGGAACCACAAAATAGCAGGAGGTAGGACAATGCACGTGTAGACTAAATACACAAAAAGGCTGGACCTATAATGTTATTGGACACAAGAATATTATAAGCGGTGCAACAGTAATAATGCTCGCCACGAAAAAGTAGTACTCCTATTAACAAAACCGGTCTATGCTGGTTGTGTCTCTCTACAGCAACCTAGACCTCAAAATGCTTGTGTAGAAATAATGGGTATGCATAAAGAGTATATGATCTAATCCAGCTAATGTCTACCCGGGTTAATAAAGTCTAGCTGGGATGCGCAAAGGTACAGAATTCTGGTGGAGCAAGGCAGCTCCTAGCCTAGTGTGGACCTTGGGTCTGTGCGGCCTGATTACGTTAATATGAAGGGGTGCTCTCTTGAGGATTCTCGATCACAAGTATCGAGTATCCTCCTGGCGACCCTCAAAAGTAAAAGCAAATAGAGTTAGAACAGTGTTGGGTGGATTAGGCAAGCAGCCCTCACGCACTACACAGTCTAAACTCCAAGGTACACAGAAAAAAGATCCACCCAGGTAACCCACAGAATCCCTAGTGTCGTGCAGCTCAAAAGTAGCCTACACACAGTGAAAACACCAACAGCAAGGTACCTGATCCCTAGTCTAGCATTATTTAACCCTGCAGAAACATTAGTGATTGATGGAGACAGTCCGAGCAATACAATCTCCCAAAAAGACAATGACTATCTTCAACCTTAGCCTAGTACATAAGAAATGTGAGATCCAGCATATAATACAGTCTGGCCACCAATTCAAGGTGTGGATGCAGGGAACCAGAGGGGGATTGATATTAATAAAAGGTGAGGAAGTAGTGGAAATGATAGAGGCAGTAGGAGAAAAAGATTCTAAGACAAGAGTGTGGAACAGTTCATGGGAGATGCTTAGAGTATGCTGTCTGGGACGGATCTGACCAGGATATTTCCAGGGACCGCATGGCTGGAGTCCCAGTTCGCAGGAATGGCACGAGGGCGCGCGACAGTCACCCAGTAAGCAGCCACCTAGTAGGCCGTGTTAGGCAGGAGGCAACGAATCCCGCGAGGCCTATGTAAGGGGGCCAGCCACGCGCCACACTCACCACCAAGTCACACCACCTGGTCTCTCTCTCTCTCTCTCTCCCGCTCGCCTTCCCATCATTCAACTACTTAACACAATACTTTCAATTGACTAAATAAAATAGAAAGGATTGTGACAGACGAAAACAAAGAACAGTTCTGAACTGTCTGCAACACAAGCTTTCTCGAGAAGGAAAGTACACAATGATAGGTAGACTGTAGCTACATTCTCTGCCCTGGCGAGTCCTAGCGAGTAAGCCATGCAGTTCTGGGGGAAGCGGTGAGCGTCACACCCCACCCAAGATTTTTAAGAGGCTCCAACTATGAGCTCTAAATCTGACACGCAGAACCCATACAAAATTCGCCACTCCTAGTCACCCAGCGACAATTAAATGTAAAGCACAGTTCTCTTCAAAATAACACATTATAAAAATGAACAACCCCCCCCAACACAATAGATTAAATTACATAGTTATGCTCATAAGAGCGAGCTTCACTAGCCCAGCCTTCTGAGAGGAGTACAACTCAGAATTTCTGCTATAACATACTTAAATTTTTGTTTAACTATCAAAGAAAGAGTTTTTATAGGATTTTTATATTTTTAACATGTTTATGGCGGCTGCACTACAGGGGCAGCCTAGTTTTTTCTTCTATACCAACACAGCAACTCATACTTTACGACCCAATACGCTGGGCTACCCACGCGAGCCAACAAGCACCAGACGTAAACATACTAATCAAACCAAAGTAGGAGGCTACCCTTGTGATGATCTACCCCGGGTCTTCCACCCTCGATAAGCAATCTGCAATCACATTCTCAGAACCGGTAATATGGCGTATGTCTAGGTTGTATTCCTGCAACATTAATGACCACCTGGTCAGCCTCATATTCCGGTTATGGAATTGATTCAGGAACTTGAGGGGGTGATGGTCGGTGTAGATCACCACAACTGGTCCATAGGCTGGAACATACACCTCAAAGTGCCTGAGCGCTAGCACAATCGCCAGCCCCTTCTCAACTACTGAATAGTTCTTCTGCGCCGAGTTGAACTTTTTTGAGAAGAAACTGACTGGCTGCTCCAGCCCATCTTCATCTGATTGCATCAGAACGGCACCAGCCCCCACACCACTGGTATCAGTTGCCAGCTGGAATGGTCGGCTAAAGTCCGGGGCCCTGAGGATTGGGTGAGTACACAACAGGTGTTTTACTAGCAAAAAAGCCCTCTCACACTCAGGCGCCCACTTAAACTTTCTATCTTTGGCCAATAGGTCCGTCAGATGAGCCAGCACAGTAGAATAGCCCTTTATAAAGCGGCGGTAGTAACCAATCATGCCCAAAAACCTCATGATCTGCTTCTTGGTGGACGGCCTGGGGAAGTGGTTAATAGCCAATATCTTGTTCTGTGGGGGACACACCTGGCCCAAACCCACTATGAACCCCAGATACTGCACTGTAGCCCGCACAAAATCACACTTTCCCAGGTTGACCACCAAGTTTGCCTCGCTTAATTTCTTAAAAAGGGATTCTACATGTTCACAGTGGCTCTTGAAATCGTCATCGTAGATAATGACGTCGTCCAGGTACACGGTACAGTTCGGAATGTCAGCCACTAACTCGTTCATCAAGCTTTGGAAGGTCGCTGGTGCATTCTTTAGACCGTACGGCATGACATTACAACGATATGTAGCACCATCCACCACAAAACCACACACCTCTTTCGCCCGTTCAGACAAAGGCACCTGCCAGTAACCATTTCCCAGGTCCACCTTGGTCAAGAACTTGGCCCTGCCAATCTTGTCTACACAGTTATCGACCCGGGGAAGAGGATATGGGTTGGTGGGAGTCAAGCCGTTTAGCCTGCGGTAATCAACACAGAAGCGCACCTTGCCATCCGGCTTAGGTTGCAGCGTTACGGGAGATGTCCACTTTACCGCCCCATTCTCGATCAGTCCCTGTTGCAACATATACTCCAACTCCGCCCGGAGGGCCGGAAGTTTAATAGGGGGCACCCTATAGGGCACTGATTTGAAGGGTGGGTGGTCTCCGACGTCAACGTCGTGCACCTCATGAGTAGTGAGGCCTGGGTGTTCCGCAAATACAGTAGGGTATAAACAGAATAGGCCCTCGACAATCACACGGTGTTGCTCAGGTAGGTGTTGCAAAGCCTCATGAGCCGCCTGTCTCGTGTTTCCCGCCCACTGATCTGCAGAAACATGATAATCCCAGTTGTCATCCACCTGCGCATGACTGTCCTGTTCTCCTTCTCCACCTTGACTGCTGAAAGTCATCACGGGGACAGTGAGAGGCTCAGGTGGGCGCCTCACATACTCCTTCATCAGGTTGACATGACATAACTGATTCCTCTTACGCCTGTCTGGAGTGGCCACCAGGTAATCTAAGTCCGAGAGCTTCTCTGCTACCCTATAAGGACCAGCGTACTTTGCGGATAAGGGGTGACCTACAAGAGGGAGTAGTATCAACACCTCCTGACCCACGTGAAACTCCCTGAGTTTCACCTTGTGGTCGTACCTGTCCTTCATGAGGGCCTGAGAGCCTACCAGATTGCGGCCAGCCAACTCCAGACTACGCAACATTCGTTCTCTACTCTCAAGTTCGACAGCACCGTCACTACACTTTAGAACCTCCGGGTCTTCTAGCTGCAATTTGCGAATATCTGAGGGAGCTAGCCTGTCTAAGTGTTTGCGAAACAACTTATGCCCTCCCCCAACATCGAACTTTGCATCCCGTTGCTCTCTCCGTGTATGATGTTGCTGCCTCTGAGTCTCTTTAAGCCCTGCCTCTACACTCTCAGTGACAGGTAGTGGTGCTTCTGCAGACTCTCATAACGGTGCTAATACTGAGTCCCCGAGAAGCGCTGCTGGTACTAGACTCTCCACCGTATCAGCTTTCAGCACCTTCTCGTGACCGTTCCTCCGCTTATTTGAAGACTGTTGGTTAGGCTGTGACTCCCTGGATGCGAGAGATCTGGTTACAACACACGCCATTGGTTACACCTGACACTTCTCAACCCACTCCTGTTCCTCCCTACTCACGTCGGCCGGCTCCTCGGCATCGACTAAGGGTGAAACCTTAGAAGCAGGCACCGCAAAGTCATTGCCGAGAAGGAGGTCGACGCCCCCAACAGGCAATTTCTCCACGATTCCCACATCCAGTTCGCGAGTCACACCGTCAACTTCAAGCTCCATTCTAACAAGCGGGTATGACGTAGTTGCATTAACTCCCTGCACCACAACTATCCGCGCCGCATTTATGGGTCTACCAGTGAAATTCTTCAAGCGTGTCTGAGAGGCACCTGTGTCATGCAAAAGCTGTACCCCGTGCTTCTTGCCCCCCCACTTCACGCAGCCATGCCCTCTATGGTCGCAAAAGGCATCGCGGACAGGGTTCGAGCCTTCCGGATCCTTCTTCACTGGCGGTTCTCCATCCTCTGATCTTATGCCTCCAGCAAACACAGAAGACTTCTGGAACACCCCAATGCTGCGAGCCAATGACACAGCCGCCGTGGGAGGTCTGCTCGGACAAGCTTTTGCCATGTGCCCCTCTTTGTGACAGTGATAACACTCAAATTTCCCCTTGGACTTATACTGAGGTGTAAAAGTCCCCTGACCCTTCTTAAACGGGGCGGTGCTAGGTTTGTGATCAGTCTTAGTTACATTGCCTTTAAATTTATGTGTGTCCATATTCCGGGGAGGGGGAGGGGGAGGGTAACGCTCCTTAACGCCTACATCGTTTCTCTGTGCAGAGCCGCACCCCCGAATTAGTGACAACCGACGATCAGCCATCTCTGTTGCTTCTACGAGAGTTCTTGGGTTCTTCTCTTTAAGGTTTAACCTTTAATTAGCGGCTCACCACATAAGTCGAGTTAAATAAAGCTGGACTATGTGGCGGCGCTCGACATAACTCGAGTGGCAATTTCAGCACGTAATGTTGCTGAGAGAGAGAGACAAGTGGTGGCAGGAGAGTAGCGAGCGTATGACTGCTCCAGACCACCGCGGCGAACCTACTGACACGAATCTCACCTCCCTCCTACCTCTCTCACTCGCTATATAAGGAATTGTATGGGGAAAGTGCCTAATTACATGCTTTTTGCACTCGCGTTGCACGGTTATTGCAAGAAAACTAGCCATCATAAAAGGATCGTTATGGTGTCATTCGAAAGCTCTGTTTATGCCCTTTCAGGGATAGATACTTGTTTTACGTTCTGGGTCTTATTTAGGCATGAAAATGATCACGTAAACAGCCCTATTTTGGCTAAAAACACCCCGCTGGGCGGTACATATAAATAAACCGCATAGGCCGCTCTTAAGGTGTTAAAGTCAAGTCGCCGCCCGTACACTTATAAAACTGCTCTAGAAGCATCAACTGTTTCATCTCATCAAATGTAGTTGTCTTCTCTGATCTGAGCCAGTTTCCCATAGCGTCGGACAGGTCCCGGGCGTGCTCCAAGAAGGTACTGTCTCGCCCCTTAGTCACACCCCGGAACTTTAACCTATATGTCTTGGGTTGTAGCTCATATGCCCGCAGGACAGCCTCCTTGAGCTCCTCATAAACAACGCAGGACTCCAAAGGCAGTGCATCGTAAGCCTTGAGCCCCTTACCTACGAGTCTAGAGGACACAAGGGCCGCCCACTTAACTTCAGGCCACTGATGCTCCCGGCAATTCTTCTCAAATCTATTGAAAAACTCTGTGACACCAGACTCGTCAAATACAGGGACCAGTTTGAGAAGGTGCGACAGAGGCTGATCATGCGCACGGTTTCCAGTACCGAGTCGCTGTCCCGTCGCCTCAACACGAGACTTCTCTAAATCCATGTCGGCACGGTATCTTGTAGATTCTAGTTCAATCCTAAGCTCAGCTTCCCTCGTCTGTTGCTGCATCCTAGCCAGCTCTTTTCTCTCTTCTATCTTAGCTAGCTCTGTCTGCTGTTGACTCTGATGTTGCATCTTTGCCATCTCGAGCTGAAAGAGCATCTCCGGGGTCAAACCTTGAGGAGAAGGAGGAGATACAATGATGTTAGAAATACCCGGTGATCCCCCCAGGGGCAAACCACCCTGTCAGTCACTACCCACCTGCGGAAGCGTGCTCAGGGTCGGTACTCCAATAGGAGGATTGGGAGTCGAGTGAAGGGGAGGCTCGGCCAAAGGGCTCTGAGCACTCACCCTACCTCGTACGCCAGTCACCCCACCCAGCACACACGTCATCAGGTCATCCTTGGTCATGCCACTAGTACATACATGACCGATAGCTGCGGCTAAGCACTGGAGACCGTACCGATTCACACCTACCAACCGGTCGGAAGTAACAGGCCATTGTAAAAAATTCCTTGTATCCTCCTCACTGTTCACCAAGTTAACAACCTGCCCATGCTGCTGCTCCTCAGCTTCTACATCACGTACTGTGTCTTCATTCTGCACTGATCCGCTATAAGACATGATGCTCACTGAAGATTTTTCACTTTGATACACAAAAAAGAAGTACCCCAAACTCTTATACCACAATATTCACAATAACAAATTCTCGGAGACAGCTTAAGTGCTATATTACTTTGCTAAAAAATAATTCTTGCATGTCCTCAAAAATATTCCACAAAATCAACAAATGTTCACTGCCTAAACTGTGAGAATAATCTGCACAATAACCTGCAATTATATGTCAGTTCACCAAATCCTGAGCTAGGTCGCCATTTGTTACGATCGGGTCTCGTATAAATCAGTGGCTCTTATACATTGGACTAGACTGGCATAAATGCAACAACGGAAACGCTAGATCCAACCCCTGATATATAATCCCGTCGAACAAAGACCACATATACCCTCCAGAGTTATAGCTGCGATAGCGGGGTATCTTAACTCTCAGTATCTATGTGCTTCTACTATAGGCTGATGTTCTCTGAAACAGCCTATTACCTATAACATATGGTTGCTTAGTTATGGTACACAAGGAAAAGATAGGAATTACTGGCGATTGTGCTGTCGCTCAGGCACTTCGAGGTGTATGTTCCAGCCTATGGCCCAGTCGTGGTTATCTACACTGATCATCACCCTTTGAGATTCCTGAATCAATTTCACAATCGCAATATGAGACTGACCAGGTGGTCTTTGATGTTGCATTAGTATAAACTGGACATCCGTCATATTGCTGGATGTGACAATGTGATCGCGGATTGTTTATCAAGGGTGGATGATCAGTTGTAGGCTATCACAAGTGTGTGGGTTTGAGTGGAGGAAAATAGGCTGCCCTTATAGTGCAGCCGGGAAAAACATATTAATATATAAAAATCATATAAAAACTCTTTCTTTTGATATAGGTAATCGTATAAGTTTGTCATAGCCTATAGAGTTTGAGTAGTCCACGAACTATCAAACGGCTGAGCTGCTGTAAGCTCGCTCTGGGAGCATGATATTGTGTCTTTTTGCTATTGTTGGGAGGAGTTATAAAATATGTGTTTTTTTTTTATAATAAGATGTGTTTTGGTGATAAACTCAGCTTTGTTTTAGTGCCATACGGTCGCTGGGTGTGGGGGGCTTGATGGGGTTCTGTGTTTGTCAGATTTTAGCTCAGGGTTGAGCGAGTAAAATCTTGGGGGAGGTGTGACGCATGTCCACGTGTGAGCATGCTGTACAGAACGCCTAGTCATGCCCCACTCTCGCTAGGATCGTCAGGGCAGGAACTTTGGCTGTAGTCTATGTAGAGTTTCCTAACTTAGTTCGTGTGAGCCGTTGTACTATAAGTACTATGAATATGTATTTTGTTTTAATCTGAGTCAACGAGTTCTATTTTATATCATTAGTTATAAGTATTGTGTGTAAAACTTATTTGTAATGATGGGAAGAGAAACAGCCACAGTTAGGTGTCAGTGGGTACGCCAGGCAGGAGGTAGGCCTAACTCACTAGCACTCCTCCCTCCCTCAGTGCTAGGGGGAGCCTTTGTGTATCGCAGAGGAGAGAGAGAAATTACGTAATGGTTGTCAGTGGGCGGTCCTTAGTAGTTCACGTTGGGCTCACTAGAGGGCCGGGTATAAAAAGGGAAGTCTAGCCATTTTTTCATCAGAACTCATTAGGGAGAGCGACTTCTCATTTCCCTTGCTAACTATTTATATTCTTCTGACTGATGGGAACTTTCTCTACTACCTTACATTCTTATTTCCTCTTTTCCCTGCCCTGTTTAACTTCCATGGTCCCGTTGGTGCAGAGCTAGTCAGCCAACGTATTATCGCTTGAGTTCTCACAAGATACTTGCCTATTAGATAGCCTATTTTGGAAGGGTTGACTTAGAATAGGATTGATTTATGTTTGTTGCACTTGTATATGCATTTCCCTGTGTGTTATTATTATTATTCCTGTTTTCTGCTAGTCTAGGTAATGCTAGACTGGGGTAAGGCTTTTCTGTGTTACGAGTTGTTGTTTGATGCAGTGGTTAAGCGATAAACCTGCATATTCGTTTCGGTTCAGTGAAGCCTAGGTTGTCTTCGCGGCTGACTGTGTTGAGTTAATAATTTACAGTGCGTGAGGGCAAGAGCCTAACCACCCTGTATTTTATTAACAGTTTGTTTTTACTTTGTCAAGGAGCCGGGAGAAAACCAGATACAAGGAATCTGGATTTCTCAAAGTGCACTTGTTAGTTTTAACGTAATACTTTAAACAGTTGTGAGGACTTCGCTAGGCTACGAGCCGTTTTTGCTCAGTCACTGCTACCTTTTTGCCTACAGTACCCCAGCTAGACTTTACTCGATTAGTAGATACAGAATAGTATTGAAGCTTTCCTTATGTATGATATTGTTTATGCACTATTGATTTCATGTGTTGCAAGCTTGGCTACTTTAGTGATTAGTGGCCCACGAGCACAATCCGAGTAGGCTATTGCCGTTGCATTTGCGGAGTACTTCCTTTTAATGTTTGCCATTTACTATTGCATATTCTTTTAATTATTCTTATGCCAATTTAAGCCTTTAATAGTATTTAATTGCCAGTGTTTTTGCTTGAATTACTGTTCAAAATCCGATACGTACTTCTTACGAGCATCCGAGAAGCATCTAACTTTTTTCAGAAGATTCCTTGCTCGATGCTTAACACCTTACGAGCGGCCTATGCGGTTTATTTATGTGTACCGCACAGCGGGGTGTTTTAGCCAAAATAGGGCTGTTTACGTGATCATTTTCATGCCTAAATAAGACCCAGAACGTAAAACAAGTACCTATCCCTGAAAGGGCATAAACAGAGCTTTCGAATGACACCATAACGATCCTTGTATGATGGATAGTTTTCTTGCAATAACCGTGCAACGCGAGTGCAAAAAGCAGGTAATTCGGTACTTTCAGTACATAATTGAGTATGTAGCGAGTGAGAGAGGGAGGAGGGAGCTGAGATTTGTGTCAGTAGGTTCGCCGCGGTGGTCTGGAGCAGTCATACGCTCGCTAGTCTCCTGCCACCACTTGTCTCTCTCTCTCAGCCACATTACGTGCTGAAATTGCCACTCGACCTATGTCGAGCGCCGCCACATAGTCCAGCTTTATTTAACTCGACTTATGTTGCTCGCCGCTAATTAAGGGTTAATAAGGACTATTAATTAACGTAACGTAATAGTGCCGATCCGAAGTAGAGGGTGGTGGACTTCTTAAGTTCATAGTCAAGGGTGGATTACTTCGGCTTCGGCCAACACTATTCTTTGATGTTGTTGTTTCTTACTTCATTGTTTGATTGTTGACCAGACTAGATAATTCCTGTCTCTTTATTAGTCTGTTGTTGAACACTAGTACCGAGTTCTTGTATACCCCGTTATAGCAGATTGAACTCTGGAGGTTATTGGTGTTTTTTGTTCGGCTGGCAGTACTCAGGGGTTGGGATCGTGTGTTTCCGTTGTGGCAGCGAGCCGTATTCGAGTCCTGATTGAGAGCCCTTGTGTACCCGAGTGCCAGTTCGTAACAACAACAGCTTAAAGGGAAATTTCCACTTGAGGGACTTTTTTCTTGACCCCTTTCTCTCTCATGTTTAGCCCCATTGCTTTTGAGATTTTAAGACGTTCGCCCTAGTAGTTAGGACATTTTAAGACATTTTGCCCTATTTCTGTCAATTTTAAGGTCTTTCATGCCATTAACCCTCTGGCGCACCTATAGTTTCCAATCAAAGTTTTTCCCACTCCCAAAGTATATCTCAGCTCACTCAGAGCCAGTTTTGTGCCCGGCGATAATTTGTTTCTGTGACGTTTTTATCCACCAAAAAATCCTTGTATTTGGATTAATGAGATACCATCGGCTTCGTTATTGATTGAACTTGAAGATAAGCGAATACAAACATAAAATAAATACAAAACAACCACTTTGGGGCACTCCGAAATAAGAATTGTAAAAAAAAAAGTAAATACCTTATCTCCAACTCGCGCTAGCTCAAAATTTTGCCCGCACCATTTTTGATTTGCATACATATATGGAAGCGGAATTTAATGAGGATTCCACTGGTAACTTCAGAATTACTATAAACCAAATAGTTACTGAGATACACGAATAAACGTGAAAGTATCGAAACACAGACTCAGCTGTACTCTGCTCCCTTCCCTAAAGGTTCAACTGAGGGAGTTGCCAATTGTACCCGTTGAACTAGATGTAATACTTAATAACTCTGCCAAATATGACGCGCGTCAGACGAAAACTAAATTTTTGGCGAATATTTTTAAGTTTAATGACTCTTAACGAGTCATCGTGCGCCTAGGAAAAAAATACCTAATGACTCTGAACGAGTCATCGTGCGCCAAAGGGCTAAGGTGTCAATTTTGTCCTGGCGAGCGATAGCGAGCCTGTAATTTAACCCTTATTTAGCGGGGTCGGACTTAAATCCGATACGAGAAAATTGGACTAAATGGCGGGGTCGGACTTAAGTCCGTGGGCGTATTCCCGCCCTAATTTAGGTGGAAAGCGAAACTTGGTGGTCAGGCGGTGTACTACAAGGGCCCACCCACACATCCCCACTGTGTGACCGTGACTAAGTGACCCTCAAGCAGCCATAATGGAAGGTCAAGATTTGCCCGTGTTCGATTCGGTGGCCGCCATCCCTAGTGCGTCGCGCCACCCTACTAACCACGCCCGGCTTACCACCCAGGAACTAGATATCATGCTGACCTCTTGAGAACTTTCTAATAAGCTGTTGGATGAAACCGTCGAAGGTCTGGGTGAGAGTTTTGGTAGTGTGGATGACTCGGAAGACGAAAATAACCCGATCATAGGCTTTCACCCCAAGCATAATTTGCGTGGGGTGGATGTTGTGGTTGATATTGGACAGACCCTTGAGCAAATTGGAGACGTTCCTGACGAAGAACATACTGGTGTGGGTGTTGGTAAGTACAATTTATATTTTATAATTGCTTGAAAATGTGATTGCAAGCATTTTATCACCTTACGAGCGGCTGGTGGAGTATATTTCACTGTGCCGCTCAGCGGGTTTTTTTTTTTACCCTAAATGGGGTTGTTCCGTGCTCTTTTCATGCATAAACAAGACCCAGAGCATAATACAAGTATGTATCCTGAAAGTGCGTAAATTGAGCTTTCCAATGACACCCGAACCATCCTTTTACGATCACTGGTTGTCTTTCAACGATCGTAAAACACGAGTGCAAAAACCCTAAAATACGGTAATTTCCTTATATAATTCCCTGTGTGGCGAGCGGTCTGAGGTAATATATGCTCCTAATCACCACTCCGCTCTCTCTCAGAGCACATTACGTCCTCAAAATTGCACTCTACAAGAAATTTCCTTTGCATTTTATAGCGTATTATTTGCAGGCGTTCGTTAAATTTCTTACGGTAATACAAACAACGAAAGATTGAATATTTGTGCTTGGCATTATATGATTGTGGAGAACGGTTGTAGACCTACCGTATATATTATGTTTTCATATATATGATACATGTGTAACATTTTTATATTATCACGACTCTCTCTGTCTCTCTCTGTCTCACTCTCTTTGTTTGTACTCCTTTGTACTCTCTTTGTCTGATGTAGGCCAGGGCACGCCCCTAACTAATCTCTTCCCTCCCAGGGGAAATCACACCTAGCAGATGTTTTTGACCTCCCCTCTCTCTCTGTCTGTCTCTTCATCTCTGGGTCTACCTATACTGCATGTGACATTGAAATTGCTTGAGAGTTTGATTGCAAGCATTTTATAGCGTATTATTTGCAGGTGTTCGGTAAATTTCTCACGATAACCAGGGTGTATGGTACATTTCTCACGATAATACAAGAAACAACGAAGCTTGGCGAAGATTGTGGTCTACAATATACCATTTTATAATTGCATGTGACCTTGTAATTGCTTGAAAGTTTGATTGCAAGCATTTTATAGCGTATTATTTGCAGGCGTTCGGTAAATTTCTCACGATAACCAGGGTGTATGGTACATTTCTCACGATAATACAAGCAACAACGAAGCTTGGCGTAGATTGTGGTCTACAATATACCTTTTTATAATTGCATGTGACCTTGTAATTGCTTGAAAGTTTGATTGCAAGCATTTTATAGCGTATTATTTTCAGGCATTCAATAAATTTGATAAATATATCAAAATAAGTCCTGTGGGACTATGAAATAGCTATTATTGGACAAGGAAAATATTTTGTTCATCCCTCCACTGGAACATCAACAACAATGTCAACAACGTATCGCCGTCGGCAATCGTAAGATTC
This sequence comes from Paralithodes platypus, assembly GCA_032716605.1. NCBI lineage: Eukaryota > Metazoa > Arthropoda > Malacostraca > Decapoda > Lithodidae > Paralithodes > Paralithodes platypus. Next base: position 5,704,263 of record CM064508.1, on the reverse strand, counting down.
AGAGTCGTAAAGATTCCAGGACGAGCTCAATAGAAAATGAATGAATGAAATGAATGAGTGTGCAGTACTGCCAATACGTATAGCGACTTCCGCTAGATCTAGAGACCTTTACTTCGATCTAACAGCAATGACTTACACTAGCGGTTTTGTTTTTGAAATTTCAGAACAATTTCGAAGTGATATTATATGGATTTTGCCAATTCATATTTCTAGTGGTATTTATCATGTCTTACATCTAACAATATATGCTAGCGGATTTAACTTCAATTGGTAACCCTCCCGCTCGAGTCGGCTCCAAGAAAATCGATAATGGTGGCACTTTAGTAAACAGGTGATAAACAAACCCGCATGCGGATCGGTTTGGTGTATCGGTATTATGGTAAGTTGGCTACCTACTATTGTTTATACGATATAGTAAGTAATGATAAGTAAATTATTATATATTATATATAAAACAAAAACAAAATTCCTGCAAAGCAAGCGAAACAGAGAGAGAGAGAGAATGCAGAAACTGAACTGAAGAAAGAGTGAAAAAGATATAATAATACAGAAATATTACAAGCAAATAAATGAAATAGAGGGATTAGTTAGAGAAAATAATAATGAGAAATACATAATACGGATGAGGAAGAGGGGAAGCGAGCGAGCCAGAGAGAGAGAGAGAGAGAGAGAGAGACAGGAGGAGTGGGAGAGATTAGAGAAAATAGAGAGATTGCAAGCATTTTATAGCGTATTATTTGCAGGCGTTCAGTAAATTTCTTACGGTAATACAAACAATGAAAGATTGAATATTTGTGCTTGGCATTATATGATTGTGCGGAACAGATGTAGGCCTACCGTATATATTATTTTTTCATATATATATGATACATATGTAACATTGTTATATTATCACGACACTCTCTCTCTCTTGTCTCTTCCTCTCTGGGTTTACCTATTGCCTACATTTATAATTGCATGTGACCTTGAAATTGCTTGAGAGTTTGATTGCAAGCATTTTATAGCGTATTATTTGCAGGCGTTCAGTAAATTTCTTACGGTAATACAAACAACCAAACAACGAAAGATTGAATATTTGTGCTCCACATCCCTCATACGAAATACCATTCCCACCGTATAGAGAGAATACAGAAACTGAACTGAAGAAAGAGTGAAAAAGATATAATAATACAGAAATATTACAAGCAAATAAATGAAATAGAGGGATTAGTTAGAGAAAATAATAATGAGAAATACATATACGGATGAGGAAGAGAGAAAGGGAGAGAGAAAGAAAGAGAGAGAGAGAGCGAGAGAGAGAGAGAGAGAGAGAGAGATAGAGAGAGAGAGAGAGAGAGAAAATACAGAAATAAGGAGAAATAAGAGAAAAATAAGACCGATTACCAAAGGAATAGTAGACGCGCGAGAGGCCGAAGTCAGGCCAAAGCGAACCCAACCGAACGCGCCCGGGAAATAGACCAAAAAGTACCTCCTCTTCCTCACCTCTTCCCACCCTCCACACTCATTTATAACATCCATTCATAGACTTATATGGGGAGACAAAGAGTTGCTCTTTCCAAAAATGATCGTTTCGTTCGCATTGGAGCCATAGTAACGGCACTAGGGCGAGTGAAATTGAGCGAATATATCGGGATTATACCCGCTGAGCAGTACAGTGTAAAATACCTTACCACCCGCTAAATAAGGGTTAAGAGCAACCGGCCTCTGGCCGGGAATTTTTTTTACCGAAAAATTGTACAAATTTATCTTGAAAGGGGGTCTGAATACAAATAGACACCTGGATGGACCGAAGTGTTCTATTATCGCCTAACTAATGGGATAAAATGTCTGAACATCTTTAAAAAATGGAGAATACATAGGAGAAATCCAAAAAGAGACATCGAGACATGAGACACGGAGATAACAAAGGAGTACAAAGGAGTACAAAGGAAATCAAGCAACAATAGGTCTAGTGACCCTTTTAGGCTGCTTGTCCTCCAAAACACTGAGGATCAAGTGTCCAAACAGTGGTTTAGAGTGGGTAAGGGAACATTGGAAAGGGAACTAATGTCCGTGGCAGGATTAGGAAGTTAGCAGGGGAGAGAGGGGTTAGTAACTGAGGGCAGGATAAAACAAAGTTATTCATTTACAAACGCAGTCAGTCGCGGGTTTGATGCGAGATATTTTTCTAGGCGAAGTTTAACCCTTTCGTTGCGGGTGACGTTCTGGAACGTCCTGGCAAGTTACAGCAATTTCCAGGTTTTAAAAGCCTGTAAAAACCGTAAAAATCGAGTGTCAGTGGGCGGGAGCGTGAGGGGCCCACCTCCGTTCCTCAGAGCAGCGAGCGGCCCACTGAGGTTGACTGTGTCTCGCGTGGGTCTCTCTCTCTCTCTCACAACAGTGTAGCCAAACGAGCGAGTGCTACCAAATAGCGGGTTTCCCGCGTTTCACTGGCACCGCTGCGGGTGAACCAGACCACCTACGGGGCCCGTTCTGGTCTCATTTTGAAGCTATTTTCGCCTAGTTTTGGTAGAATACAGTTCATTTAATGCAGATGCTTGATTTATCGTTCAGGAGTGCCTGAATATGCCCTAAATAGCCCAAACATAGCCGTAGCCAATGGGTTAAATGATTCAACGGTGCTGCAGTCTATAACATCTCGGGGAAGCCCATTCCATAAGTTTAGGTTCGTGTGAGTTAAAAGATTTACCAATAATTTTGCACCCGTTTCCCCGCGTGTATTTAGATTGGTCGATAGTAAAGTACTTACTACAGTTCATATTGTCGATGCCTTTGATGATTTTGAACACTTGAATTAAGTCGCCTCTTAATCTGCGCTGGGTTAAAGGAAATATATTTAGTTCTCTAAGACGCTCCTTGTATGGTTTGTTCTTTAGGCTAGGTATCATTTTGGTAACTCGACGTTGAACTCGTTCTGGCTTGTCTATATCTTTTTGGTAATAAGGGCACCAGGATTGAATGTAGTATTCCAGAAGAGGGCGGACTAAGGAATTGTAAAGGGTTAGGATAACGTCTTTGGATTTATGCTCAAATGACCTGCCTATAAAGCCAATTATTTTGTTTGCCTTCTTAACAACTTCTGAACATTGTTGACTCATTTTTAGGTTACTCGATATTGTTACTCCCAGATCAGTTTCTCTGTTTACATTCTTAAGCTGAGTGCCATTCATCAAATAGTTTGCTTTTCATTTTGGTATCCGATATGTAGTACTTTACATTTATCCGCATTGAAACTCATTTGCCAAATTTGGGCCCAACATGACAACTTATCTATATTGTGTTGCATATCGTCAACTTGTTCTTTTGAGAGTACGCTATTTGCAATTTTTGTATCGTCAGCAAATTTTGAGATTGTACAGGTGAGACCCTCATCTATGTCGTTGATGTAAATTAGAAAGAGAATTGGTCCTAGTACCGATCCCTGGAGTACCCCGCTACTTACATTGGTCCCTTTAGATGCCTTACCGCTTATGACTACTCTTTGCTTTCTGTCGCTGAGCCAATTTTCTATACATTTCAACACACCGTCTTGTATTCCATGCGCTTTTAGTTTTAGCAGTAAAAGTATGTGGAGAACTTTGTCAAAGGCCTATTGAAAATCAAGGAATATAATATCTACATCATAGAGGTTGAGGATATCGTGGAAGAAGTCTAAGAAAGAATAATACATATATTCGTTCGGGAAATTATACATACACCTTATACGTAAATTCCAGTGAACACTTATTCAGATCTTGTTGTATGTAGTATTATTAGCTGGGTACGTGATTGCATATTATAAGTTGTTCACAGAGTGTTTTACGATTCAGTCTCTTAGTTTGACTATTATTCTTATTACACCTCATGATTTAAAATTCATGTTAAGCACTGTAGGAGTTAATAATAAACTCCTAACGTTCACATTGCATTAACTTCTCATCCGGTGAGAATCTCAGTCACACATACTGACTATTGTATTTATTTAACATATTTGTGAATTTATATTTATTATTGTGACTCTTTGAGTTATTTAACCCTTCCCGCCCGGGCTGCCTTACTTAATGACGGAGGCCGTATCCGGGCGATTTGGCTGAAAACACAACATACGTTAACTAAGGCTAATCTCGCTTAATATACTACCTACATTAATCAAACATATGTCAAAATGGGGGCCTTACCTTGCCGCGTAGAATGGCGTTGAGTAGAGCTTTCTAGCTCAACTGGTTCCGGAGTGATGGTGATGGAAGTGGAGGTAACTTTTGCCGCCTATTTACCTCGCCGCGTCCGAACACTCAACCGCGGCCCAGGCTACGACGAACGTTTTGACTCGTCGCTCTACCTTGAATTATGGCGGGAAGCGATTTTTTAGTGTTTTATTGTTTATTATGCCATATATTATTGTTATTATGTTATTTCCACTCAATAAAGTTATTTTTCTGAAGTAATTTGTGTCTCTGTCACTTATACTTAGTTTTATTGTTATTATTATAGTAGTTATGATTATTTATACTGGACTATGGTCATTGATAGTGTTATTTTCACTTATTTATTGTTAGGAATATATATTTTTGTGTCACTTTCACTTGTTCATATTGTTCTGAAGGCACTTATTATTACTTATGTGTGTCTCTTTCACTTATACTTAGTTTTATTATTAGTATAGTGTCAATTTCACTGGACTATGGTAATTGCTAGTGTCATTTTCACTTATTTATTGTTAGGAATATATATTTTAGTGTCACTTTCACTTGTTCATATTGTTCTGAAGGCACTTATTATTACGTATGTGTGTCTCTTTCACTTATACTTAGTTATATTATTATTATTATTATTGAGTGTCACTATCACTGTCACTTACACTTCAATAGTTTGTCATAGTGTGGAAATCATTGAAGCAGGTGCCAGCACACAGTCCCACCTGACAATCGAGGCATTGCCAAGTGCTTTTTGTGGGTTTGCGGGGTCGTCGAGTTGTGCGGCTGCACACATAGCACCTCTTCTGCATTCTTATTCTGCTGTTAGGACCCTGGAAAGGAAGGGCGACGAGCTGGTACTTTCTGAAGAACTCGGCACACCCTGTTCTGTGCAGCATGCCTGGTCCTTGTACTGGCCTCCCTGGTGTACCCGCATGTTTACCCAGGAGCTCAAGTATCAGCTGCTTTTGGAAGGTCCGCAGGCTCTTGTACTTCATGACTGGAGTCCTCACACGGTAGATGTTGTACGCGTTGAGGACAGACATATCTAATGTATGCAGGACAAACTTCTTGTACCACCTGCAAGATGTTCATAGGCAGTCTATGAAGCCCATCTGCATGTCGTACTTGTCAACGAGGCGCATGTTGACATTATAGACCAGGACAGCAGCTGGTTTCGTGATAGGGTTCTTCGTTCTTCGGTCCACCTTCCCTGTGGCGACCATCCCTGCTTTGTGGCATGTGGAGAGGAGGTTGACCTTGCGCTGGTCATGCCAGTGGATGGAGAGGATGGGGCCACTCTTCTTATGGAAGATGTCCGTCTTCTTAATCTTGGTTGTGTTACGATCCAGGTTCTCAAAGACACAGGGCTCTTCAACATTGGACTAGATAATGGCAAAATGCAACAACGGTAACACTAGATCCAACCCCTGCCTTAAACACTGGAAAACAAAACACCATTACCGCCCTGAGTCGTGCCTGGACAACGAGGTATCCTATGACTCGGTAACTGGTGCACACACACTAGGCTGACGCTCGATGAAACAGCCTATTCTCAAACAGTAAAAGATTACTCGATTAGGTTACACAAAGAAAAGATAGTTAACGTGATTAATTAACGTTACAGTAGATACTCAAATAACTGGCACTCCTGTATTAAAGAAAGTGCAATGCTAGTCCTGCAACATCAACTGGAAACTTCTGAAATAAGTCTGATGCTGGGAAGATGTTCGTAAAAAATCTTGAACAATTATAATGCAGAATACGGGTCACAATAAATACTAGGACATATAGTAATAATAGGCAGGCGAATAATAAAGGCTGCGCAAAGGTAGTAATGCTCGACAACTAAAGAAATGCTTCGTGACACAACACAACAGCCTACTAGGGTTGTGCAACTCAACAACAACCTCGGCTCAAAAGTGCAGTGAATAATAATGTTGCATACATATAATAATGGGGGCTTATCTCTAACCAGTGTCTGCTCAGTTAATAAAGTCTAGCTGGGGTATCAAGGCAGGGCAACAATGGGCGAGCATGCGGCTCGTAGCCAAACGTTGTCCGAAGGTGGTATAATGAAGATTACGTTATATGACGGGGATGCTCTCTTGATAAATCTAGGTCTCTAGTACCTAGTTCTATCCTGGCGATCCCTTAGAAGTCAACACAAAGAGGCAGCACTATGTTGTGAGGGATAGGCTATGGCCCTCTCACACCACAGCGCTGTGCTCGCAAAGTAAACCCACCCGAAGACAACTTAGGCTCCCACAGTACCTGTCGATGTCGTGCAGGGCTTAGCTAACACTGCACACATCGGAGACAACGACACAGTAACCCTACCCCTAGTCTAGCTTTAGATAACCAAGCAGAATCACTCAACACCTTGCCAGGGAGACATATACCGGTCTACAACCTTCCCGAGAGAGGACACATACGGAAAAGTCCGTCTCTCCAAACCTCAATAAAGCATAATACCTCCTTAATCTAATACATGGAAATATCTGAGAGCTTCGCGTACAATACGACTGGCCGACGGTGAACGTCTATGCTGAAACCAGAAGGAATGTTGAGTTTAATAAAGATTAGAGAATGAGAAAGGAGAAGTCGAGAGAGAGAAATTGTATGCAAAGTGGCGAGTATGGGGGACAGAATTGCAAAGGATGTAGGCGATACGCGTGTCAGGCAAGCTCTGAGCTGGTAAAGAACATGAGGCCGCGATGGGAAGGGACTAGTTGACCACCCGGCCGCCAACGCCGTCAGCGCCCAAGCGAGCCGCGTCATAGCTCACCCCGCTGCCAGGTGTACTCCCTCACCCTCTCTCGCTCGCCTCCCACACAAGCAACATTTATATTATAGCGAATATAAAATATAAGGCGCGGTCACAGACCAAAACAAAGACCATTTCTAGAGTGTCTGTGGCAACACGACACTAATTAAATAAAGCAGATCATTCTAGGACAACTGTAGCCCATCCCCCCATCCTGGCGAGCGCTAGCGAACTGCAATGCCCCACGCAACCATTCTGCTAACGCCGGGAGGCGTCACAGTTGGGTAGGCTGGCATGCCCTTCCTCTTCCCCTTCACTGTGCCGACAGTTCCGGTCTTGCGGTCATGGAGGTACTTGGCGAGGATAGGCGACGTGTAATAATTGTCGGTATAGAGGATGTGGTTGTCATGGAAGTACCTCTCCATCATCCTCTTTACTACAGCGCCGCCAAAACCAATGAGGGGGGTCAATCTGCACTTCACCACCCTTGCCGCTGTAGACTATAAAGTCGAGCACATATCCCGTCTTGCAGTCGCAGAGGACGAAGAGCTTGATACCGAAGAGGTGTCTCTTGGACGGGATATACTGTCGGAAGTGCAGCTTACCACGGAACAGGACCAGAGACTCGTCGATGCACAGCTTCTGAAAAGGAATCAGGTAGGTGGAAAACCGATGACGTATCATGTAATACAGTTGCCTGATCTTCCAGAGTGTGTCGGGCTCATGGACATGCATGTTATTAGTCAGGTGGAAATATGAGAGGATGTCGAAGTACCTATCCCTTGACATGTATTTGCCAAATGCTGGAGTCGTTGTGAGGTCGCCAGTTATCCAGTAGTCGGCCAGAACGTGCTTCTTTATGTGTGTCATCAGCATTGTGAGTGCCAAGAACACATATAATTCTGCCACAGTGAGAGCTCTCCATGCCACCATCTTGGCACTGGTCTTCCTCCCAAGAAAGTTTGAACAGATAGCCTGGTGGTTATTTGTCTCTTTGACAAGGTATTCCATGACTTCACAGAAAAGTTCACTGGGGGTGGCATTTGGGCCACAGGGATATGCTGGTGACACCCCGGAACCCTGTTGTACCTCGTCAAAGGCAGGACAATCTGGCTCAAAATCCGCCCCTTCTGTCCACACAAACATGTCAGCTGCTCGAGGACGAGGATGTGCAGCTGCAGCAGGCACACGCCCTGGACGCCCTGGCACACGCCCATGCCCACGCCCAGGCCCAGGGGCAGCGGCGTCGGCAGGCTGACCACGTCCACGATCTCGCCCTTTTACTCTTCTCTTCCTCTTCCTCTTCGTGTTCCTCTTCCTCTTTCTGAGGCGACGTCAGGTCATCTGGGGCAATGTTGGGGTCGTCAGCATCCTCTTCAGGAGACAACTCTGGTGAAGAATAGACCGGGCTTCGACGGCGTGGGACTGCGGGAGGTTGAGCAATGGGAGCCTAAGCCTCGGGAGTTGGGCTCCTTTTGCGGCTAGCCGTGGACTTTTCCGCAGAAAATAATGACCTACGATGCGGGGCCTGTGGTGGCACACTGTGGGAGGCCAATGACGCACTTGTAGAGGCCCTTTGGTCATCCTGAGGGACAGATGAAGCCGAGGGCTGTGGGTGGCCCTCCCGTCGTCGGGACAAAGGAATGTGGGTGGTTGCTAGGCCTGGGTCGGCGTCACTTTCACTATCTACGCCTTTCCTCACTTTTTCTGCCTCCCTGTGTGCTTTCTTGGCTGCACTTCTCACTAAAGACTGTTTATAGAAGTATTTACCCACTTTCAAGGGTGTACGGGCAGGCAAAGGGGAAGGTACTGGGGTAGGGCTAGGGCTAGGCCTACCCTGACCTACGAAACTAGGCGAAGGGGTTGGCTCTAGCACACTTGGTACTTCAATAGCACCTTCTTCCACCACTTCCACATCAGGATCATCACTACTATCACCCCCCTCAAATAAATCCACATTGTCATCATCACCAAATCCCACAAAATCGCCAACTTCGCTTCCACTTCTACCCTGAATATAGAGGTTTTTGTCCACAGAGCTTTCACCACTGCTCAAATCCGGGTTGAAAAGTTCACGGTGTATTGCACTCTCACTTAGCAAACGTTTCACTTTCCTTAGTTTCTTTTTCTTCTCGGTTGGCAGAGGCGTAGATGTTGCAAGCGGGTTAGCACTGGGACGCGCGGGAGATTGCACAGTATCGGACGCGTCGGAATTCATTTTTTTGCTATAGCTCGCAATGGCGGCAACGTAGGAACTGATAAGAGTGGTAGTTGAGGCTTGGTGGCGCTACGATCGCCCACGCAAAGTAAAATTTGCCCGCGCTAAATTTAAAGCGCGCTTTAACCCTTAAAAAGCGGCTCACCACATAAGTCGAGTTAAATAAAGCTGGACTATGTGGCGGCGCTCGACATAACTCGAGTGGCAATTTCAGCACGTAATGTTGCTGAGAGAGAGAGACAAGTGGTGGCAGGAGAGTAGCGAGTGTATGACTGCTCCAGACCACCGCGGCGAACCTACTGACACGAATCTCACCTCCCTCCTACCTCTCTCACTCGCTATATACGGAATTGTATCGGGAAAGTGGCTAATTACCTGCTTTTTGCACTCGTGTTGCACGGTTATTGCAAGAAAACTAGCCATCATAAAAGGATCGTTATGGTGTCATTCGAAAGCTCTGTTTATGCCCTTTCATGGATAGATACTTGTTTTACGTTCTGGGTCTTATTTAGGCATGAAAATGATCACGTAAACAGCCCTATTTTGGCTAAAAACACCCCGCTGGGCGGTACATATAAATAAACCGCATAGGCCGCTCGTAAAGGGTTAAAGCACATGCCTTAGGTAAGGACGGCCGGGTAGCTGCCCTTCTGCCGAGCTGTCCTTACCTAAGGCAGCCCGGGTAGGAAGGGTTAAGTTTAATCTCCTGTCCATGTTTAATTAACGTAAAAGTTATTCATCCATCATTTAGTATATTATTTTCTATAAACCCTCAGTTCTGTGCGTATGCCTTTGCAGTAACTTGTATCTACCTTTATTGGCAAGCTACCGCGCGGTTGCCAGTTTACCATCAGGATACTATTTATTGTTTTGAGACTAACATCTCTGTGTCTACTTATTTTGTGATTATTATAGTGACATTTTATTTATTCATATGTACTATGTATGATCTTATTTTGTATATTCCTGAAGTTCTATTATTATACGATTACTTCTATACATTTCATTATTTGTGTATGTTTGATTACAAAGCTCATGACTATATATATGAGACTAGATTATATTATTTATCTGATATATGGTTGTACCCTAGCTGTTAAGGAAAAAAACGTGTGAACCTCAATTGTGTATTCTGTGTCCATTGTTTATGATTGTTGTGTAAATTATAATATTGAAGTGAGTTGTGTACCAGTTCAATATCTTTAGTTCTCATCCTTTCCTAAGGGGGAAAAAGGAACTACTATAAAGCACGTTAAATTATAACGTCGCATAACATAAACATATACTGATAAAGAGAGAGAGAAAGAGAGAGAGAGAGAGAGAGAGAGAGAGAGAGAGAGAGAGAGAGAGAGAGAGAGATAAACAACCCCATTGAGAGATAGCACAGATTACATGGTACTTTATTACACCCAGATACGTGACCAACATACCAGTAGTGTCTACCATGTTTCTTGTCGTAAAACTACAGAACCAGGTATATATTAATTGTGTGGTTATTGTTTAAACAAAATTGTAAACATTATCTATTTGTTGAACTATTATTTGTTATCAAGTATATTTAGCCAAAAACCAAGTTAAAATATTCTCTACATTATCGGTTGATTGTATGTGTTAGTTTTCCTTTTTTGTTCTCCCTTAAACAAGTTTATCCCTCTCTACCCTCAGTGTTTCTCATATGTTTTACTTTTCTCTTGAATTTATACTTTTCTCTATATTTTTCGAGAATTTTTTCAATTGCTTTCAACTTCATTTCTCTTCCTCTTGACTATATTTCTTTCTCTCTTATACTCCTTCTCTCGTCCCCCTCTTCCTTCCTCTTCCGAGAGACAAATAAAACTGACACACTGGCAAAGCCTTTCAGCGAATACATTTCTCGCCTCTTTGCTCATGCCACTTTCAATATGGTTCATACTTACCAGTGGTGAGCGCTTCACACACATCTGCAAGCACACGCACGAGAAACCCCCCCCCCGCCTCTCTTTTTCTCTCTCTCTCTCTCTCTCTCTCTCTCTCTCTCTCTCTCTCTCTCTCTTCTTAAAACACCATCCTCTGTTTTTTTACATCAAAATAGTCCTTGGAAAATATTAGTAGCACCAAAACTCATTCTTCCCTTCTTTAAAATCTTCATAATAATAATACTATCGCAAGATTCTCCTTTCTGTTGACAAATGTATGTCACCTTGGTAAAGCTGATAGCGTCAGGGATGGAAATATAAAGGATAGTTAGGGAATCAATTTTGTACAACAGTGTGATGTGTTGGTGTAGAATATGGGAGAGGCAAAGGTAGTGGGGAGGTGAGAGGTAGTGGGGAGGTGAGAGGGAGTGGGGAGGTGAGAGGGAGTCGGTAGGTAAGAGGGAGTGGGAAGGTGATAAGGAGTATGGGGAGGTGATAGGGAGTGGAGAGGTGATAGGGAGTGAGAAGGTGATAGGGAGTATGAGGAGGTGAGAGGGAGTGGGGAGGTGAGAGGGAGTGGGTAGGTAAGGGGGAGTGGGGAGGTGATAGGGAGTGGGAAGGTGATAGGGAGTATGGGGAGGTGAGAGGGAGTGGAGTGGTGATAGGGAGTGAGAAGGTGATAGGGAGTATGGGGAGGTGAGAGGGAGTAGGGAGGTGAGAGGGAGTGGGGAGGTGAGAGGGAGTGGGGAGGTGAGAGGGAGTGGGTAGGTAAGAGGGAGTGGGGAGGTGATAGGGAGTGGGAAGGTGATAGGGAGTATGGGGAGGTGAGAGGGAGTGGAGTGGTGATAGGGAGTGAGAAGGTGATAGGGAGTATGGGGAGGTGAGAGGGAGTGGGGAGGTGAAAGGGAGTGGGGAGGTAATAGGGAGTGAGAAAGTGATAGGGAGTACGGAGAGGTGAGCGGGAGTGGGGAGGAGAGAGGTGATAGAGAATAGGGTAATGAGAGGGAGTGTGTAAACAAAAAATATAAATTGTATAGAAATAGTGGTGAAATTGGAATTTAAGATTAGCTTCATTGGCAGAATAATACAATTGTGGTAGTAAGAGATAAAGGGAATTTGAGTAGAGATGTATGCAGGTACATACCCCATAGCTGGGGGTGGCCGACCCGTGACAGAGGCCAAACAGAAACATCTGAAGTTCCAATTCTTAGAAAACATTGATTGAATGAATGGATTGAATTATTTAATTGGAATAGTGAATTGAACGAATGAAGTGAATATATGAATTAGGAGAAAAGGGAGTGTTAGGAGTGACAAACATGAGTGAGAGTCTGGCTGTTTCATGCAGGCAGAAAGTATTGATATTTTATGGAGGAGGCAAAGCCGTGAATTTAGGGGAAAGTAGAGACTCAAAATATATTAATTTAAGGAAAGTAAAACAGAGTTGGGGTTAAGATGCACTGAAGGCAAAACGATAGAAAAATACGTAGAAAGTGATAAAATGGAGGAAAGGTGAAGGACAAAAATAGTTATATTATGATAAGAGGGAGATCATACTCAGGCCGGAGAGGGACCAAGAGAAGAGGTCACCTGCCACATATGTTACACCAGTCTGACACCTGGTGGGCAAGTCAGGAAGAAGAAGACAACCGACAGACAATAGCAGTGGAAATTAGTGCACGGTAAACGGGAAGGAAACATCATCTTTTTCAAAGGGGTACAAATATGGTAAGATAATTTGAGAGATGTTTCCCTACTCCTAAATTAGGAACTAAATATTCATGGGTAGGTATGACAAGGTCGATAATGTTATTTTCACGTGTTCCTTCCTTTTATAATCGCTTAGAAGAATACACTTATCCGAAAAAGTTTTATTTAGCATCTCGTAAAATCGTACATTATTGCTTTCTTTGTAGCTAGGTGGTCTGTAAGCTGTTGTAATATGAATCTTCGATTTATTGATATTAATTCGGGCACACACAATTTCTAGATTACTAGGGGGGAGGGGGATTTATTTTCTGGCATAATATTAGATGATAATTATATACATCCCTACACCACTGCCTTTCTTTCCATTCGTACGGTCTTTATGAATACAATTGTAACCATTAATATTGTATTCTGAAATTAGGTCTTTGTTATTTAAATAAATATGAGTTTCGGTGATGCATATAATGTCACCTTGGTCAGTTAATAATATACACGGTGTATTGATCTTATTTCTAATAAAGCAGGCATTGAAAGAAATTACCTCTTTTGAATTTACATCCCTTTTGTGTTTAAATACTTGACCGGAATCTTAGCCGAGGGTTTGGCGATCTTCGACGAGATCATTGGAAGGTAATCCTCGGTAGAATGTTCTGATTTGGTTTTCGAGGGGGGCTAGTGAGGGTGCAGCAGGGAGGTTATCCTTGCTAATAATGGAATTATTGTTGATCTGGGAGGAATTTACTGGGGTTGTAGTTTTACGGGTCATAGGAGTGGTGAGGTGAGGGGAGGAGGACACAGTTGGACCATGTCAGTACTCTGATGTGTGAATTGTCAACTCAATATTATCAGTTATGTGTTGTTTTTCATAACCACCATAAACTGCCTACTAAAATATTTCACTCATATATATGGTTAGAAAATTGGCTCAGCGACAGAAAGCAAAGAGTAGTAATAAACGGTAAGGCATCTAAAATGATGGACCAATGTAAGTAGAGGAGTACCCCAGGGATCGGTAATAGGACCAATTATCTTTCTAATTTACATCAACGACATAGATGAGGGTCTCACCTGTACAATCTCAATATTTGCTGATGATACAAACATTGCAAATAGCGTACTCTCAAAAGAACAAGTTGACGATGTGCAACACAATCTAGATAAGTTGTCATGTTGGGCCCAAATTTGGCAAATGAGTTTCAATGCAGATAAATGTAAAGTACTACATATCGGATACCTAAATGAGAAAGCAAACTATTCGATGAATGGCACTCAGCTTAACGCCTTACGAGCGGGCCCGTCAGTAACTTCTACTACCTGCCAAGCGGGTGGTTTTACCATAAATGAGCTTATTTCCGTGCTCTTTTTCATGCATAAACAAGAGCCAGAGCGTAATACAATTATGTATCCCTGAAAGGGCGATAATTGAGCTTTCCAATGACACCAGAACCATTTTTCTACGACCACGCGTTCTCTTGCAAGGATCGTGCAAGGCGAAGGAAAAATCTCTAAAATACGGTAATTTCCTTACATAATTCCCTGTGTAGCGAGGCAGTGAGTGTGGGTGTGTGTGGAGTAGGGCCCAGTGCTGGCGCGGGAGCCGTGCCGAACGGTCAGAGCTGACCTACGCTCCTCCCACCGCTCGTCTCTCTCTCAGAGCCAAATATTGCTCAGAATTGCACACCGCCTTAAGTCAGTCCCCGCCACATAGTCCTTTCTTCTATAGACCGACTTAAGTCCGGCCCCGTTAGACAAAGGTTAAGAATGTAAACAGAGAAACCGATCTGGGAGTAACAATTTCGAGTAACCTAAAACCGAGTCAACAATGTTCAGATGTTGTTAACACTCTCCGACTCATTTGACGCGATTGCGTCATATGGAGGTAGGGCCTAAAAACTCATATGACGCGATCGCGTCATATGAACTTATTATACTCCCCAGAAATAAGTTTATGATGCTTTTGGGCCGTTTTTTTGGCAGGTAAGTTAGGTAAGTTAGATCTACATGTGGAAATATCTAGCAATCCCGTGGCGTCTCTCTGAGGGCCCCGCGGGTGATGAAGAGGCCAGTCTTCACTCAGCAGTCAAGCTCCTAGGTGGGTCTGTCAGGCCCTTTAAACCGAGGGGCCTCCATTTTGCCCAGCCTGGGTGGTATTTCCACCCTAATATAACCCAAACGAAGTGCATATATCGTTGGGTTATCGATGGATATTGTGTTTGTGTAGTTTAGGGAATTATACATGGAGCGTCATAGAGAATTAAATCTATTTCCTTTCCCCAGCGTAGATTAAGAGGCAACTTAATTCAAGTGTTCAAAATCATCAAAGGCATCGACAATATGAACTGTAGTAAGTACTTTACTATCGACCAATCAAATTGCATGCGGGGAAACGGTTGCAAAATTATTGGTAAATCTTTTAACTCACACAAATCTATACATTTCTTCTTCAACCGTGTTGTTAACTTATGGAATGGGCTTCCCCGAGACGTTATAGACTGCAGCACCGTTGATTCATTTAAACTTCGCATAGTCAAATATCTCGCATCAAACCCGCGACTGACTGCGTTTTTAAATAAATAACTTTATTTTATCCCCCCCCCCCCTCCCCAGTTACTAACCCATCTGTCCCCTACTAACTTCCTACTCCTGTCACAGACATTAGTTCCAGGGCAGTAATTCCCTTTCCAATGTTCCCTTACCCACTCTAAACCACTGTTTGGACACTTGATCCTCAGTGTTTTGGAGGACAAGCAGCCTAGAAGAGTCACTATACCTGTTGTTGCTTGATTTCCTTTGTACTCCTTTGTACTCACCTCTTTTGCCTGATAGATGAACACCATCCCTCTTGTGTGTCAGGGAACTAGCACCGCTACTAATTTAAAGTAGGTTCTAGTGCGGCTATGAAGCTATCCTTATTTATATAATTTGAATCACCAAGATACCCTTTCTAACCAATAGGACAATACAGGTATAATTATAAACTCAGACATAAGAATGCTAGTATATTTACATATATTTACAAAGGAACAAAGATGATGACTGCATAGGTTAGGATTCTGATACGTAGCCCAATCAATTATTATGTTCCTTCCAACAACCAACTATACTCCTAAAATCGATTAATGAAATTTACAAAAACATGTGGCAGTCCGTGGATTCGAACCCAGGACGCTCACACCGAAAATCAACAACTTACGCATCACACCACGAAGACAGTTAAAGGATGGTGAACACTGCCTACGATTTATTATGCAACTTCGAATCCTGCATATCAATCTAAGCATGTACACACATCCCAACTGCAACTCACGTAGGCTATGCATATGTGAATTGAAAGAGCAATTAATGGGGCCTTAACCACTTAGGGAAGTCCTCTCGATAAATTACTCCTGAACCAATATCAATTATTATGTTCCTTCCAACAACCAACAATACTCCTAAAATCGATTTATGAAATTTACAAACACATGTGGCAGTCCGTTGATTCGAACCCAGGACGCTCACACCGAAAATCAACACCTTATGCATCACACCACGAAGACAGTTAAAGGATGGTGGACACTGCCTACGATTTATTATGAAACAGCTTATGAAAGACCTATCCAAGGTAACACTAATTTATATAAATGGGCGCTTAGCACAACTCCACACCAAAACTCTGATAACTCTACTGGTCCTTGTATCACCACATTTCTTCACGGGACCATGGGATTAATAAAAGTCTGTATGGGTCTTCCAAGATAGAGTGGTCGGTCAGGACACGCAGGTAACTACACGACGGTATCACCACTGGCCACCACAGAGGACCACGGGCCACCTTGGGAAGATCACCAGCCACCACAGAAGACCAGGGGCCACCACGGGAAGATCACTGGCCACAGTCACCGTCCATCACTGGCCACCACAGAGGACCAGCGGCCATCACAGGAAGATCACTGGCCACAGTCACTGTCCATCACTGGCCACCACAGAGGACCAGGGGCCATCACAGGAAGATCACTGGCCACAGTCACTGTCCATCACTGGCCACCACAGAGGACCATGGGCCATCACAGGAAGAGCACTGGCCACAATCACTGTCCATCACTGGCCACCACAGAGGACCAGGGCCATCACGGGAAGATCACTAGCCACAGTCACAGTCACCAGTCCCGGACCCAAAACCCAGCGTCCACATCGCCAACCTAGTACACTGGGGTACTGAGGTGCTGCCTGCTGTGCTGCTGGGGGACAAATGCCTTGGTGGAGATGCAGGTCTGAAACTTTAACTACAGAACCGAAAAAAAGATTCATTCATTCATTCCGCCTATCTCGACTCGGTACAGTCAACCAGGCACTATCACTAGCTCGCCCTCTATCGACCCGCTCACATTCCCGAAGCACCAGCTCACTCAGCCTCACACGTAATATAAGTTCACTGAGGTGAACAAAAAATATAACAAAATAGTAATTCTTTTCCCTGACATCCCCCTCACCAACTATGTTTCCAAAACATAGCAAGAAACAGGAAAAAGAATTCTCCAGGAACCACCTATGGCCTGCTCAGGAGATCTGCAATGACATTGTCCTTACCGTGTAGATATTTTATCCTGAAGTCGTAGGATTGGAGTATCAACACCCACCTCATCAAGTGGCTATTGTCATGCATGTTCTGCATGTTCCTGATGTACGTCAATGGCTGATGATCAGTTTGAAGAACAAACTTTGTACCAAACAAATACCTACGGAAGTGCTGAATCCCCCACACGACTGCAAGACCTTCACGTTCAATAGTAGAGTAGTTTTTCTCACGGTCCAGAAATTTTCTACTAGCATAGCTCACAGGTAAAAGGACACCATCAGTCTCCTGGAGCAGGACTGCACCTAAACCCACCATACTTGCATCCGTACAAAGAGAAAATGGTTTAGTCATGTCAGGCAACCGGAGAATGGGAGAAGCTGTGAGCGTCCCTCGCAAAGCCTGGAAGTTCCGCTGCAAACCCTCAGTCCTTCTGATTTGGTTGGGGCACCCTTTCCTCAGCAAATCTGTCAAAGGTGCAGCCAGTTCTGCAAAACGAGGGATGAATTGCCTGTAGAAGTTCATCGTCCCCATGAAAGACCTAAGTTGAGATTTAGTCTGTGGGAGAGTTAATTCCTGAATAGCTTGAACTCTGTCCTTCAAAGGTTTTAACTCATTAGTTCCCAAAGTATAACCAAGGAACTTTATCTCACTGTAACCCAGGAAACACTTCTTCGGACCTACCATGAGATTATGTTTGCGTAACCTGAGAAGGGCATCACTGAGATGTTTCAATTATTATGTTCCTTCCAACAACCAACAATACTCCTAAAATCGATTAATGAAATTTACAAACACATGTGGCAGTCCGTGGACTCGAACCCAGGATGCTCACACCGAAAATCAACACCTTATACATCGCACCACGAAGACAGTTAAAGGTTGATGGACACTGCCTACGATTTATTATGCAACTTCGAATCCTGCACATCAATCTAAGCATGTACACACATCCCAACTGCAACTCACGTAGGCTATGCATATGTGAATGGAAAGAGCAATTAATTGGGCCTTAACCACTTAGGGAAGTCCTCTCGATAAATTACTCCTGAACCAATAATTATCAATTATTATGTTCCTTCCAACAACCAACAATACTCCTAAAATCGATTTATGAAATTTACAAACACATGTGGCAGTCCGTGGACTCGAACCCAGGATGCTCACACCGAAAATCAACACCTTATACATCGCACCACGAAGACAGTTAAAGGTTGATGGACACTGCCTACGATTTATTATGGAACTTCGAATCCTGCATATCAATCTAAGCATGTACACACATCCCAACTGCAACTCACGTAGGCTATGCATATGTGAATTGAAAGAGCAATTAATGGGGCCTTAACCACTTAGGGAAGTCCTCTCGATAAATTACTCCTGAACCAATATCAATTATTATGTTCCTTCCAACAACCAACAATACTCCTAAAATTGATTAATGAAATTTACAAACACATGTGGCAGAAGTGAGAGTTCCAATCCTTACTATAGATCACTAAATTATCAAAATAGCAACTAGAGTTAGTGAGATCTTTGGTTACCTTTCTCATCAATCTTACAAAGGTAGCACAGGCAATTTTCAATCCAAAAGGCATGCGTGTAAACTGCATCAAACCATGGTCAGTATGTGACGCCTACCAGCGTTGGCAGAATCGCCTCCCGTTAGCCACTAGCGCTCGCCAGGGCAGTGAAATGGGCTACAGTCTATCTACAATGTTATACTTTCTTTCTTGTGAATCGTCATGTCACAGGCAGTATAGAAGTGGTCTTTAATTTCGTCTGTGACAATGCATTATATTTTATATCATCAGTTATAAGTTTAATGTATAAGAATGAATGATACAGCTAGAGAGTGTGAGTGAGTAAGTGCAGGAGGCAGAGGGTTGTGCGAGCAGTGTTACGCGTTGTCTCGGTGACGTCATGCCACGGCCGGGCCCTCTCAGTGGCTGGCCGCTTTGCCGCCCTCCTGCCGCAGCTGAAGGTAGTTCCCCCGCACTCCTTGCTGCCTTTGTGCCTTCCTCGCTCAGAGCTTGCTTGACCAGCAAAACCTTCACATCTCCCTTGCCATCTGTCCCCAACTTCCACCTATAGAACACTTTCTCTCTCTCTCAATTTCTTACCTCTTATTCTTCTAATCTATTTAACTTCATAACTCCCCTTTGGTTCTGCACGATTTCCTATATCGGCCATCGTATTATATGCTGAAGCTCTCAGATATTTCATGTTTAGTTAGACATTTTGGAGGAGTTAACATTTTGTCTGTAGAGGTTCGACACTCGCGGTGTCTCCCTACCTATTTCTTAGTTGTCTGCTGGGTTATTTAATACTAGACTGGGGTGAGGCTATTGGTGTTGTGATTTCCGATGTGTACCAGGTTTTGCTGAACTTGTACAATCGCAACGGATACGTGGGAAGCCTAGGTTGTCTTTCTGACTGTGTACCTTGTGAGTTTAGCACTGTGTTGCGAGTGAGGGCTTTTGCCTCTGCCACCCAACACTGTGCTAACTCGTTTTGTTTTGACTTGAAGAGGGTCGCCTGGAGAGAACCAGATACTAGCGATCTGGATCTCTCAAGAGAGCACCCCGTCATTTAACGTAATTTGGCCGTACAGTCTTAAGGACCTCGCTAGGCTACGAGCCGCTTGCTCAGCCATAGTTTCCGAGCCTACGACATCCCAGCTAGACTTTATTCGCCTAGCAGACACCCGATTAGGATTATAAACTCTTATGTTATGTATGCAGCATTTTTATTCACGTTGATAGCAAGCCTTGGTTGTTGTTGAGGCGCACAACCTGATCAGGCTTTTGTGTTGCCCGAGGAAGTACTTCTTTTGTTGTTGGAGATAATACTATTGTGCATTTATCATTATTCCCGTGCCAGTTAACACTGTATATCCCTACACTTGTCCTATCTTGTTCCTGCTTTATATAACAGTTAAAAATCCGATTTGATCATCTTAGCAGCATCACACTTTCTTCAGAAGATTCATGTTCGATGCTTTAGGACTTTCATTCACTTTCTTTAATATAGGAGTGACAGCTTATTATTGTTTTGAGTAACTTTAATTATACCTTCTTCTTGTTTGCATTAAATCATTCCAGTGATTTAATTAAGCTCCCTATCTTTTTCCTTGTATAAATTATTAACGTAATTGTATGTTGTTGTGATCAGGCTGTATCAGAGATCATCAGCCTGTAGTAGTAGTGCATTTATACCGAGTTAGAGGATACCCCGCTATCACAGATTTAACTCTGGAGGGTATAGGTGTTTTTTGTTCACCGGTATTATAAGTTCGAGGGTTGGATCTAGTGTTACCGATTTGGCAGTGTGCCTTCCTAGTCCAATGATTAAGAGCCCTTGTTTTATACGAGTCCCGGTCGTAACAAGTAGCAAAAGCTGTATACACTTTAGATTCTGGGTCCATAGGGATTTGACAATAACCCTTACACAAATCCAGCTCTGAAATGAATTTAGCATCAACAAACTTATCCAGATTCTCCTCACGGGTCGGCATGGGTTCAGCATCAAATACTGTTGTATCATTGAGAGCCCTGTAATCAATACACAATCTATAAGAGTCATCCTTCTTCACCAATACAACAGGGGAACAGTAAGGTGAATCTGAGGGTTCTATGACACCAAGCTTAATCATATTGTCTACCTCTTCATTGAACACGGTCTTCAAATGGTAAGGCACAGGGTAAGGTTTCTTATGAACTGGGGTATGGGAACTTAGTCTAATACTATGTACTACAGTATCAGTTTTACCAGGCAAACTAGATAATACATCGGGGAACTCCTCAGTTAGCTTCCTCAGGTCCTCCTTCTGCGAATCTGAAAGTGCCGGGATAACATTTAGTTCAGATGTCTGCATCTGAAAGCACTGGATATCCCCTTCAATGCATGGCTCCTCTGTCTGTACAACACCTACCGAGACAGCATTGCAGAAAACCCCAGGAGGGGCTGCGGTAGGCTGTGATACTACAGCCTGGTCAGTTTCATCTTCACTCCTGCGATAATATTTGTTTAACATATTGATGTGATATAACTTTGACTTTCCTCTAACATTGATTACATAGTCTACTTTATTCCTAACCTCAGTTACCTTATATGGACTCTTCCACAGCATCAGCAACTTATGATTATTAGTTGGTAACAACAATAACACCTCATCACCTACGGATAGCTTCCTGGGTTTCGCCTTCTTGTCGAAGTACTCCTTATAGCGCCCACTGCTGACTTCGGCATGGGCGGCTGCTAACTCGGCTGACCTCTCAAACCTATTTCTGAGTTCTAGGACATGATTATAAGACAATCTCAAGTCATTATCTAGTTCCTCATTCGACCAGATCTCATTCAAAATAGTCAAAGGGCCCCGCACATTTCTACCATACAACAACTCGAAGGTGAAAACTTGAGAGAATCATTTGGCATCTCCCTGTATGCAAATAACACTGCAGGGATGTAGCGATCCCACTCCTCAGGGTGATCAGCACAGGTCTTCTTAAGCATTAACTTCAGTGTACCGTTCAATCTTTCAACACATCCATTACTTTGACTCTGCTATGGACTAGAATAAACTGCCTTGATACTCAATAACATATTTATCTCGGACATCAAATCTGACCTGAACTGACTACCATTGTCTGACAGGATTTCTTTGGGGATACCTATCCTAGAGAACACTTCTACCAGGCTTTCAACAATAGAAATGGTATCAATATTCTTCAAAGGTACGACCTCAGGAAAACGTGTGGCACAGTCAATCAGGGTGAGCACAAACTTATGACCTCTCTTAGACCTAGGGGTGATGGGTTCAATAATGTCTATAGCTACTCTAGAGAAGGGTTCAGAGACAATGGGCATCTTAGCTAAGGATACAGGCTTTACTCTACCTCTATGAGTTACCTTCTGGCATACCTCGCAGGACCGGCAGAAGTTCTCTATGTCCTTCCCCACTCCCGGCCAGAAAAACCTCCGGTACACCTTTCCAGCTGTCTTGCGATGGGAGAAATGTCCGGCTAGTAACCTTTCATGAGCCACATCCAACACCTTAGACCTAAATTTCTTTGGTACAAGAAGCTGCTTGCTCCCGACCTCATCCTTGTTTTTGCTGTCCATACACACTCTGTAAAACAATTTGTTAATGATCTCTTACTTCACATTTCGTCCTCTGAATGCAGTCTCCTTATTCTCATTTATCATATTCCAATAGGGGGTCAATGTCTTACAGGCTTCTTGGGCTTTCCTAAAGGAATCAGCATCAGTGAATGTCTCCATATCTGTAGTTAAAGGTTTTGGATTACTGTCTACATTCTCAGCCTGAGCCATAGATCTAGTAACTGCTCAAACAACAACAGGTTCCTTACTGTTCCCATCACGTGCCTTGGAAGTATATGCAGGAGCTTCAACACCTGGGATAGTGCCAAGAAGTACGTCCGTGAACCTTACTGGAGCAACTAGAGCAAAGACCTTTCCACTAAAGAACTTACTCTTAATCTTTACCTGAACTCCTGGAAACTTATGAGCTATACCCAAGAAATCATACACTGTATACAAAGGTCCACTTGGAATTTTACCAGAGACAAATCGGGGATGAATAATAACTGTATTGCACATAGAATCAAAGGAAACTTCAGCTCTCTTCTCTCCAATTTCTCCAAAAGAATCAACTAATACATGAGGAGGTTTCACATCAGCATTAAAGACAAAATTCACGCTGAATGACTTACTGGAAGAGGATTCCTTTTGAGGGCAATTGTATTTGTAATGGTCATCTCCACCGCAAATAAAATACTTACCACGAACCTTGTAACTAGACTTCTTTGACTCCGTCTTCTCCTCAGTCTTGGGTTGTTTAGCTACCTCAGATTTGGCGGAAGGTTGGCCCTGTTTAGAACGAGACTTGTAGGAATAATGAGCGTTTCTATACAAATCAGCAGACTTAGCAAGCTCTGCATTACTTCCCACACTACGTTCATTCAGATAAACGCGAACCTCAGGTAAGCAACTGGCTATAAACTGGTCCCTAATAAATTGAAAAGTTGATCGTAGTCCTTCTTAACGTCAGACAAGACCAGCCAACGACTCAGCACTTGCTCCAACTTAACAAAAAATTAACATAGGACTCGTCTGGCCCAGCTTTCATTCCTCTAAACTGCTTCCTATAGTTGTTAGTATCTATCTGAAAAGCCTGTAGAAGAGCCTTCTTCAAACTCTGATAGTCTTCAGAAACCTCAATCGGTCATCCCCCACATATTAGACCTTTCAAGGCCCTTACCTTCTCAGCAGAGCTACCTAAATGAAAAGGGTAGTCTCTCAGCCCTTCCAAACCGTAGAAACTTTGCCACTTTCCCTTCTCAAATCTGTTACAGGTATGAATCAATGTCAGTGCCATCTGACAAGGGGGGAATTTGAACTTTAATGTTGCTTAACCCAACTGATAGTAACTAGTGTTATTCGAGGACTTTAAGTTTTAAACACACGCCAATTCGTTTTCTCTTGCCTTCATCTCCTTTTCCACACTCTCACCTCTCGGCCTTCTCCACGTTCACTGGGCATGACCGCCCTCTCTCACTCTCGTTCATCTAGCTAGGATAAACAAGGTTTAAAACAATTCCATCCCCTGCCCACTCCCAAGTGAATTTTGGCCTCATCTATAATACTATGCTGTGTTTGTCACCCCCCACTCATGGTGATCAAATACATATATTTCTGTGGCCTGCCCTCCACCAAGGTAGTCCAGCCGCCAGCAAGCACAGAAGACAGCAAGCATCCCAGGGAAAAAATCTCTGAGGAAAAAATACCAATTAAGAGTTCCAGAGCAGTTGGACGTACTTAGTCCATAGTAGATAAGAAGGGGCATCACCCACTGCGCCAGATGTCAGGGAAAACTAGCACCGCTACTTAATTTAAAGTAGGTTCTAGCTGCGGCTATGAAGCCATCCTCTTATTCTATATAATATGAATCTCCAAGATACCCTTTCTAACCAATAGGACAATATATAAACGTGGACATAAGAATGGCTAGTAATAACTTTTACATATATTTACACAAGGCAACAAAGACTGATGACTGCATAGGTTAGGATTCTTATATGTAGCCCAATCAAAAACAGCTTATGAAAGACCTATCCCAAGGGTAACCCAATTAATATAAGATGTGGCGCCTTAGCACACAACTCCACACCAATACTCTGATAAACTCTACTGGTCCTTGGGATTACCTACATTTCTTCAACTGGACCATGGGATTAATAAAAGTATTGTAATGGGTCTTCCAAGATAGACGTGGCGGTCAGG